>JAYDZK010000113.1:61302870-61318237 GCA_034509185.1 Euphonia xanthogaster | reverse complement strand
AAAAAAAAAAAAAAAAAAAAAAAAAAAAAAAAAAAAAATCAACCAAAAAACCCGCAAAAAATACCAAAAAAAAAAAAAAAAAGAAACAAAAAAAAAGCATGTAGTGGTGCAAAGCAGAGCAGCACATCTGCTCAGCAAAGCAGGTCTCTGGGAACAAACCTTCCCCCCCATCCTGTTAGTGGGATGCAGACTCCTGGGTGCAGCCAGAGAGGTTTCAGCGCCTGCTGCGGCTGCGTGCGGCCCCGCCAGGCTCTCCTGGGAGCCCACCTCTCCCACCAGCCATCCATCTCCTCCTGACAGCAGCACGTGGCCACTCTCCCACAGACCCGTGATTTATGTGGTGTGGAACTCACCACCATCAGAAATTAAAATGACTGCAAGATTTGCCACATCCAACATTAAACCTAGAGCCTTGCTGCCCTATCTCCTAACCTTGTCTTCTTCTGATCGCTCCTTCAGGTCTTTCCTCTCAGAAGGAGCAAGAAATACAGCAGAAGCTTTCTCTTGGTACTCTCCATCACCATATTTACATGTTAATATTTCATATCATATTTAATATTGACATCATAAATCCCTCTTGGCTTGGCTCGGTCAGGTACGACATGTAAGTAGGCAGTGACTTAGTTTCTGAGTATTTACCCCTAATGAAAAGAGCTGGAGTCCAGATAGGTCTGAGAAAATAAAGATACATTAAGATAAATTCACTGTGGCATTAAATCAAACTCTTAACAGGATGTTTCATTTAACATTTCTCTAAGAGCCAGGCAAAAGCCTCTCATCCAGACTCAATGGAAACATCTACCTTGTATAAATGTCTCTGCTGCAGGTGCAGGGTAGTGGCAACAGAATTTAAGAGTGAAATTCTAATGCAAAACTGAAGCCTTTACCCAATTTAATCTCTTTAGCAATGATCTCGATAAAAGTCTCATTAAAAAGATACTGGAATGAAATCAAATGAGTTAGGTGCTTTCAATCCAGAACACGTTGGCATTTTGAGGTCAGATTTTTGAGTTTTGAAATGATATTTGAGAATCTAATGTCATAATGTTTTTAGTTTATTTTGAGGGTTGTACTATTTGTATTTCTTATCAGGATAGCTCTGATAACTGACATCAAGGAATACCATAAAATTGTAATAATTAGCTTCCAAATTAAATAAATGACCAAGTGATCTACTTCTGAAATGCCACAAGGCAAATTTCCAAAAGTGAAATTTCAGAGAAAATATTTAAACAAACATATTTCTGGTTCAAACAGGGTAGAAATAACAGACCCAGTGAACTGAAAACTCAGTCTCAGCCATCTGTGGTGGAGGCTTGCATCTGAGCACTGCTCCCAAGCAGGCAGTCAGCGTGCTTGCTTCTCTTGGAGGACGCAGGCTAGGATGCATTGGGGTGGGAAGTTCTCTGCCTGACTTCTCCCAGCTTGGCCTCTGGGGCTGTAGGAGAGGAGGGAAGGGGGTGCAGGAAGATGGATAAGAGCTCTAGCAATCCACTTGTTAAAACAATGCTGTTTCAGTGTGCAGGACAGCTGCATGCACAGTGTGGCTTTTTGCATGTTGAAGACCAAACCAGATGATCATTTTCACCACCATGTCACAGCAAATGAGTCATCTTCAATCTAAGCCAGACCTGGAGACAAGGGTTGGACCAGAATTCACATGAGATTTTGTTTCTCTTCATTTTTCTGAGGCTGGACCATGGAGGGTTGGAGTTGGGTGGCAGGTTTGGTTTTTTTACATCACCACTTTTGTGTAGGTGCAATGTAGTTTCCTTAACTGCTTCACAATTGGGTTAGCAACATTTAAACAAGCACAGTGAATCATAAACTCGAGCTACAACATCAGACAAACTCATTTTGCCCTGAAAAAAACTCTTTTCTTTGTTATGCTCCAGGGAGAAGCCATTCACAATATTGTGGTGGAGGTGTACGATCCAAAGGGTTATGAGAAAGGTGCCAAACCCTTCACAAGCCAAGTACACCTGGCGTCAGGTCCGCAAGTGTCACGGGTGAGGTGGTATCCCTTTTCCAAAGCAGTGGCAGCTGTTTTCCCTTTCAGCACATATACCTGCTCAGCACATGCTCCAGGGTAGGTTGTACCCAAATCATCCAAAACTACAGCTTTGAGAAGACCCCATAAGAGCTACATCTTTGCCTAATCTAGGCAAGAGCTGCGTTATCCACCTCTTCCATCCCGCACTGGTTTTACCCAGTCTGGCTGCTGCGCCAGGAGCAGGCAAGAGGACGGCTGTGGCTTCCCTGGAGCTCTTTCCTAAGCAACTCTTCCACCCCACAAGCCATCCCAAAATGAGTCTTGTCTGGCAGGTGCCCCTGGAGCAGCTTCAAAGGTGCCATGCCCTCAATTCCCCTCTCCTTCAGGGAAGCAGCTGGATCTATCCTGCCTGAAGGTCTCACTCTTGATACTGAATTTCACTGCTGAGGAATTTTTGGTGAACCAGGTGCCCAGACCAAAAAGGTCACAGGAACAAAGATACAGACATCCCAAATATGGTCCTCATCTCCTTGGATGCAATTTTGTTCATTTAAATACAATTTTCTTTTGTTTTAAAATCTGGAACAAAGATGATTTCAACACAAGGATACCTCTATATAGGTATACCTAACCAGCACCAGAAAGAGAAGGAAAGATTGGTTTTGGGAATGACTGGCTAAACCCAGAAGGACCCAGCATTTCTATTTTATTTATTACAATCTGCATGATTTTAGGGGGGACATGGCAATTAACAAACATAAGAAGACCAGAACTCTGCCCTGAGGAGCTGGTTTAGCTTAAATTAGGCAGACCAAGCACAAACAAGTCTGGATAACAAGAACATCTAGAATTTAAATAGTAAATATTAAGGAAAAAAAATCAACTAGTGCTCGAGGCCATAAGTCACCCTTTAATTGACAGCAGTTCAAAGGAAAGTTTCCCAGGGGTGAGCCATTTCATAACCACCTGCTGTGGGATTCTCCTCCATCCCCTCAAAGCACATGGCTCCAGCAACTCCGGGCCATAGGCTCGGAGCTCAGGGCTCACCAGAGCCCTCTCTGCTGACATCTGACCTCTCCTCTCAGGTCTGACCATGCAGGATGCGGCTCCCCAGAAGATGTTGCCAAATGCGAGAGAAGGCTGGTGGAAAAGTGCACCCAACTGCAAAATACTGAAGAAGGGGTCAGTGGAAAACCCTGAGCCACTGATGTCTCAGGACCTGGACAAGGACACTGGAAATCTGGATTTCATCCCAGCCTTGACCTTGGACAAGTTCCTCTGTCTCCATTTGCCTGCTCCCACTCCCAAATGTCATCTGCCTTCATCGCGCTGTTTATAAAACTCTTGTTTTAAAACTCCGCAAGCGCAACTGGCTCTTGCTACACTCTTGTGCAACACTGCTCACAACAGGGTCCCAGTCCTCCCTCAAGTCTGCTGGTGTGGACCTAATGAGAAAAAATAAAAGTGAGAGAAAAAAAGGTGTAAACACTTCAAAATCTGTTAAAATATTCAAAGATAGGCAACTGAAGGGAGTTCAAATGAACCTCAACTAAATATCTGATTTCCAGTGTGGCTACTAATTATTACAAATTTAAAAAACCCCAAACCCAGCTTTGAATGATCAATGAATAATGTCTAGAACACATTTTTCACCCAGGAACAATGGAGAATTTCACATTGAATACATTTTAGTTGAAAAAAAAAAAAGGACATTTTTCAGGATTTTCCCTCCTTTTGGCAAAAATTTGCCATCATTTTCACAAAATTAGCACTGAAGTTACTGCTGAGTGGTTTTGCTCTCTGAAAAAGAAAGACTGCTTTCAGTAAATGAAATATCTCAAGAGTTGTCCTGCTAACAAATTTCACTAAAGGCTACTATGGCCTATTTCACAAGAAATTAAAAAAAAAAAAAAGTCTGTTCTGGTCCCTGCACAATGAAAATAACTTAAGAAGTTCAAAATTTGACAAATCTGTTTTCCTGAATTGAGGCCTGCTCTATTTTTCACGCAGTGTTGACAAGAGCAAGATGAGAAAGAAATGCAGTTTCCATCATCTATTCAATCTCTGGCCCCTCTAACTATTAGCAAAAGCGCCTGTTTCACTGGTGTTTTCTTGTTAAATAGAAACTCTTCCCATAGAAACACAACTCAAAACCATCAGATCATTTCACAACTGACAGATGGCAACAGCCATCCATGCAGCCCTCAGCTGGTTTTAGCCAGAGAAGTGGAGGCAAGAACTGCTGTATCATGATCAAATCCTGCGCACCTCATCCATCTTTTAAGATTTCCTCTCTGAAGTAAAGGCACAAAAAAAATGCAGCCATACGACTCACTGGTAAAGCCATCTTACACCCATTGCTTTGCTCCTCCTTGAAATTAATTTTTTAACTAGGAATTATTTTTTTTTTTAAATAGGATGTAGGCTTCTCTCTTTCTGATTCCCCCTAACTGAATTACCCAGGACACAGAAAAAGGTGAGCAGCAAGGTGAGAACAGTCAAAGGCTCAGTATGGTTTTGAAATCCAGATAAAGCTGTCCCCCACCACAGGAAAGATTTATCAGCATTGTCCTGTTGTTTTGTAAAATGATTTCTTCCAGAGCAGGCAAGCCAGGAAAAAGCCAAGGGGCATAGGGATGAACAAGGCTATGTGGGAACCAACCATTCATTGTCTGTGTGCAATGTTACAGTTTCAGCCTGGCAAGCTACTTACAGTCAGTAATGGTCGCTGAACAGCCTCTTTGGAAGCAACTTGTGGCCTTGGTCACACCTGAGACAGGTAACTTCAGCTAACACCAGCTCTGCCAGGCTCAAAGCTGAGCCCAAGCATGCCAAGGGATGGACCAAATGAAAATCCTGCATGCAAGGTGTGAGGTGCTTCCAGAGGGGAGCAGTGCATGTGGGAAGTTGCCCCTGCTGCTGTGCTGGCTTTATGTACAGAGGGTTTTCCTTCCCTTCCTGGCACTCCCCGACCTGGTGTTGCCACACACTGAATTCACAGGAGATGGAAAAGCAGTGCCCTACATAGAGGTTAGCTGGCCATGAGCCCTCAGCCTCGTCCTTCACAGATGTTTGGTCTCCTCAGGAAAATGGCTAGAATGGACTTTGGGGGCCACTTTCAAAAGGACCTGAAAGAAAAACAATTTTAAATTAAATTGAGAGAGATTTAGGTTAGATGTCAGGAAAAAACTTATTTGCTCAGATCATGGTGAGGTACAGGAACAGGTGGATGCCCCGTCCCTCAAAGCGCTCAAGGCCAGGCTGAATGGGGTTCCAATCAACCTGGTCTGGTGGAAGGTGTCCCTGCCCACAGCAGGGGGGTTGGAACGAGCTGATTTTTAAGGTCCCTTCCAGCCCTACAAATTCTGTGATTCTTTGAAATAAAATATGAAAAAGAACACATGAAAAAGGAAGGAAAAACCAAACAAAACACAACCCGAGGTTTTACAAAAGCCTGTATAAATTGTCTTTGGGGCTGAAGGAGAAAGAAATGCATTTGCCTCAGGTGAAGGAAAACTAAATCCAGTGATGCGCAAGCTGCAGGATTTTAGCCATTTCACTGATACAAAATACATCTCAATACTGAGAATACCTTCTCATCCCTAACCTGCTAGTGAGCTGAGGGTCTGATCGCTTTTAGGCACAGAAAGGAAACCTTCAGGATTTATTTTAAACACAGCGGAGAGCTGAACACTTCTATGTTTCCATTCCAGAAAAAAAGAAAAGAAAAAAAAAGAAAAGAAAAGAAAAAGAAAGGGGAAAAAAACCAAAAAGAGGCAGGAAAGAAAGCGGGAAGGATCCCAGGCGCTGCCCTTTTTCCTTCGGTTCCGCAGCCGCCTCTGTGCAGAGCGCTGGGCGCGAATTCTTGGGGGAGCACTGCCCCCTGCCGGGCACTGCGGGCACTGCGGGCACTGCGGGCCCGCCCCGCCCCTCCCGCGGCCCCGGCCCGGCCTTGGGCCCTGCCTGGGATGGGCGCCCACAGCCTCCCCGGGCAGCCCGTGCCCCTCCGCCGCCGCTCTCGCCGGCAGCAATTTCTGTGTAACAGCTCATCTAGACCTACTTTGCTTCTTTAAAACCATTGCCCCGTGTCCTATCACTGCATGCTTTTGTAAAAAGTTCCCTTTCCAGCCTTCAAAGTCGCTCTCCAGCTTTCAAAATGGAGTCCAGGAAGGGCCAACTTCTCATTGCATCAGTCCTATTCCCTTCCCCACAGTATCACGTCTGGACACTTAGCAGCACTTGGGTTTACTAACTTAATTTAATTACGGTCAGCGTCCTCAGAGCGATCAATGGATGGACACATGGCCATTTCCCCTACTTTTGCTGCACTGCCGAGCCATTTTTTAGCCGAAATAGGTACAGACAGCTTTGGTGCATCTGCCCTAGGGCAGCGGGCTGGGAGCAGTGGTAGCCCTGGAAGCACAGCCAGCTGCTCGGGGCAGGCTGTGGGTGGCGTCCTCCAGCACTGCCTGACAAGGTGGGCAAAATCCTGACACCAGCTGTGACAGCCCAGTCAGGCACGGAAGGCCTGGACTAGGAGCACTAAAGCAAGAGCTGTGAAAAACCCCCGTTTTCCTCTGAGTGTTTTTGTGTGTGTGTGTGTGTGTGTGTGTGTGTGTGTGTGTGTGTGTGTGCAATTTCCATAATAATTGTGTCTGTTGTCTGCAGACATGAATTCATTACAGCAGGAGGTAAGAGAACAGCCAGCCTCAATATACATTTCAAATTCCTTACTACAGCCTTGATTTATAAGGCTCAACCTGAAACACTGACTAGCTCCTTTCCTCTCAGTGAACTGAATTTAGCGTGATAGCTGAGAGGACTGAAAAACAAATGAACAAATTTTGTTCTCGAAACATTCCATCTCCGTATTTTTCATTTTTGAGAGTTGCTAGCTGTGTCCTGGGTATCCCCCTGCTTCCCCCACTCCACCCCCCTCCTTCCTCCTGTGCATGCTCCATCGGCACTTGCATTAATCCGGGCCCGAAACTACTAAATTGATTCACAGGAACGCAGGCACCCAGGGGCAGAATATTCCAGGAACAAATGAATTAATCATCTCAGAGCCTCTGTGCTAACCCACATAAAAGCCCACTGCCCAGAGTGATGGTGCTGAGGGGCTCAGCCCGGCCCCTCAGCTGACCACACAGCACCCACAGCGAGCATCCCGTCTGCTCCGGACACCACTGGACACGCATGTGGAGGCTGCCAGGCACAAGCCCACGTGAGCCAGTGCTCTTTGAAGAACTCCAGCATGGAGGAATTGGTCTAACAGGGAATCCTGCAGAAAGAGAGAGGTCTGCAGTCATTATGAATGGACCTTCATGGCAACAACAACAGGAAACAGAAAATAATGTTTTGCAATTAGGGCCCGCAGCTGCCGCAGCGCCAGCGCGCCGGCTATACACAGGTGCAGCTATTACAGCAATGAATAGCACACACTAAAGGTGCCATCCACACAGGCAATAACACCAGAGCTGAAAAGGTATTTCCATTTGCAGCCTGATGTTGGGAAGGAAAAAAGCACAATAAGTAGGCTGTCTCTCAGCCACCCAGGCCTCAGCCTTATCTGGAGCACCAGCTGGGCAGGTGGGCGCTGGCAGAGAGCTCCTTTCACCATCTGACTGGGGAAACCAGTCCCAGGTAATGTCTGAGTCGAGACCATGAGGCTTCAGCCAGTTGAAAAACTGGCAGGTTTTTTGCTTTCTTTGTTGTGAATAGAAAGGTTTTAGAAGTTTCTTCCCTTCCTGTTATTTAAAACACCCAAAAGGTTTTTGAGAGTAGGGGAAAGGCATGAGTGTCTCTTTTGGTCCCTTTCACACAACACTCTGGCAGTGCCACTCCTCCGACTTCAGTGGCAGGGTCTGTTACTGGTGGGAACAAGAAACAACCAGACACAAAAAGAATGCTGTGGGACCCATTCATCAATATTTTGCCCTTTTGCCCCACCCTTGTCCCTCTGTCAGCCCCATGCAGCAGCAAGTGGGCCTGGAAAACCTGACTCCAGCCTCAGTCATGCTGCTTCTGTGACCTCCCACCAGTGCAAAGTGGCTTAATCTTGTTTGGCTCCATCATGATCTGTTGCAGCTCTCAACCACTCTCCAGTGGCACAGATCTGTGATCCCAGGGGCACAGGATGGTTATTTCTCAACAGTCTGCTTTGACCCCCTAAATCTTAGAGATGGGTCTTAGAAAGGGAGAGGGAATCACAGACTTACCAACCCCTTGCAAGCAAACCAAACGTTTTTCAGACTGTTTTACCACACACATCCTTTTTTTCATCAGAAAGGGGAGCTGTTTCAAAGACACTTTGCAAAGAGCTAAGAGCAGAATAGGGGTTATCCAGTGCAATCAGGCATCCTGCCCCAGGGTGAGCTTTTGTTTTTCTGATCTGTAGGCCAGTAAACATTTTTTTCACTGGTGGTGAAGATCTCTAAATCACAAATGTAAGCTAGCATCGGGTTTGGCTTTTTCTCGTGGAGGTCTTGGTCGCTGCCCACAGACTCACAAGCATCCACAAGTCACAGACCCCTGGCTTTGTGTGCAACTCATGCAGCTGTCACAGGTACAAGGGTGTCCTCATCCCCTGCCACCTCTGCCAACTCTGAGCCTATGCCAAGGTCTCCGTTGCCACGGAGCCACATAGTTTAAAGCTAATGTGAGTAAACAAGTCCACCATGGACTGCACCCTTTCGACTTGCACAGACACAAGCCTAAGCTTTTATTAATTTTTTTTAACTTTCCATAGGAAAATCAAATCACTTGTCACCTCAGCCTCACCGCTACCCACCAGCTTCAGCTGGGCTTTTTTGGAATGAGCCAGTTGAGCGTGGAGACGTGGGTGTGAGGCTCAGGACTGCCCTGCTGGGATTGTCTGACCCAGCACAGCGTGGGACAGGGCTGTGACATCTGAGACATAGCTCTGTCCTCTGACCCAGGATGGAAGCTGAGGAGTGGTCCGGATGTTTTCTGACTGACAGTGCCAGGAACCCACTGGATGCAGGCAGGGGAAACAGCTACCCCCGGCACCAAGGCAAAAGCATCCTCCAGATTCCTGAACAGGTCCCAGTTCACCAAGGTAAGCAGAACCAAGTTCTTTTTATAGGCCTTAAAATTGAGGAAGGCAGTAAAATTAATTTGAAAACTTTGCAGGAAGCTGGCATAATGAAAACAAAAGTGGATTGATGCACTGGCTGGCATACCCTCGCTCTGGGAAAGAGCTCAGGCAGCCACTTCCAGAAAAGCTGGAGCCTGCTGGAAGAGAGCACAAAACAGGAAACACTGCTCAAAGGAAGCTCACAGACAAAGTGGCAATGTGGAAGAAATTATAATCATTAATGCAGTGCCTGAAGTGTGCAGGGGAGCCACAAAAGATTGAGAAAAAAGACCCAGAGATTTGATTTTCCACTGCCCTTCATCAGCAGCAGTCATTTTATTCCATCACAAAGCGGGAGTGCAATCTTCACAGCACAGAACAAGTGCACTTTCTGTTGCCTTTCTCTTTATTTTCCTGCTGCAAAGCTCCCAGGGAAAGGGGCAATCAACACCATTTGTCCCTGACCACTGGGGCTTGGAGCCTAAGCTAGGACAGAAACCATAAACAACAGACAAAGGGAGAGGGAAATCACTGAGAAGAGCCACCACATTTATCTCTGGCTAGGATGGAAGAGGTAATAAGAATAAACTGGGGCCAACACCCACTGACAAGCTGCAGAAAAAGCAGAGTTACAGAAAATAAAAACTTGTTCCTTCTCTTAATTTGATTGTGCTCCAGAGTTTTGCCATAATCAGTCTCTTCTAATATCAAAAGCAAACCAAATTAGAGCTTTATATAATATTTTAAGCCTGTAATTCAGATTCAGTCACTTCTGTATATCCATCATAGCAAGTCAGCAGCAGTAAATGAATAAGGATTAAAAGAGAGGCATACAAAGCAGGTATGTAATGTCATCAAGGCCCACCAGCAGCTTTTGGCCTTCGCACCAGCATTCAGCAGTGCAGCAGTCCACTCTCAGGGTGTTTGGGGTTTGCCCTGTGAGGTGCCACCACACTTCAGGTGCTGTGGTTTCTCCGGAGTGAAGAGGGTTAAGATTTCAGTTCTTGGTTCCTGCTCTCTGAAAAGCTGTGGCTTGAATTGAGGTGTCTTGCTCAGGTTTCCTGTGGATGGGAATATGTTTCTACCAGGTCTGTCTTCAGGTCCTTGGTGCAGATGAGCAGCAAATCAAACTGCTTGTGAGATTTTCACTATTAGTACATTGAGAAATTTAAACATACCTGGGTGGCATGTAGGTTTACAAGAATGGGCAAAGGGGCATGTTAGGTATAACTTCCCCTGAGTAAATTAAAAAGACATGTATCCACCAATTATTTATTTGCTACATCAAGTCCGGAGCAGAGGACATTTGCATGATTTGTATCTCTGTGACAGGGGAAGTATGTTTGGTCTCTCTATACTCTGGCTTTATCAGGCTTCATAAAGACATTAAGATGTATGTTAGTTGTATCCTAATTTCTATATATGTTCTGTGATATTGTTTCAACTATGCTTCTAACAGAGGGGGGAAAAAAAGAAAGGGGTAATGTTCAAAGGAATAGGCCATTTTCCCCTAAACCAAAAGCAAGCAAACAGAACCAGAACAAACTTTGTGACTAGATCCTTTATTTTGTTGTTTTTAAAACAGAGAAGGAATATTTCTTTACCTGGATATCCAGAATATTCTTCCAGCTCAGAAATATTTATCTCCTGACTTGCACTTTCTTGCAGCAGTCTCTGAATTCCTTTGAGCCATTAAAGGATTTTGTCCTCAAGTCATTCCCATTAGGGGAATATTCAATTTAGAAACTTGCCTCCTGCTCAAGGTTTGCATGTGAAATTCACAGTTAACATCCCTCCTCACTGTGTTTCAGGTCAGTGCCCTAGCCACTGAAGAGAGAGAGATATTTAACAATTAAATAGTCCTCTAGGCTACATCCGTATGAGGTAGTCCAGGAGTGCCTCCCAGCCCAGGGCTCTACGTGCCCTGAGTGTTTTCACTCCATGCTGGAATGGTATCACCCTGCCTCTCCTCACACTCCCCATCCCATAGGAAGGAAAATTCTCTCCAAGGCTCAGGAAGGACACACAGTGCCCTCCCCATCCTCAGGGCAGGCGACTAGGGTCTCTGGCCACAGAGCCAGCCCTGCAGCTGAGCACTGCTGCAGAGCTGGGCACAAGCCCCATGATTATCTCCTGGTGTCTAAATACCTTGTGTAAATCTGTCCATTGCTTCAGGCACCCAAGAAGTGGAGCAACCTGAAAGGCAGGAGGATGTAAGGATGTATTTTTGCCTGTTCAAAGACGACACAGTTCTGCTTGTAGAAAGCGAGATACTTTTCTATTCTCAGGCTTTTGATATTAAGAATTAGCTATCCACTTTCCAGAAAACAGGGAATTAGTCTTTCCAGACTACGTGTTTAACAGAGAAGAAATGAATCTTCATGAGCTCAAGACATATTCCCTCTTCTTCTCTTAGCCCCTCACCCCCTGCCTCATATCTCTTCTATGCAGTTTTTCAAATAGTTTAATAATATTCACAGGGACATTAGATTAATTGGATTTTAATTCCAAATGACTGTGAAAGCAGAGAAGTGAGTCACCAGTCCATGCTAATGAGAAGATCTATTAAGGACCCTTCTCTGATAGACACATAGAGTAGGGTTATAAATATTTCATATTCAATTAATTGAATTTTGCCCCCTGTTATATGATGCTGCCCTGGAATGTTAATCAACTGGGACCAGAGACAGAGGGAGAGATGAAGAAAGAAGGGGGGAAAAAATCTAAAAGAGAGTCTTTAAACAACATCAGAGCCATTCCCATCCTCAAATCCTCCCAGTTCGCACAGTGCCCTGCACATCAGAGCAGAGGCTTTCATACAGACTGCATCTGGTTACACACAGTGGATAAATTAATGTTAATTAATCAGACAGTCATTTTACGGAGAACTGTGCGCAAAAGGTTATTCGAGCCCTGCTGCAAATAGATTTATAGGTATAATTGCCATGTTGAATGACCCTCTGTACATGGGCTCATTAAACTGGCCATCAGTCAAGAAGTCTAATTGAGGAAGGCCCATATCGTGCCGCTGGGACCGCGCGCTGGCTGCAAACAAACCTGCTCCGCAAAAGCCAGCTCTCTGAAAGCCGCCAGTAATGCTGCTTCCCATCCTCTGGGCACTTCTGCCACTGCCACTCCTGCCAGCTGAAACTCTGGGCAGGAAGGAGAGAGGAGAGCTCCCATGCACATCATCGTGGCTTTACATCATTTGCAGAACACACCGGGGGACTGGGCGCAGCGTGGAAATGGTCTTATTGACAGCTGCGCTTTCCAAATGCCTCTCTGGCCTTGGCAGCTGGGAACAGCTTGGATGCACAGGCTTCAAAGGCGCCAAGATCAGAAGGCAAACATAAAGACACTAAAGATACTTGATGACATTTCATATTTCGAGAGCATGTCTTGATTTCATTGGAGTGGGAGGAACATGGGAGAGTCTAGGCCAGGAGCTGAAATGTCCAGGTACAGACACATACCCCAAAAGCAGAGCAGCTCATGGGGCTGCAGTCCTTCCCTCAGTGCCACCCAGGTCCTTCAGCTGTGCTGTGGCAGACAGTCATTCCCATGGGGGCTGTGTCCTGCCCTGTGGGTCCTGGATCCAACATGGAGCCCTCCAAAACAGCAGACAAACCCTGTCACCATTCCTGGCAGCAGACACATGAAGCCATAGGCTGGCACTGTGAAAACTTGCCTTTTGCTCCTTCCTGTGGCACGAGCTGCCTGCTCACAGTCAATTGTCACAACTCTCTGTGCCTCCAATCCCCACCTATGCAATTATTTGTTAGAGGATTGCCCTTTATTTCACACATCCAAGGGCCCCTGCATCCTGATTTACATGCTGAGGGCTGCAGTTGCAAGAATTCTCTCTCACACATGCTATGGATCACACACGTGTTCCCAGAGTGGAGACAAGGAGGAAGTACATGGCACCCCCCGCTATCCCAAAGTGTCCTGGGCAGCCACTCACCAGGCCAGCCAGGGGGGGCCTCTGAGTGTCAGAAATGGACATTTTTTTTGTCTAAGCTGGTTCCCAAGACATCTCCGAGGGAAAACGCACCATCTGCTCCACTCTGGAAGGTGTCATTTAAGGGTACTTGGGGGAAAAAAAACCAAAACACATCAGTTGGAATCAGTTGGAATGTGTTCACATTATCTCTTTCAATACTCATGTTACTCACTTCTTTTAAGGTTGTGCTTAGTAGTGTATCAGCCTGATCATATCTAAAATGGCTGCAAAAAAAACATCTTTCTCAAACACAAATTAAAAATTAAAGCAGAAAAACTAAAGTGCACTAATACAGAAGCCATCAAGGCAAGAATAAGTATGAACAAATAGGAAACCCATTTGTCTCAGAGCAGTGGCAATATCACTGTCTGAAGATGTTTCTGATGAAGAGGGGTTTCCATCCCTGGACAAAGCAAGAGTTACATTGCATGTCTGGGCTGTGGCAGCATTTCTCTTCATTCTGTCCCACCATAACTGGTTTGGCCTCAATGTGTTCCACACTCTTTTCCAAGTATTGGTAGACACAGTATTTACTTGTACAGCATCTGACAGAAGGATCAGGAAAACTGACTGTGAGCGTGGCATGCTCCTGGATCAGCTGCCTGCCATTGATGCCAGGGCTTCAGAGGCCAGCTGCACAGCCTCTCATCCGGGTGCACAGGGAGCCATGCTGCAGCAGAACAGCCTCCAGGCAAGCCTGGGGTCTCACTTTCAGAGCTGTTCTATGGATGGACAGTAAATTGGGTCCCAAGGGCACTGTCAGGGCACCTCTCAGAACTGATATTCCCTCATCCTGTGCACCCCTTCTAAAGACCGTATTTGAGTTAGGAGAATGAAAGCATGCCACAAGTTCTTAAGGCATACAAACATTGTTTCTTCTATGACCAAAGCAGCATTCCCTCCTGTAATAATAGGGGTTTCCCCGAGTTTATCTAAGGTCTTCCATTTCTCCCATTCTCCTGCTCAGCACACCTGTGCTACCACAGACTTGAAACCCACCAGCTGCCTGGCACTTTGGGCGTCTGGGCTGCTGCCAAACCTTTCGCCTTTGCAGTGTCCCCCGCTCGGCACAGGAGGAGAATCTTCTCTCGAGTGCTCGCCCACAGAGGGCACCACTCGTAAATGTATGTGAGTAAACGCGCTGCCACTTCACGTCTCAGCAGCACAAACCCAAACCCTTCAGGCATATCATTACTGTCATCTCCGGGAAGAAAGGGAGCAGCAGGCTGATGGCGCACAAAAGGAGGCGATTTTAAAGCGCACACTGAGCATTCGCGCTCGTGCTGAGATGTCAGGCAAGGCTTCCCATTCTGTATCGCTGTGGAACGCCTCCAGCCCCTGAGAGCTGAACTGCATCAGCTCAGTGACATCAGGAAAGAGAACGGTACCTCAAAGGATAGCTGATATTTCCATATGCAGCCATGCATGTCACTTAGTCTTGGGCAAGGATGAGGAGACACACATGCTTTTCCTCTGGCCACAGCAGGTGGACTATGGGGACTCTTCCCTTATACATTAAAGACAAGTTTTTATTTATTCTGCAGCCAGTAGATAATTTTTCTGAAGTCCTCAGTCCAGGGATAAGAAGACGAAGGGTTTAAACATGAGTCACTAACCTCACTGATAGGAATTTTGCCCGACAACTTCCTTGGCTGTTGGGATTTCAACTTGAATTTCCACAAAATCCAGATCAGGATTGCTGGGCCTGCTTTTACATGCGTAGAGAGGTAAGTTTGCAGCTTTATGCAAACACCTACCATCACAGTAAAAATCTACAGCTTTCTCACCCACCTACTTCATTTTAAGTGATACAAAAATCCCAGCTATGTGCAATGTGTGCATACAAAACAGAGCAGCCAAACAGGGAGAAAAAATATCTGCCCACCTTGTATCCCACTTTTGTGCTGCCTCTATTGCTTGGCAAGCTCCAAGTGGACATGCAGTAATGTACTTAGGATGGGGGACAGCTTACAGAAAAGTAAAAATGTACACTGTGCATTCAGTTCAGTGAAGAAATTGCTGAGCACTTGCTTCTTTAAATAGCAGACCCATAGTTAAGTTGAAATGAGGTTTTACTCTTTATTCAGTTTTCTCTTCCAAGTGCATCTCAACTTCTAGTTTAGAAAAATCAAAATATGGTGAAAAACAACAGCTAGAATATGCCTTCAATCCAAGGGGGTAATGGTGGTGGTGTCTTTTTGGTATTGTCATATTTAAAGTCAACCTTTTTCCATCCAGTACAATCTATCTTTCTCATTTCTGTGTGATAGTCCTG
>JAYDZK010000113.1:61275068-61302864 GCA_034509185.1 Euphonia xanthogaster | reverse complement strand
TTTCTTACAAGCCATCAAGATTGTTGCTCTCTTCAGAATCTCTCTAGACGCTCTTGAGTTTTTTGCAGCACTAAGAATCCAGAGAGGGATTAGAAACTAATAACATGTTGCTAATCACCACCATGTATTTTGATCACTGAAACACACTCTCAAATTACACTAGAATTAGAATTACCAGAATTCAAGTTCCTGACATCATCTTTTTCTAACCTAAATCTCTACTTTGGCTCTTTGAATTACATACTCCTGTGCAAAGTAGATGTGCATTACTAGCACGAGTCTCCTCTAAAGAGTAGCATCTGTTTGCAGTCTTTCTATAAAACAAAATATCATCCCCCTGAGAAGAAGAAAAGGAGAGGAAGGCTCAACACAACAGATTGATCAAGGTAACCTCAAAGCTAACAGCCTTTTTTTTCAAAGGAATTTTTACAGCTATTTATATCCACTCTGTGTTAGCTTTGCAGGACTGCCACATTTGACTAGGTATGCTGCCTAGTCCATAGTAACATAGTACAGCAAAGATTTTAGGTAATTTTCTTCTTTTCCACCCAGCTTTAAGACTAATTCAAGCACCAAGTTTCCCTGCAAATGCTATGTTTCAAAAAGCCAGTTTCAGTTTTGGCTCATGATACATATCACATTGAATCTGTATGACTGGTTCTCTTGGATTCCCAGGGCACCTGTTTTCAGGGAGAGTTTCAGGCTGAGAAGGCAACATGACAGGAGAGTAACAGTTTTCTCACTAGCCCAGACTAATTGATCACATTATAGGAGCTGAAACTACAACATAAGTAAATGGCGTTACATATAAGCAAATTTCACTCAGGGAAACGCTAGAAGAGAAACCCCTCTGATCATACCTGGCCTCTCTTGAATGTACGCAGCTCAGGAAGAACTGCAGAACAGGGCACAAGCCGTGCAGGCACATCTCAGGACACAGAGCACCAGGTACACACCCCCAAACCCCTTTGAGAGCACTCTTTTTCCAAAGCAGGTGCTAAGGCCAACCTGCTGGGAACATTTGCCTTCCTCACTTTTGCCAAAGCCCAGAGTTGATGCGAATTTTGCTGGCTTTGGCAGAGCTCACACTGCTTCTTTTGTTTCTGGGAGGCAATTGCAGATTGGCTTCAGCCCACAGGATTCCAGGGCCAGCAGCACCCAACTCCCCATCCCTTTCTGGGGATGTGCCCCGGTTCCCTCCCACAGGATACAGGAATGGCACAATCAGACCTCAAGGGAAACATTAGATGCCCATGATGTAACTGAGGCTGGTGCCACAAGGAGAACACAGACACCATGACAAAAAAAGACCAGACAAGTTAAGGGCAAAGCTGCCATGAAAACAGGCAGGGGTCACCTTGTCTCTGTTTTAGCAGGAGCAGGATGGAAAGCTCAGCTGCTGTAAAATCCAGCAGACCTGAACATCTTCCCTCACAAGTGTGATTTCACCCACCCACTCACCCATTATTCACATTAGACATTAGTGATCAATAATGCCAGGCAGTGACACAAAGGAAATTGTTTATTCAGATCAATCTTTTAATCCCATCTTGCCCTTTAAAATAAATTAGCAAATAAACTCTTCCATGAAATATGCTCTAAATCATAATGTGGTCACAGGACAAAAAATTCCCATTAATGAAAAAAAAAAAATCACTTTTTTGGAATTTTGTTGGTTTCACTGATTTGTTTCTTCTCAAAACACGAGGATTCTGCAAAACTTTAATCTGACACAAAAATCAGAATGCAGTAAACAGCAGATTCTTTCCTCAATCACACATTAGTTAAATGTCAATAAAGTAATACCAATACTTTACCAAGAGAACTGCTTCTACAAAATCCTGATAAAAACATTCCTGGAAAACATTTTAAAAAAATGCTTCAGTTCGTTTTGATGTGTGGTACCGGTCTGTTTTACTGGGTTAAGTGGATTTAAGAAAAAAAAAAAAATAAAAAACCCTGACACAGCATTTTGCAGCAGGTTATCTTGATGCACAACAAGCACTTAGGAATCAAGCCTGAAAACATCCCTGGAAGTCAAGGACTTTACAAGCAGGGAAACTTGCATCAACAGTTAAGTCAGATGTCAAGATCACACAAGGACTCAGTCTCAACTCTTGTGGTGATCACAATATTTTGTAGAGAATGATTTATTATGACAGTGATAATTACTGTTCAGGTTTCCTATTAATGTTATCTGCTGGAATGTAACCCCTCCTTAAAATGGGATGGTTTTGAGTAGAACAATCTGATCCACTACAAAGCTTTTTCAGATTTAACCCATAACTGCAGGTTTTAAAACACTAACCTTGTATGGCTCCTCAGGCATTTTGATACCAAAAAGGAAGTGCTGCATCACTAAGACTACAAAGTAAGGCTGATGTAGCAATGAGCACCAGCTGTGTCAACTCCACAGCCCACAGGCTGTATATCCCTTCTTTTACTCTAGATTTGAGTTCCCCCTTTTGCCTTTTGTTTTTCTTTTACTTGGCTTTAAATTTTGGCTTAGCCAGTTATCACTGCTCCCAGACACCAAATCCCAAGGGACTTGTCTTGCCCTCATCACCAGCAGGTGTCACATTGAAGGATGTGAAGTACCTTTGCTGCCCAGCTCAGGCTGCAGTCCCTGCTCCGGGGTTTGCCGGGGAAAGCCCCTCTCCCCCTTCCCCCTGCTGGGGCACAAGTCAGTGCCAGCACCTTGAGCAACCCCATGCCTGTAGTCTTTTACTTGCATCATCTCTCTCCACAACCAAAAGAGATGAAAAGTTTCCCCTGACAGCTGCCCACAGCGCCAGGCTATCAGGCAGCTGGTCTAACTCTTTACTAGCTGCTTTCTGTCCCTCTCTCTAATCACAGGATTATTTGTTGATTAATAGTTGTGTATTTTTGTAAAAGAGAAAAAAATGCCTCTCTGTGAAAAAGTTTAAATATATAAAAACACTTCATAAAAATATTTATTATAAAAATGAAATGCCCCATGAGCCTGTAAACGTTGCCTGTAAAATCTCCATTAACTGGAATAATGTGACTTACAGTCATTCAGGCTCTTCTCTGCCCTCTCCAGTAAGATTTTAAGATAGCCAAGAGAAATGCCACTTGTCTCGTACTTCGATCCTCCTGCAACCCGTTTTTCTTCTTATTTTTTTTTGTTTACAATACAACAGTTTGATTTCCCAATGGTGGCAGTTTTCTTTGGAGGCATCATTTGTCTTTGTTTTTAATAGAGTTCAGCATGGCCTGATTCTGAGCCCTTCTTACAGAGTGGGTTTGAGGTCTGACTGGTAACAGGAGCAACACCAGGATGCTTAGAATGTGCATGTGAAAATACACAGACCTGGGAATAAAAGCAGAAAGAATATTATATTTTTGTTGGGAATAACATGAATTCTGCAACCCCAATATGCAGAATTTAGTGCTAAGGGATGAGTGCAGAATGTATGAACCTGACCTAGAAAGCACAAAAATATACCCTTGAATTTCACACAGTCTCGGAATATGGTGTCTGCTGGCATGGATGAAAACGCTGCTGTGGATGATAATGGGGCAAGGTAACCATCAGCAAACCCTAGAATCCAAAGTCTGACAGCTCAGATAAACCCATCTAATTCAACCCCAGACTTATTCAGCCCATCTCTCTTCTAATATTAGAATTTACAAGGCCAAGTAGTGAAGAAATATCATTCATGGTTCAAAAAGAATTTTAAAAAGTGACAGAAAGAAATAAATTCAACCAAAATGCTGAGATCCGAAATAAATCAAAACACTCAGCTTTTAACTGGAGAAGGTCAGGTAATGACGTTTACAGAAGGCTTGCATTTTTGAAGGTAACTGCTCAGAGATATCTGCATTTGGTATGTTTCTAAGCATCAAATATTTTTATTTCAAATAATTCAGTATACACGAGTTCGAAGAGAAATAAAAAATACTTAAACCAAATAGCTGAGGTTCTGGCAGCTTGGGAAGATGATGATTGGGACCAGTATGGTCCAGCTGTTAAACATAGCAATGCACATTTCTGTGGTCTCTTCTATGCTTCTTACCATAGTTCTTAATATCCTTGTAAGGTGCTTAAGACCACTGCCTGTGGTGTGAAGTGCTCCAAAAATTCATGCCCTAGTCCAAAAGCATAACATTTCCTTGCTTACGAGTCTCTAAATTCAAATGTTAACTATGTTCAAAGTTAACCAGGGCAAAAGTCACCAGGGCAAAATTATTAAGAAATGAAGCTAAGAAAGATCTGGAAAATTTTTACTCCATTGTAAGTTTTCTGTGTTGAAATCAAATGTTTCAAGAAACAGGAATAGAAAATGTTGAAATTCAGCCTCCTGCAAACAGACAGCAGCTATCTTGACTACCAGTTTTGTGTCTTTTGTGTTGGTGGAGGGAAATTACCTTCTTCTGAACCAAAAGCTGTTACTCTATATTGACAGTAAATTGAAAGAAGAGTAAAGCCATGTAGTCCTGTTCCCCTTTTCTAATTATTTTCTCAATTTTTCTATTTCAACTTGGTTTTATTAGAGCACATTCAGTGCACTCTGCAACACCAGTGTTTTCTTATTTTTAAGGAATCTTATTTTAAGGAATCTTATTTTTAAGGAATCTCAAGTACTCCCTTTGTACGAAGAGAAGCACACTTTCATAATGAAAAGCACACTGATTTCAAGGAGCAATGCTCTGCCAGGAGCCCTCCATATCTCCTGCTGATCCATCACACCTCCCCTTATACGCATTCAGCAGCTGGAAGCCTGGTCTTTGCTCAGCACCTCCCTCCTACTGCCAATTCACATTATTCTTAACCTCTTCAGCCTTGGCTACTGCTAATGGTTGAGGCCCAACTGTTTTGGAAAGGGAAACCCAGTATATGAAATGTCACATAAGGACACAGAATGAGAAAAGCAACCAAAGTGCTCTGCCTTGGCATTGTTTTAATCTCATTACATTACAGGAGTGCAAAAGTCACCTCTTATACTTTAGCAAGCATCCTGTCTGGGCTCCTTTCAAATTTGATGAAATTCTAACTGCCTTTCAGCGTGGTTTGGGTTATTTAACGAAAGTCTGTGGCACCCTGGAGAGTAAAGTCAAGGGAAGAGGACTTACTTGTAAAACTTTATGGTGGGCTCCACAGCCAGCATGACGAATGGTGCGACAGTGTAGCACACAGCCAGCTGAGTGACCGCCCAGGTAACTACATCATAGGCTATCTTAAGAGGCACTGACGAAAGGAAGTAATGTCTGCAGTTGTTTCTTATCTGCAGGTCAGGGGAAAGTAAGCAGAAAAATATATAAACATTTCTTAGGCAAAGCCACACAGAAATACAGCAGTGCATGACTCTGTTTACCATCGGCATTAGTATCACAGGAAGGTTTGTTCAGCAGTTACAAAGCACTGGGAGCAGGAATACCAATGTGTATGGACTGGCATTTTCAAGATCTCACAGTCAACCAGTGGCAAACAGAGAAGTGGTCCCCAATTTGCTCCGTCATAACCACAGGTTCAGACTCTCTCATTCTGGATGTCTGGTACAATATTTTTTGGGAGGGAAGCTGTTCCTCCCTCCTGACTTTCATTTCTTACTGGTTATCAACAGTAAATCAAAGTTACTTTAAATGAACAAGTGCTTATACCTACAAGTGTGTGCCGTTCTCTATAGATTTTAAGTTAGTTTCACATCTGTGAAATCCTCATAAATGAGAGGCAAAGCAACCTGCTCTAGCGATAGTGGTTAATACTGGTCACTAGTTTAATTCTCCTTTCATATTAACCAGGTTGTTTATCCATAGTTATCTCCAAAAGACAACAGTGGTGCTTCCCAGCCCTGCACAAGTGTCTGGTTCAGCCTGAAAGATCAGCAGTGATAAATTTAACAATAGTGAGACATGAACCTGTTCTGTCTTTGGTGACTCTACACAAAATAAGGCACATAAACACAGAGACCATTTTACTGCATCAATAGCATCCACACAAATTATTCAAGTTTGGGCTAATGCTCAACCCCCAGCAGCTTCTTGTGCAAGACTGGGCCCAGAGTTAATTACAAGCCAGCATACAGGCAACATGACCCAGCAGAAGTCTGGAATCCCACATGACCTTGAATCCCAAGCTACTTTGACTGCATGGACATAGCTGGTGGCACCCCTAACTATACATCCTCAAGCAACATTTCCTTTGACAGTCAGGGACAGCAGTGCATCATGTCCAGAATTTGTGCTGGTTATAACTGCTGAGTACTTTGCAATTAGCATCAATACAGAAGAGTTTCAGCGAGCATCAAGCCTGCAAAGGCATGAAAGAGGGCTCACAGCACGGACAAGCTGCTTGACCATGTGAGGGTGCAGCTGACAGCTGGATAGCATCTAGCCTTAGAAGAGAACAATGAAAGGTACATACTGCTCTGGCTGCGAGTGTGATAAGGATTCCAGTGAGAAATGTAAAATAATATCCAGGATAGATGCCATGCCACAGGGCCGACAGGATAAATGTTAAAGCCGTAGGGTACCAGGGAGCTCTGTCATAGCAGACACTGCAAAAATGAAAACAAAACAGTGGAGGTTGAACAGTGGCCACTGTGCTTGAAATCCTTCTGTTTCTAAGGTCTTACTTTGTGTTTTCTTAGCTGTCTTATCTTTGTTTAGTCACAGGCTGGAGCATGAGACACTCTTCCTTCATTTAAATGGAGGTTTAGATGGAATGAGGAAGCATGCTTATATGCAAATGAGTGCCCAAAGAGTGCCTGTACAAATATTTCTGGTGCTCAAAGCATTTAAATCAATAATGGAATAAAGGGCAGGCAAGACTTTGTTCACCTTTACATCTCTATCTGGAATCATACATTACCCTTCCAAACTCTGATGACAGATCAAGAACAAGTTGAAAGACAAAGAGATGTAACCCCACCCTTCACTCTAGTGAAGAGAGGTATTTTTAGGCACAGTTATCTGGCAGATGCTGGGAACAACAGGGAGTGCCGTAAACTATTGCAAAACAGGGGATTCCAGCTAACTTTAGCAGCAAAAATCTTACTCCCAAGATGCAAGGATAACAGTTCAAGAAAACAACACCCAGTCTATTTGGCTATCTGAAGTTTAAATCAAATGCTGTGCTCCACCAGAAACAAGTCAAGCTAATGCATTTCTTACCAGGAGCCATTTGAATAATGAAAAATGGTGGATATTGACTTTTAAGATGCATAGATTTAGTTACAATAACTACAATAAATCTGTGCCTGCATTACAGACACTATGTTGACTGTACGCTGAGCTTTAATCACACCAGAAAGTGAAATGCATAATGAGACACAGTCCAATCTAAAAACATTGGACTTAATGCTAGTATTTATAATATGTGCCTTAACAGTCACAGGTTAAAATCAGATCCTCTCAGTGCTATTAAGTGTCTTCCCCATATCCTAAACAAGGACTGCCTGGGAAGCATCTTGGGGTAACTCCAAACCAGATTACACTGGGGGTCTGAAAATTTTGACCTTATTTCTTGATGAATTTCTGGATCCCAGTAACACAGCAAGATGCACCTCAGCATGGGAAATATAACATAGCAAAGCAAAACAGGACAGGAAAGTTAATGGAGGGAAACAAAAAAATGCTATTGCTTTCTATTATGGAAGTTTTGAACAGTTTGTTTATGACTTTGCTGCTCATATATAAAATAGGAGCATTTTACACTTGCAGCAATACAACTTTACAGCACCAAATACCCTTGTATTGCACCAGCTATTACAGACACAGGAAACAAAGGAAGAACAAGACACTTTACATTTATGAGAGCTACCAAGCAGCATTTTTCCAGGCCATGGAGAGCTTTTGGATCTCACAAGCATGTAACTGTTTCATTACTCTTACCGTTTCAGCCAGGCAGCTGTCTGAATGTTCCAGTTTTCAATGTACATTTTAAAACTTGTTGCAGTCTAAGAAAGAAGTTCACATGAAATGTTAGCAATGAAGCCTGTAAAATACTACTTGCAATTTAAATTACTGAGGAGGTACATGGAAAATATGAATTCTAGCAGCTAACTTTTATGATGACTGTGTCACAATCCATCATTACACTAATATGACTTGGGAGGGACATTAACTAGCCTGATGGCTCACTTGGCACTTGCTCTGAAATCTCACTTTGTCTCATATAATTAAATACAGTGTTTGGTTACTTTTCAAATAATGGGCAATCTGAGAAGCTTTCTTGTTTTATATGCTTGGCCTTCCTTTCAGTTCATAAACAGCTTTATTTCTGGAAGAGATATCTTGCCATCCATTATGCAATCTGGACTTCCCTCCAGTGGTACTAAAACAAAGTGTTATTTAAAAAAAACCCAAACATTTATTTTTTTTTTATTATTATTATTACTATTTAGAGAAGGAAGGGAGAAGACTGAAAAACATGGGCAAAAAAATTAGGACTAAATTTAGAAGCCAATTCTCAGCCCACCGCTAAGCTTGAGAAACCAGAGTGGACTCCAGTATCCTGAGAGAACCACCCATACCTCCTCCTCTGAGCTCCCCCAGCTTTAGGGGATTGCTGGACTCTGTTGTTCAGCATCAGTTCCCCTTCTGCTGATCAACTTCGCCCCCCCAACTCCACCTTGGTCCCTCACCTGCTGGCAGAAACCTCCAAGGACACCCTGGCCAAGTGGGAACATGATTCAGTGATGCCACAATATTATGCCATATCAGCTGAAGGCATGGGATGGAAAAAATGACTGAAAAAATGGATTAAGGGCAAGGGCTTCCAAGGGAATGTGCAAATATCTTTCCACTTCCATGCAGAATCCTTAAAGCTAGCATTTCATCCTATGCATTTGAAGAGTTAAAATGATTAACAATTCCCAATGCAGCACTGCCACATTTTAATTGCATTACTGCACCATGAGAAGCCAAGAAAAACACAGTTTCTCTTCCAACTAATATTGTCACTCTCTTTTGGCCTCCTTTAAGTTCCCCTGTTACATTACCAAGAGAGGAAGTAGTTGCTGGCTGTCAAAACAAGCACGCTGCCAAGGCTTTCAAGTCCCCCACGTGGGCTTAGCCCCCGTCATGTTTTAAGGCCCACACAACCCCTTCCATGTGCTTATCTTTTCTACAGATCAGATAGGCACATTTAGCACTCAGGTTCCCAGCTCTGAGGTAATTTTACACATGCAGGTGGTTATACCTGCTGAATATATAGACTGTATCTGTATACACTGCACAATCATACTTCAACTGCCAGCATTGCTGTTGGTACATAAAGTGATGGTTCAAGGCTTAGCCAAAGCCTTGGTCTCCATAGCCTCTCTTTTTCTCATTGCAAACATGAAAAAATCAGACAACACCCTATTTTATGCTCTTGGAAACAATTTCTGATCTCTGTTGCCCATGTGACCTGTAAAAGAAGTAAGTTTTGAGAGGCCATCAGTTCAGTGGGTAGAGAAGAGCAAGGGCTCCTTCATTTGGCTTGACTGAAGAGTACTGGCTGCATTTTACTTTCCTCCTTCAAAGAGAAGCTGCCTCAGCCCATCAAAGGATCATCTTCTGCCCCAAAAAGGAATCAGATATAGATTCAAGATCTCAGAGTGGTATCTAGGGTGTTGCTGTCATCTAGAAGTGTAAAGGATTTCTGGGCTGTGTATCCTGTACTCATCAAGGACTACACTGAGGATTAATCATGGTTAAACAAGAAAAAGAGAAAGAATGTTGAAAAAAGGGGAATGTGTAATGAGACTTCCAATTTTGACATCTTCAAGGAAGAATTAGAGGGGTTATTTCATTTTTGAGAAGAGCTATTACAGCATATTCACTTAGTCACAGATTGTTCAGCAATAAAACAATCAACTTATTTTTATCTGTGATCACTTTTAAAATCACAACTAGAGAATTACAGAGGAAGGCTTCTCCTATTTCTAGAAAAGAAGCCTTTAGAAAGCAGTCGCAGACACATAAATATTTCCAGATCTCACTGGCACTCACAAAATATTCTTCAGGGCAAACAAATTATATGGGCCATCTTTTGCATTAGAGACACAAACATGAATAGTTTTCAAAATCCTAATGGATCTTAAAAGTATGCAGCAGTCACAAGGAAGGAGTGAGAGATGTTTTGAGAAACAGTGTGGCTCCCAGCATGGTGTTCTAGACCAGCACCCACCTAAGCTCCATGTGCCCCTCTCAGCTCCCACTCAGGTTGCTTGGTTTGTACCTGTTATGTCTCCTACCCTTGTTTTTCTCCACATACCAGAGGCAGTTCAGCCCTTGCACGTGTCTGTGCCACTTGTGGCAGCCTCTACCACCACTCATCTCAACTGGGCTACAAAAGTGAAAGATTGTTAGAAGTAAATAAACAGAACGCACCACAGATGGTGAAGAATCATAGTTGCGAACAATTTACTGACCCACTGAGCTCAGCCTCAATCTACAGTAATTGACTGCTCATTTATTAAATATCTGATACCTTTATTTTTAGCCCTCACAAAACTATTTAGAAATACAACCTGAATACAGAGCAAGAGGAGGCCTATGAGACAGATGCATTTTATCTGTCCAACAGATAAAGTACAAAACCTCTTCGTGCTAAAGAGGAGCAGCCTGGTAGCATAGATTTCCTTTCGGTAAAGCCCTTGCCCATTACCATGCTCATTTCTGTATAATTATGCCAATGCAGCCACTCCTTTATCTCACCTCAATGTTCCAGATATTCAAATTGGACAACAGGTCCCAGCGGAAAGTGCCTCTCTCATCAACTCCACTGAATCCATAACCAGCTGCATTGTTGACTGCATCTGCTGCAATGTCAAAGCAAAACAGGTCAAAATCAGACTGCTGGAAGAGACATGTTTTCTTACAAGTCAGTATGGCACTAAACAAACATTCAAGACAGCTTTGTAGGATTTGGCAACCTCTATTTCTAGGAGAAGCTTCTTTGCAAAAGGGCATTACTATAAGGCTACACAAGAGGAAAGACTAGCTACCTCTTCTGCAGAAGAAATAATAAAATAACAACGAATATAAATCACTTTTCCTATTATTTGGCCTTTATTATTCATCTGAGACAGATATTACCATAAAATGAATAAGCAATTTTCTGAAAAGGGCAGCTGGATGTCACAGCATATTCCAGAATTCAAAAAAAACTTAATATCTTAAAGACATGCTTATTATTTCTATTAAGAGTTCCAACATGGCTATGTTAATTAAGACTGTCATTCAGAATTCTGCAGACAAAGCCTTTTGCTAATTCTGCTGCTGAGTGCCTCACTAAAGTGCCTCAACATCTCTGTGAACCAAATATTGAGTAACTTCAGTTACACATGTAGCTACCTTAACAGCAAGTAAAAGCTTGGATAACAGCAGGCATTACACTGATGCACTCTTGTCAGCCACCTCCCCTCTCAGAGTGCCTGGGAGTCACCTCATCAGTGGGTGTCAAGATTCTGATTTCAATGTGCCCCTGCTAGAATAGCTACTTGGAGTACTAAGAAAACAGAAGGGAGAATTCATCATTGTCTCCAGATCACCAGTTGCAGCCAACACTGAGGATCATTGGAAGAAAAAGGGAAGCGCAAATACAGGTTAGGCTTTTCCTTCCAGGTCATTTACAAAATACAAGCCTGGTTATTCTTTAAAAAGGTCGGCATTTCTTCCCCAGGATTTTACTTTGTAAATACTGCCAGTATAGGCACAAGCTCATGGAGAAGCCCTAGTGCACAAAACTAGGGAGGGAATCTAATTATAAGCAACAAGACTAACAATAAATAAATAAACAAGCAACCTTCTCCAACCTGAAATTTTCTTTTTTTGTTTTCCACTTTTCTAAATGAGATCGATTTTGCTGATGGAAAGAAAGCTCTCCATGTTTTTCATCTTTTCCCTGCTTAAAAACTCCTCAAACAATGAACAACAACCCTGCCTGAAGCTGGCCCAGAGGACCCTGCCCAATCTCAGAGACAGGAGCTGCACATAACCATCCCCCCAGAGCAGTGGACTCCTGGATTTGCTCCTCCTTACTCCAAGGGTAGCAGGGACCAAATAATTAGTGTTTCTTGGCCAAAACCAAGAAACCAGGAATCAAGGGATGAGCAATAATTATATAGCATCCCCCTTGGCCTTTTGCTTCCCAGGCTGCTGTCTGCAGAGCACGGTGTGAAGCGCAGAAAAGTCACAACTGTGCACCCTCAAGTTTCCCTGCAGACTGGAACGGCTCGGGCTGTGCATGGCTTTCACAGCTCCCTGCTTGGATGCACTCGGGGACCCAAAGTGGTTTCACTGACAGCTGGGAGTTAGGTTTGCAACCGTGTTCCCAGAACTTCCCCAGCGAGAAGCCGAATTCTTTCCATGGATCTGGGAGGTGCAGCTCCCACACAACAGCGTGCCAGTCCTGTCCTGAGGACAGGAAGCATTTATCGGCCCGTTTCAGCAGGGCTTTTGTAATGCCCTGGGCCACGCCACTGGGAGCAAAACTGGGAAAGGATAAAAAAAAAGGATAAAGTGCCTGCTGTTCTGCTGCCTGGATTTGGGATGTGAATAGATGAGGCCTCACCCTCCACTATGCAATGCATACTTTTCTGCTAACTGCCTTATTTGTAAGACATTTCTAGGGCCTCTGCAGCCTGCTCTTGTCACAAATGCAAGTTCAGTTTATCTCTTTAATAATGGCCTTCCAGTTAACTATAATGCCAGAAAAAATGGAGGGAACAATTTAAAACTGGATCCCACAAAAGGAAGTTTGTGAGCAAGCCATTCTTTATCTCAAAGCCTTTCCCATCCCACACAAGCCAGTCCTGGCTGCCTTCCCTGAATCTGACAGTTTTATTCCCAGCAGTTTAATCACAGCCTTGCAGTGAATCTCCCTGGCTATTTCCATCCCGTCTCAGTGACACCCTGCTCTGCCTCAAGGTATGTGCATTCCTTGCTGGACTTCCAGGATCTCCCCTACACACAATGTCTTCTAATACCAGCAAAAAAATCCAGGAGATTTTTAGCACGGCCTAAAGGATTTGACTCCTCACACATAGATGGTGAAACATGACTTGTAAAAGATGAAGGTAAAATGCAAAAAGATTATTTTGACCACTAGTCTGACTGGCTCCTAAAAAAATTTGTTTCCCTCTTCAGCGAGCCCTCTTATTTCTCCTCTCCCTTTTCCTTGCAGACATTTTGGTCCTTCCCAACACTAACTTTGCTCCCCACAGTTCTCCAATCTTTTCTCTGGACTGCTCAAAGCCAAGGTGTGTACAGGACCCCACAGTGCTTTAGAGGCAAGGCCGAGTATCAGCCCTGCAACAAGCACAGGGTCCACTGCCTAAAGGAACACATCTCCCACGTGAACTACAGGTCTAGGGACAATTTTATTTCCCCCCATCCCAGGTTTCAGACCTCCTCCCCCATTTAGGAACTTATTTGCTACACACAAAAGTACAAAATGTAGCCAGACTTACCCAACGTCCATGCAAAATAATACTTTGGTTTTGCTGCCTGTGTTACAACATACAGGTAACCAAGTCTTGACAAGAAGGGAGTTTTATCAAGAAATTCGTTATCAATAATATATGCCATAGGAAAGTTCTTGGTAAGTGTCAAGAATAAAATGAGAGATACTAGTGTGATACACAGCTTGTACACCACTGCTCCCTAAAAAGCACAAACAATGAAACATTTATTAGAAACATTTGCTTAAGGGGAGGAACAAGGCAGTGCTCATGACATACAGAAACAATGGGCTTCAAGAACCATTAAAGTTACCAGTGACAAAGTTGATACTAATTAATTTAGAAGAGGTGACCAAGAGAAGGCCAGAGTCACAGCTCTAGTTTAATTTGCTTTACTGAACTACCTGTAGATAGGTAGGACAATCACAAATCAAAATCAGTGATGAACTTCATGACAGACTCTACATCAGTGTGCAGAGAATCTAAAATGGAAAGGGAAACACACCAAGCCCTACAGTGGAAAGCAGAAATCTTCTCTAATTGTACTGTCCCCTCCTGGAACTAAAGACTGGGTTCCTCCTGGAAGCCAAAAGCACTGATGTTCTGTGCAACAGTAGGTCTTACTACCCAGCTACCACCCAGAAGCCTTGCTAAAAATCACTTGTCCAAAAAGCGTTGTGTTGTTACAGCACACTTGCACCCACAACAGAGGGTATGTGCTCTGCCACAGGTTTTCCATTCCAGCTCCCTAGCTTCCTACACACCATTATTGACAATCATTGCAGTACCTCAAAGCTTGTTTGCAAATACACACCATGGGTAAACCCTTCTTGATCCAGTTGTAATTAAAAAGTAATCTGGCATTTGGATACCATGTGAAAATTGACTCATGTTCTCAAAAGGCTAATAAAAATGAAATATACTATTAAAACAACCATGTATTTTTTTATGTTTTTGATTTTTGATCTATTTTTATATATTCTCCAAATTCTGGAATAAAGTAATGTGAAATTGTTTTTTATGCAGATTTTAATACTCTCTCCTGAGTATCCTCTATCCTATATTGCATCCTCCACAATATAGGCCTTATTTGACCTCAGTCAGACTAATGTAAATCAGGAGTAACACCACTAGGGTCAGTAGAAAGACAACTGTGTGCAACAGGAATCATTAGACAAAAGCACATGCTCACCTTCAGAGGATACATTCTGCACACAGTCACAAAAGCTACACTTTCTGTGCCACTTAAAAAGAAAAAATCTGAACCTCATGCTACGCTATCCTGCTTTACAAAAAGGCTATCTTCTAAGAATATTTTAAGTCATATTAAAAATATAAGACCAGATCAGTGTTAAAACTATGTGAAAAAATCACCTCTTGAGTCATTTTAAAGTGTGTAAAGTGTACTCTTGCAAAGCACCTGGACAGGCTACAGTTTCTGATCAGCAGTGATTCATGTACTTCTAACATCTCCTGCACTGTGGGGGAGATTTGACTTTTTTTTGGTTTTTTGACATTTCCTCTTCTGTCTGGAGCTGAACTGCAACTTGTCATTGTCAGAACCTGCAGCCCATTCCCCTTGCTGCACTAAGGACACCCATTACCAGCTGACCCTTTTTGCATGCCAAACACATTTGGTAAATTCACTAGCCCCTTCACCCCCGACCTTGTGATAAAAACAGCAGCCACTGACAGAAAAAACTCACTGTAACCTTTACTGGCAAGATAACCCAAAACTGGTTTTTCTTCTTAGCTTTTAATTATGAGAATCATGTACAAAGCTGTACTTTCCTGCCCCCTGCAATCAATCTTTGTCATTTTAAAACTTACAGTTGGAGAAGGATCGGGAAGTCTGTCATAACCCTTCTGCTTCCAGTTCACTTCTAACAGTTTCATGTGCACATGCCTCCCTTCAATGAAGGCGATATAGTCCTTGTAATTGCTGCAAGGCCCTGCTATGATGCTCATAAAATTGAGGAGATAACTTAAATACTCCAGTAAAGAAGGCCTTGACCTGTGAAAAATCAGCCACACACAACGGAACAAATTAAAAAAAAAAAACAAAAACAAAACAAGGTAAAACATATCAAAGGCTTTCACCAATGTTTTTTGTCGCGCTGTCTGCCTCAGTCCTCACCTCTCTCCTACCCATTTCCGCCCAGCTGAAAGCTCTCTAGATCTATTCTGGGGAAGATAAAACGCAGCCTGTCATATTCTGGTGATGTCTGGTAGATGGCAGTCAGAGCAAAGGTACCATCAAAGTGCTTAAACTACAGGTGAACTAATGCTAGTGATTTGAAAAGTTGTAATCTTAGAAACTTTCTAGCTAAAAACAGTAATAAATTTGTCCATTTTGGACAGGTCAGCAGTACCAGGAGTGAGAAGCTGGTTATTGGTTTTGGACATCTGTCCAGGATGTCAGGGACCATACTGCCTTGTTATACACACCACAGGGCAGGGAGTCTCTAAAACCAGGGCTCTCAGTCCTGGGAGGAGCTCTCACCCTCGCTTCAGTTCAGCCTTTTGAAAAATGGGAAGTGTCACATGAGACATACAGGAAGAGAATGAATAAGCACTCTCTCCTACTGTTCAAATAAAGGAAGTAATTGCCTGTATTGCATCATGAACAGGAAAAGGAACTAAGGGGGGAAAAAATAACCATATTAATTGAAAGATGGCTGAAGATGAAAGTCATATTTATTTTTTTTCCATTTTGCAAGTGCATACCCTACCAGTTCCTTCTGAGGCTGTACATTTGATGTAAAATTAAGAAGATCCACTGCCTTTGCTACAGATCATTACGATGGGGAAAAAAAGATGCAAAGGCCTCTCAGCAGTAGTGTAATTTGTAAATTGTTAGGCTCAGGGTTTTTATGTGGCAGAAGATGCCAACATCCAAACTGTGCACTGTGTTCTGCACTGCATTAGTGAGTGCTCTCCACAAATGTCCTAATTGTTACCATTCAAGTAAACATGGAGGCCTCAGATGGGAACACAAACTTGGGCACAGTGCTTGAGGGCTCTCCTGCCCAAGACACAGATGGACACGCATAACCAAAACACACTTAAAATTCTTTAAGACTAAAACAAATTTCTAGCAGAAAAACTAAGCAACAGTTAAACATTTTCTGTTGCCTACTTCTATTCTGAAGTGGAATTAGTTTGAATAAACAGTTAGATTAGCAGGGATTTTCTGCATTCATCCTACTGGTTATTGTAGATGTTATGCCCGAATGGTATGTTCTCTGGTGAAAGCATTTCACAGAAAGATGGAGCAAACAATTTGGAGTAAGAGTCATCTTTCTGTCCTGCAAAAACAGGTCCATGATGTGGGCTTCCTAGCTCTACAGTAAGATTAAAAAATAAAGTCATTAGTTTCAACTTGGGTTCTGCACATGGTTGGGCGGGGAGACATGAGCAATGCACAAAGGAATGTACAGCGGATGAGTGAGAAACAAAAACAGACCAAGAACAGGAGGGAAGACAAAAGGCTGTATTACCAAAGGGGATTTAAAACTCTTCAGTTATGACTTGTCTGCCACTGACACTTAAGCTATTGGCATCTTCTTTTCTATTATGAACTCATCTACTGTACAAGAAAAAAACCAATCCTGTTTAGTGAGAATTTGACTAGCATTAAGGGCTAGGTGCAGTTAAAAATTATGCTGTGAGCTTTAAAAATAGACACTGTGGGGTCACAGCTACCTACAAGAGTTTTGCTTTTCAAGAAATGACTCCCTTACTTTCTGAAGTACATAGGCAGATTTTCTGATGGCTGAATCATCTACCTTGGAAATTAAGGAAATAATTTCCTTGGCCTTAACAAACATATCATGGTGACAAATAGTTATGGGTCTAAGAGTAATTGTGTAACACTAATTCTTCATTAAAAACAAACAAACAAACAAAAACCACAAAAAAACCCAACAACAACAAAACACTCACAAATTAAACGTCATGTTGCGTTTGTATTGAGAGAAAACTAGGAAAAAAAGGGTGCTCAAAGAAGTGTTCTCTCCATATGAAAAATTAGAAGTTACATAACGCAGAGACCTAGGAGTAGTAACATTATGGAGGGAGACCAAAAAAAATAAAATCCAGCATTCAAAAATTATGGCAAAGGAAAACAGCACTTGAACTGTCAGACTCAAACTAAAATGGACTTTTACTATGCAGTGGATTGTTGACAGGGGAGGAGTAATTACTTGGAAAAATAGCACATCACAGATCAGATGAAGATAACAGCCAATAAGTCTGTATAGGATAGTCTTAGCCTGAATTTAAAAGAGTTAATAAAGCAAATACTTGTTCTGTTGCATGTGGAGTATATATTTAAGTATATTTGTGAGACATTGCCAAGTATTCAGTGCTTTACTGACCAGCACAGGTGATAAAGGCAGAGGTCCTGAACTGAAGAAAAAAAAGGAATATAAGGGAGAAGGTATGTTTGCTGAAAGGAGGGTAATGACAGCAGCATTAGAAAAACCAAACTTCTCAAGCAAATAGAAAAAGCATGTAGGACTTTTGGTATCTCATGGACTGGAAAGTAGCAGGAAACATTTCCATGGCTGGGCCACTATGCTGTCCCTGACATTGTAATGAAAAAAAAAAACCCCAAACCCAAATAAAAGAACAAATAACAATCAACCTAAACAGTCAACTTTTTTGGCAGAAATTAGACACAAATCACTCAGATAATTACATCCTTACTTTACAGCAAGCCGATTTTGCTCAGCAGTAAGTTCCTCAGCTTGTCGCCCTATTCCTGGAAAGAAAAGACACGTTAGATCTTTCCAAAAGACAAACGGTAAAAGCTATTCCCAAAGCCTTATCCTTGCACTCCACAAATAAATTTCTAAGGCCATAATTTCAACATTTTTTTGTCACAGGTGGCTTAATACATCTCAATCCCTAACTTCTATGTCAAGTTCTACTGTATCTCTTTACCCAGTTCCTTACCTCATTCCCCCTTTCTCACCCTGGCTACATTGTCAGGAAGAGCAGCCATAGCATTCCCACGCACACAATGGAAGTGGCAATGCCACCAACTGGCTGCGACCCCCAACAGCCTCTACAAACTGTCCTGGGCTAGAAAAACCTCTGTTGCCAGAAGCTGCTGGCTCATTTAAGCACAAGCTTCCCGCTGGCTCCTTGGTGAGAAATGGAGCATTTCACAGCAGGAGGAGTGGGCAGGGGAAGGCAAACAGGCACTCAGGGAACAGGAGCTCCACTGGTGTGAACGAGCAGCCGAGCTGCCTGCTGCTGGAGCAAGCCTAAACATCCACATCAGCAATAATCTGGAATTGTACAAGGTCCAGACTGGAAGGGTGACCTCCTGTTGAGTGCACAAGACCTTTGGGGCCAGAGGTAACGCACAGACTCAATGTCCCAGGAAAACGGTGGAAAAATCTTATATCACGGCCAGTGGTAAACAAATACTGCTTATAGCACATACCTCAAAACCTTCAGCTTAGAGCTTTAGCTGCACGTACTGCAGGGAATCCCACTGGCTTCAGCAGAGCTACACAGGATGAGTCACAGCATTTGGTGTGGAGCATGTGCACAGCTCCATGTGCACAGCCCCAGAAGATCAGGGGCTTGGCACCAATTGACACTACTGTTCTAAACGTATTGGCCATAATTACCAATACAGACACAGGACCCACATCCTAAAACGACTGCTGATAAGCTGCTCATTTACATTCTCTCTCCACTGTTTCAGTTTGTAAATACTGGGAGGGCCTGAATTTCAGAGAAACAATTAGCACTTAATTACTTAAAGGACTGGGTATTCTGTTTGTCTGTTTCCATTTATGGACAGCTGTGTTAAATTTTTACAGATACAAATTTGCCACTGATGCTTGAACTGCAAGCTGCCTTCATTTGATCAACTGCTCCATATATGGATGTTTGCAATGCAATGAGCCTTTTCCACCATCATTAATCTGTAGGAATTCTGGTCTGTTTAGAACTCTTCTGCCTCTGCTGTTGTCTTTTTCCTTTCTGTCTGGTCGTTTACCTTCAACATCCTAGGCATGTACCTTGGCTGCACATTGCTGTGGAATTGCAGCAATACCTGAGCTGACTCAACTTACAGAAGCAGATAAGCCTTCAGCAACATGAATGCCAACAACATGGTCAATTAGCCAAGCTTCAGCTGTATCTATTATACTCAGATAAAAGCATTAGATTCACTTGTGCAAACCTGGCTTGCAAACAATGTCAGACCCCCGTGTGCCATCACCTAAATCCTTGCTCACAACAACTCTATAGCAAGGCACTTATTCAGTCCCCCACAGCTTGTAAGGCAGTGGGCCTCAGACCATCAGAAATTTGCCCTGCAACATCAGTAGGCACAAGCAATAATGCTACTGATGACAAGTGACATTTTTAGCCTTTGCACTGTTGTAGACACAGGCGTTTTACTGGGGAATAATAGTGCTCTTTGTCACAGCACAGCACAAGACTGAAGACAATGTTGTTTTGCTTGCAACTGTGCTTCTCTCTGCACTGGGGAAAAGCTACTGAATTCTATCTCTCACAACTCCTGGAGTATATTACCACTGCATATATCAGTGCTAGCATATTTTTTGCTAAATTAACATTAATGACTGAGTGTATGTATCATCAGCTCTTGACTTCTGAGAATCGGTAACAGCTTCAGAGAACTTAATGGAGATGCACTGTAGCATCTAAACAGGAGATACTGGTACTAGCTAAAATCCAAATTGGGCCCCAAGGAAGTAGAATACCCAAAGGGGAAAACAGTTGTCTCTGATATTGCCAAGACAGTTTGATCCTAAAAACTGATCAAAACTTTTAAGTTTCTCATTTTCCTCCATAAAGCATTTTTCTTCTTCACTTGGAACAACTCACTGAACTACATTCATTCACTCCATAAATCAACCATAGAATTCACTGGTATATAAAGCCTGTCTTCAGGACATGGGAAGAAGAAATTCCTTTTCTTACCATCATGTAGCTGGCATGCAAGTGTTGTGATCTTCTGTGTAATTATCATCAGCGGACTGTAACAAAGACAGAAACAACAGTTACATGTCTTGTAATATAAATTATTCCCAATTTTCTCACTGAATGTCTTTATGCCTTTAAAAGGCATAACTGTATTAGCAACAAGTGGAAAACATCCAATTAAAGCTGAAGGAGGCACTCAGGCATAAGACAATTGCCTGGGTTCAAAACAACCCCACAGTAACTTGTGCTGGAATTTTTAATTGCTAAGTGCGCACAAAGCCTTATTTTATATCTCCCTATTGTGCAGCAGTGCAAATTGTAGTTCAGAAGAAATCACAGCACCAGGAAACACCAGTTTCTGCAGCCCACTGAGCTTCTTTTCAGGCAAAGACCAAATTGAAGCCCCATACAATGCAACACTAGAATACAGCAGCGCTGCTGTAACCCAACTCTGGCTCTTCTTACTGTTTGTTACTCTCCTATTGTCTGTCTCCTCAGTGCCCTAAAAAAATGTTGACTCTGCAGATAGAGATGCTTATTTCCCCACATGAATAGCTCTATCAATTAGGACTGTGTGCAAATACCAGAATAGCTGTCAGCACAGCAGTTTCCCGCTTGGTTATTGACCATGCATCTGCGTTGTGAACAGCCTGTAGAAGATACACCATCCAACTGGGAGTGTATGGGCATGTGGGATCTGGAGACCCTGGAAAAAGGAGCTGGTTGTACCTGAGCCAGGCTTGCAGCCACCCAGCAGCTCTGGTGCCAACTAAACATGCCACATAGAAATAGCCTCTACTCCCAGTAGGGTCACTCATACTTCCCATATCCAGCTTTACAGAGCTTCTTGGCACTGGAGGCAAACGTGAGCTGCTGCAGCTAAGGAATGCGGAAAAAGACTAAACTCAGCTTGGTGGCATCAGGAGCTGGTTCCCACAAGGATAAAGGACACAGCCAAGAGCATTTAGAGGAAGGTAAGAGGAAAGATGGGAGGAAAACCATGGGGACAGCTGACCAGCTCCTCCATCAACAGTGGCACCCTAAACACAAAACCTGGCGCCGAACATCTGCAGTCTGGAAGGACCCATAGCAGGCAAAGCAGGGATGAGCACCCCCTCACACTGCTTCTCCCTATCTCTGCCACGGGAGACAGCAGCACAGGGTGCCCAGATCTCTCACAACCACAATAGCCACAAGATGGGAATGGGTGATGAGGATACATCACTATTTTAAAAGCATTAGTTGTGATGAATGTATGTAAAACCAGTCCCACAAAAGAGATCTGTCTTCACTGAGGATTAATACAATGGGTTGTTTCTCCATTTGAGAATAAATTAACAACATTAACCAGATGGAGGCTTCTGTTTGAACACAAATGATGTCTTCAACCTGGAAATGAAAACATGAGTTTATACACATTTATTTAACTATTTACAAGGTTTGACCAGTATATGGAACTTTTTCAAGAGATACAGATGCCAATCATTACAGCTGTTCATTTTAACTACTGTAATATATTTTCTGGAACACAATTAAAGAAAAAAGTTGAGGGTGATTTTTTTGGGGTTTTGTTTGTTTGTTTGTTTTTGTTTGTGTGTTTTTGTTTGTTTTGTTTTGTTTTTTTCTGTTTTTTTTTTTTTTTTTTTTTTTTTGTTAGTTCCAGTGCTGTGTTTGTCTCACAGATTTCTCAAGATAAAGAAAAAAAAGTGGAGCTTACATTCAGTGATGTCAATACTTATGTTCTACAGAGATTTTCAAGAGATTCTGGACCATCCTTAACTAAATCAACCTACTGGTTACAATCAAATGTAAACCCAATGGCTAAGATAAACTGTTTACAACCTGATTATCCCACTAATATAAATCAAACAGATTCTCAAGATAATTCATAGGCTGAGCATGGTAAACACACAAATACTGGCAAAAGACATTCTTTCATTTTAAGTGGTCTTTTTTTTTTAACACTTAATATGGTTGATCTTTTCCAAGAGTCCACAAGTAATTCTGTGTGGGTAAATTGCATTTTCTATCCAAAACCAGAACATGCAATATCAGCCAATTACTTAATCAGAAACTGCTTTTATAATTTCAGAAGTACCTACTTGAACTGCCAATTAAAAAAAATTTGCACAAAAAATTCAGAATAGGCTTGAATATACACAGAACTTGAATACAATTGTAACAGAGGGGTTTGTACACCAGCTTTTCTTGGATCACCCAGATCACTGATAGTAGCCAAGGAATGGACAAATTCAACAATGGCTTTTCACCTTCCAGTAATATTGTCAAACAGTCATTCTAAACTTTATTCCAATTAAGCTTTCAAGAAAAGTGATTTATAAGCTCTTTTTACCATTATCTTCAACATCCTGTTTTTGAAAGTAGATTTTCCCAGACAAAATTTAGCTTTGCTTTCAAAGATATATAAATCCTAATCCTTTAAGCATATGAAAAGGAAGATTTTTTTTTTAATCCTTAAGAGAGACAGAGGCTGTCACTGAATCAAGCAGTTTTACTGCAATAAACACAAATTTTTATTTTGAAAGAGTTTGACCTTTTTAGCTTTATGGGGGAACATTAACACTTGTTTCAAGTTGCTTCAATTTGTTGCATATGTTTCTTATGGCAAGGACTTCACGCCAATATTGAAGTGGGTAACTTTAAACCCCAGTCTCTGAGCCAAAACTCTATGACTTCAAGTGTCTAAATTTAGACACTTGTCTTAGACAAGGCCCCCATGGTAAACCGGAGAGAACCAAAATGCAAACAATCCGAGGGCAGCAGGAGTAAAGCCTGCACTGAAGTCATACTACATATAAACACAGAGGAGAGAGGCTCTCCTCATCTATATTAGGAAGTCATTGCCTCATTGATGGCACATTGTAAGCCAACAGAACAAGTCAGCCTTTCCTGCACTTTCATCAGAAAAGATGGACAGTCTTTCTCCCTGAAATCTCCCAGCTCCAGAGGAGACAAGGGATAACATGTCTGTCAGGGCGAGTGGGAAGGAGGTATCATTAGATACCTCCTGTTCTCCCTCCTGACATCATCATATTACATGTCATATGTATTTTCCAGAGTGGCTGGAAAGTGGCCCAGCAGAAAAGGACCTGGGGGGTGCTGGTCAACAGCCAGCTGAACAAGAGCCAGTGTGCCCAGGTGGCCAAGAAGGCCAATGGCATCCTGATCTGCATCAGGAGTAGCATGGCCAGCAGGATCAGGGCAGGGATTGTCCCCCTATACTCAGCACGGGTGAGGCCGCAGCTACAGTCCTGTGTTCAATTCAGAGGACACTGAGGGGCTGCAGCATTTCCAGAGAAGGACAATGGAGCTGTGGAAGGGTCTGAAGCACAAGTCCAATGATGAGTGACTGAGAGAGCTGGGATTGTTTATCTGGAGAAAAGAGGCTGAGGAGGGACCTTATCATTCTTTACAACTGCCTGAGGGTACAGCCAGGTGGGAGTTGGTCTCTTCTCTTGAGCTACACCAGGTGAGGTTTAGGTTGGACATCCAAGCAAATTTTTTACAGAAAGAGTGATTAGATATTGGAATGCACTGCCCAGGGATGTGGTGGAGTCACTGTCCCTGGAAGTGTTTAAGGAAGGACTGGATGTGGCACTCAGTGCCGTGGTCTCGTTGACACGGTAATGATTGGTCATAAGCTGGATTTGACAATCTCAGAGGTCTTTTTCAACCTAAATGATTCTGTGATCTCTTTTCTACGCTACTCAGGAAGGTGGAAAACCACTGTAGAGTGGCAATGGGATGACACACATTAAATCTTTCACGAGATGGTGTCAGGTATCAGCCAACACTTCACTCAAAGGGTAAGCAATGTTTCAGGTGAACAAGGAGCATCTTCCTCCCTCCTCTCCTCCTGCCCACCGTTCCCCTCTGACTTGATCTCAGGGGGACCATGTCTATGCCGCAGAGCACAACAAAATGATGACATTACTGGAACTCTCTCTTAAGGGCAGGGAGGGGGGAGGGAAGAATCATAAATTCCTAAACATGTGAGTTTTGATTATTAAAACTTTGAAATACCAGAGTATTGAATTGCCATTTCTATTCAGCCTCTCAGGCAAGCTGTAACTTTAAACAGCATCAAAACATTGAGTAAGTTAATAAATAAATACAGCACCATATCACATATAGTCAACTGTTTCTAACATGGTACTATTTTAACCCTTAGATTCTACTGGAAAAAATCAATAGTGCTAAAAATAAGAAGGGAAGTTAACAAAACTATAAAACTCCAAATCCCTTTTCTTACTCCCAAGTTTTGTGATGCACAGGTTTTTGGAGGGGAGCAATTAGGTTGAATTCAAAAAGAAAATCTACCTACTACACTTGCACATGAAGCACAAGGACTTATCCCTAGGAAGGAGGCATTTGAAATAAAACACATTCAGAAGCCTAAACAGCTTGCAATCCATCACATTTGAACACCTACTGATTGCTTTGCTGCCACATGCTGAGTGGTGATTCCACACCCTCTCCACCTGTCCTATTAAGCACTACAGTTACAAACTACCACAGAAACACAGAATCTGATTTATGTGTGGTGTGATTTCCCCTCCCTTCCCATGTTTTATGTATTGGCTATGAGTTTAATCCTAGGTTGTAGCTGTGCAGTACCTCCTACACACAAACCATAGTGGCCAACTTTTAATTTAAAAAAAAATCAAGAAATTGACCCAGGGACAATTTTATTTTTCAAGGAATCTAACATAAGGTAAAGACAGCTTTGGGTTTTTGTTTACCTCACATTAGATGCCTTGAAAAATAACACAAGACTAAGATGCAACCATTTACAGCTCAATTGAGGGGTTTACGCCCCTAAATAAACCTTCCAAATGAAAACCTATCAGTGAATATAATTTTTAAACCCAGCTTGCCTCAAGGCAATAAATTTGCCAGAAGCACAGGCCAGTGGAAGTGCAGATGTTTTGTTTGTAGACCGCTGTGGGGGTCCTAACCACATCACAGGCTGGCTTCTGCATGGAGCAAGTTTCGCTGCTTACGAGAGAAAAGATGTTTTCCAAGCACAGTCTGCTTGACCTTAGGTAATCCCGTGGAGAAGTCTGGCACACGCTCGCTAGAAATAGTTTCCACTGACCTGATTTTACTAAGAGAGGAGGTGGAGTCAAAAGGCTCATAGCAGACAAGACTCCAAAACAGTGAACATGTATTTCAGGATTACCTCTGCAGCGCTGCAGCCATGACAAGAAGTTCACACAGTCACACCCTGCTGTGACAGTAACCATTGCTGACAAGGGGATGGCCAAGCTGGCAGTGAGCTCGTACTTTTGCTTTCAGCAGTAAAAGGAAGAAGTACTGAAGTACATCAGAGGAAAAACACTTCACTAAACACACTTGCCGCCTCCAAAGCAACTTACAATTTCTTTCATGTGATGTGTTGCCTTTGTGTGTGTCTGTGTGTGAAAGCTCCCAAGCAGTATTCCTTAAGCCTTCATGGTAGAAGCATTTCACTTAAAAGAGTGTTTACTTCTGGAGAAGTGTCCAGGGATGTACTAGATGCATGGAGCTCTCTAGTAGGGATTGCCTGCTTGAATTCTGCCTAGTTCCCACACAGCAGTTCTTGCAGAGCTCCTGTGAATCCAATGGTAACTGATTGCAGGGCTGTTTCCTGTGGACAAGCACCCAGCCAGGCAGCAAAGGAGCAAGCAGGCATGGAAAACAGACTGAACCCCCTTAATCACCCTGCACCTGCACTGCTGCACTGCCTCTGGGGACCAGCTGCACACCAAGGTTACCCAGCACTGCAGGAACAGACACTGCAGCAAGGTACTGCATGGCATACATTTAGAAGACAAGAAAATAAAAATAACCAACCGAACTTGCAGGACCAGACAACATTTCTGCTCTGTGTTTTCACATGGTAACATCTATCTTTGCTTTCATCAGCAAATGTATTTCCCTTGTGAAAAACGGCTGCTGTACTTTTATTCCTTCCTTTTGTGGTTGAAACTAGAAGCCACTGAGAGAGGAAAAAGCCAGCAACAAAGCCTTAACCACCCAGCAAAAATGCACTGCCTGAAGTGACACTTGTTACTGAATCATCTGCTTATATATATAAGAGAGGCTTTTTGAGAGGGCTCTCTCAACAATCATCCCTTTCTAGGGGGTGTCTGGGGAGTGATGTCCACCAAAGCACTTGTGTAAGAGCTACAGATTTGACATGTGGGGAGAAAAACTCCTAAATTCTCCCCGATACTTCAGCTATGGTCTCTCCAAGACCAATCTTTAAGCCAAGATTGAAAACCATGCCACTGTGAGAGGTGATCTTCAAAAACTGAGTTTCTCTTCTGTAAGGAATGGCAGCAAGAATCATAGAATCATTAAGACTAGAAATGAGCTTTAGGAACACTGAGTCCAACTGTTAACCCAGCACTGCCACCTTCACCACTAAACCATGTCCCCAAGTGCCGTAACTGCATCTTTTTTGAACACTTCCAGGGATGGTGACTCCACCACTTCCCTAAGCAGCCTGTTCCAATGCTTGGAAACACTTTCTATGAAGAAACACTTCCTAAAATCCAATCCAAACCTCTCCTGGCATAACCTGAGGCCATTTCCTCTTGTCCTGTCGCTTGCTATATGGGAGAAGCGACTTACCCCGGCATTGCTACAACCTCCTTTCAAGCAGTTGTAAAGAGTGATAAGGTCCCTCTTGTTCTCCAGGCTAAACTACCCCAGATCTCTCAGCCACTACTCATATATGAAAGAAACTCCCGTATGCACAATCATTCTCTGACATTTCATTGCAATATTAGGAAATTTTGCTCAGACACTGCAAGAATTCAAAGAGAAAACTAAAAAGCTCTACAGCCCAAATCAAGCAAAGGATTGAAACAGACACAAGCTCCATACCTTCTGAATATTATCTGGATGACCATGTGCATCTGGCATTTGGTCATGAAGCTTGCTAGACTGAAACTCTATCTATTACTACTTTCCAAAAATCAGAATCGAGATTCCTTATTTTAAATTAATTTTCCTTAAAGCTATCATATTGCTATACTCAAGCTGAGCCCATGATACAAAGGGAAAAAACACAAACTGTGTGATATTATTACGGTTTTTATAAGGCTGTATAGGCAGGCAACTTACCAGCATAATCCTCTTAGCATAAAAAAAGAAGAAATAAGAGAGAGAAAGAGTTAGGATTTAGTTTTTCCAGGTACAATGTACAAATGTCATGGCAAACCAAGCAAAATAAAACATGCATGTTTCTCTCAAAAATTGATTTGAATTAAGGGGGAAGCACAGGAATCAGTTACTGCACAATTGGTGTTCATAAACAAATAGGATTTTTGAGGAAGTAGTAAAGAGAAAATTCCTAAATTATATCATCACTTATTTGAAAAATAATATAACTGAAA
>JAYDZK010000113.1:61244793-61274968 GCA_034509185.1 Euphonia xanthogaster | reverse complement strand
TAATATAACTGAAAGAAATTTGATAAAATATATACACATTTTAAAAAGTAATTGAAATTGAAGTGCAGCAAGCTGGAAATACTTTTCCTTAAAACCTGGCAGTATTAAAAAAAAAAAAACAAAAAAAAAAAAACATGAGTTTTTCTTAAAGTACTATGCAATACATGAAAAACTCTTAAATCAAGAAATAGCTGCAAGCAGCTTGAATACAGTTTTGACAGTGAGACTCAGTGACCTTCCCTTTGCAGGAGTTAAGAATTAACTAGTCACCAGCAGATAAGGAGTCCCTTATTTCTTATTCTGTAACCTGGAAGTGATATGCCACAGGTTGGTCTTTAATTTTCCAGTTTGCTTAAGATATGACTCAAAAGTTACCCTGCTCTCTCCATCTATACCTGCATTTTACAAGCTCTGTTCTCAAAATGGAAGGGCTCCAAACAAATAGCACAACCAACTATTAGTAAAAACACCCCAAAAATGTATTTGCAAGCACACTTCAAAAGGGTTATGCGTGCAAGTTATGTGCACCAGGCAGGCCAAGAGAGGAAATGAGGAATGGTGGCTTTCAGCACTGCCACTGGCAAACGCTCAATGATCATCTGGCTCGTCACTTCAGGGACACTTCAGAACTGACATTGGAAAGCTGATGGCAATAGAACTGGTTATGTGCCTATCTGGACTAAAACTTCCTCCTTGCAACCAGATATCACCAGACTCATTGGGTACTGAAACCTCAAATGCAAGCCAGCAGCTGATGGGGTTTTTGTTGCATCTTAAAGATTCCCCCAAGTCCAGTGTCTTGCCTTCTCAACATATATCTCCAGCCACATTCACCCAAAACTGTGGGAGGCCGGAGGGAGATGGGCACAGCTCCATAGTTCTGTCTCACTCATTTCTGAAACCCTGAGGGAGAACTTAAATGCCATCCTCCCAGCCACACCCTGTCCTAATGATTCCCTATTACCACATGCAACAGATGGGGAACCATCAAATATGGGAGAACAAGCAAGACGAGATTCAGTTGCTTCTCATACATGGTAAAACTGTGTTCAGGGAGTATATTTTGTCTCTCTGGGTCATCACATCTGTTCAGGTATGTGCAAAAAGCTTCAATGGGCACATATTTACAGCTGAAGGAAACAGCTTTTAAGACAGATTTATGAGAGTGATGTGGGTTTCAACACTTTGGATTGCAAGTTTTTATTGACACCACTACAGTACTTGTATTTATTCTTAGCTTTTAAAATATACCATATGAAGGTGCAGTTCATATCCATAGTACATTTTCCACTTGTTTACTACTTGGTAGTTTTATTTTTGACTGAAGTTTAGGAATTGGGGTGTACCTCGAAGCATCAAGTCAAAATCAAATAACAGAGTAAGTTCAAGCATTATTTTTTCACTACCATTATTATCCTCAAGCTGATCATTAAGTAAGAGTAGTTACTTTTTCATCAAGGGAGCAGAGAACACTACCTAATCCATAACAAACAACCACCATTCCTATTCTTTCACCCCCAGTCTCAGCTGGATCTTTATTAAATGTATTCAGAGAGAGAGAGCTAATATGCCTGACAGTGCATTTCTGAACACTGATCATTCAGAAAAGCATGATCTCTCACATTTCTCTCTCTGCCTCTGTCTTTTACACACACTGAGCTATAATGTTCCAATCCCATTCATAGCCTTCTTGGTATGTCATGCTCTTTAAGGACATGCTTTTGTGTATCAAAAGAACTGCAGAAAAAACTACAGAACTAAATTTCTTTAAACATCTAAGTTCCCATTACTGTAGCCTCCTTAAGAAAAAAACCTCAGGAGTTTGAGAGAAACTCCCCCTCCATCACCAGAAGTTTAATTAAATTCTGAAACCCACCACCTCAAAGAGAGAGACACATGCACAAAGACAGCAAAAACTTTCATTCTCCTACTCTGTGCCTGTAAGATGAAAGAGACTTGGAAGAGTGGTGTAAATCTTACTGTGCAAGTTTACAGAAATTTTTCATGGTATGTCACTAATTACTGTGCCTTCAGACATTCAATTAAACAAGTGGAATACAGATTAGCACGCTGGTTTCAAATCACACAAAAGCACACCTTCCTCCCCACAAACAAAGCACACAGGGTTGGTTAGCTGTCTCTATCTTTGCAAAGCATCCTCCACTGCTTCTCTGAGTGAAATCAGAGACTACAGGGTGTATGAAAACCATTTCACACATATCACAGCATACAAAAAGTTATGCTATTTAAGCAGTAGCCACAAGCTGGCCCCATGAGAGAACCAGTGCTGACAACCTGAGCCGATCTCGTCTCTCTGCCTGGGTTACTCACCCAGCTCCACCAGCATCTCACCCCTGCCTAAGTCCTGCCCTCACATCCTGGAGAGCCTGGGCTGGGAAACACCTTCCCAGCTGGGGCTTCAAGGTAAATCAGAATGGGGGAAAGGAGACACAGAGCTGACAGCTGTGCCTAGGAAGCTGGAAGGAGAGCAACTCAACCCCCCTCTCAGGGCAGACCACCAGGGAACAGAGCACCAGCCACGAAAGTCACTCCTACAGCTCCAGGGAGAGACTGCCCAACTTGTCCTCCCAGGCTGCTCTGCAGGGAAACCTAGCTAGCTAACTAAGCTCTACCTTCCCAACTGCACAGCTTCCAGCAAGAAAACAGTAGAAACAATGAATCAGTGCAAAAATCATGCAGGGCTTATTCCTTTTTTAAAAAACAAAACCAAAACCCAAACAACCAAACCAAAAAGCCCCACCCAAACCCAAAACCCCAACAAAACCCCAAAGATCACAACAAAAGCCTCAGAAAAAGCTTAAGGGAAAAAAATTGCAGGTGCTCCACAGATAACATAAAATTATTCTTACAGCTTATTGAAATCAACTAACAGTGATTGACAAGGGAACCAGTTTGCAGACTCACTCACCCGGAAAAGTCTGTAGTGAGAATACCGTAATGAAATATGTATATTCGGCTTATGTGGCACAGTGTGAGGTATCCCATAGCTACGACAAAGGAGTACCTAAAAACATAACACACAGAACACACAGTTACCAACACAAGTACCAACAAGAACTAGAATCACTCAAATTGGGTTGGGCTTGTTTCAGTTTTTTCAAATCAGATTGTTAAAAAGTCTGGAGCTGTGCTACAAGACCTGGAAGAAATTCTTCAAGGGGGCTGATGGTTTTGTGTACCCAGCTGAAACCTTACAGAGGTGTCTCCTCATTCTGGGGGTAGGGAAAAATGGAAGAAGAAATAGGATCAGTTCAAGGTGCAAAATTGAATTTTCAAAGCTCCCATCTTCACATATTATTTTGAAATTTCTGTCCAACTTAAGTATTTGAAACCAGATGATACTCTATGTCATTCACTGAAGTTATCCACTGCCTTTTTGTCTGTAAATGTTCTTTATTTACAACTCTTCCACAGAATATTTCCTCAGAAATATTTCAAGCTTAAGGTATTCTCTCTCTCATGATTTTATATAAAGGCAGAGGATGGCACATGGCCCAACCTTTTCAGCTCTCCATGCTGAAGCACACCATCTTTCAGACAAGTCATAGAATCAGATAGATTGGAAAGGACCTAGAAGATCACTTCAGAAACATTCCTTAGGTAGGATGTGACAAATTCATTCTGTGTTTCAAGATGATTTCAAACTTCTGTTGGGCAGGGCACTAGCATGGTTCTATCTTAACAGCTGAACAGTCTGAAGACTGGAAATATTGCAGTGTCTGCATGGGCTGATGCAGCCTTTCATACAAGTAACTCCTGCCTGTATTTACATGAGCAAGGAAGAGGATTCTGGGGAGGAAAGAAGTGGATGGATGTTTGGAGAAAGACTGACACATGAAGCAAATTACACCATGCAATGGAGAGCTGGGACACCAGAATGAAAGGCTGGCACCACATGGACAGGCCAGGACCAGGTTTGCTGGTGTCCTCCATAGCTGAGGTTATTAATCTGTGGTATCCATGCAGGGTAGAAGAGACAAAGACCAACAGACTACAGAAGGAGATGGCACATCCTGCGTGCCTGGTGGGGCTGAGCCTCAGGGGCTGGTCAGCACAAATTGCCAAGAAGGGTCCTCCACGGACCCATGAGAGCATCCACCACAGGGGAGAACTAAAGGTGAAATCAGACAAGAGGATCAGGCAGCAGACAACTGAAAAAGAGCCAGGCCTTTGTCAAATTATGGCTGGTTTTAAAAGAAATGAGTTTTTCCTCCCTGGGGGCTAATAAGCTGCAGTGTGAGTGACAGTGATGGATCACAAGGCAGCCTGCAGGTCATGTGGCCCACAGCAAACAGCTGGATGAAAGGCAGACTGGAGGGACGTGACAGATTCTTCAGGAGATTCAGAATAGAATTTATCGTATTTTATCTGGGTCAGGCATCCAGTCCTGCCTCAGCAAGGTCCTTGGGTTCCCCTCTCATCGAAGGAGAATGGCAAGCATCCATCCAAAGGCAAGTCAGACATGTAACAGCAAGAGACAGGATGAAGGATCTAAAATAAGCCCCCTTGCTGAGGTGTAAAGCACTTAGATTGAAACAGGGGGCAAGCAGGGAGAGATACTCTGCTGCAGCTGGGAGCATTTCTGATGCTGGATTAATTTGTCCATTTATAGGCCTTGAAGGCTAGCAGCTTCACCAGAGAGCAAACTAGCAAAAAATAACCAGGGAAAAGAGAATGAAGGTTAAATTATGCAGTTTATTTAATTTGTTCTCTTCCACTGCGTTTTTCTGGGGAATAAAGAGCCAAGTCCTGAAGCCCCGTTCTGAGGGATCTGTTTTCCTGTATGAACAAGTCGAGACCTTAAAGTGGCCTTGTTCAAGCTTACTCTCAACTGGTTTGAATACATTTTTACTCTGCCAAAATTAACAATGTGGATGCACTTTGAGTCACACTGCTATGGCTAGTCGAATACAATAGAAGAGCCCTAACCCAATCCTCCCTCAGAACTCCTGAGGTTCTTCAGCATCCATGTTGGATGGACGTTTCACATTGACTCAATCCAACACATGACTGTTTTGCAGCAGTGGGCAAAGTTAAATGAACTAGCTTGATTTGTGTTGCAGTATAAAGCTATTTTGTTATTAGCCACAGTGGCTAATTGGCTAAAGAGGAAGAGTGAGGGGGTTTCCCGTTGAAGCTGTGTCCTTTTCCTCATCACCACCCCAACTTGTCTGGGAAGATGTAAATAACTAGTGGATGATTCCTTTGTAGACTAGGTTCTTCTGATCTACAGCCACTAACTCCTGCATTTCCCTCAAGTGACAGGCAGGGACAATGACCAGGAAACCATAATACAAATTTGTAACACCTTTTTAGTTTGGTCTCTGGATGGCATTTCTTTAACAAACATTGTCCACTTACCTTTCTTTCATATGACATTAATAATTATCTCTAGACTTCTGGGCTTTGCAATATGTGAGAGGGTAGAAAAAATACCTCATTAATACCCTATCTTGCTGGTGCAAAATGCTAGTAACTGCTGTAGACAGGATTGGTTTTTACAGTTCACATTTCTAAATAACATTAAAAAAATCATAAGTAGGGTTCCCATTTAGATATTAGAGAGGGGTCTCTTCAGGAAAAAAAAGGAAGGTGAGAGGATTATCTGACCATCAGATTCTCAGACAGTCCTGGCCTTGAAGGCAAGTGAAGAAAGGGTTTCCATTCCCCAGCCCAGGTTTATGTGGATTCTGAGCCTTCAGCAGCAGCTACAGAAACAGCCAGACAGTGCAGAGACAGAGAACACCCGTCACACACCCAAACAATAACCTTCTACTTTAAGCAATAACAGTTCTGGTATTTTCTACTTTTTCACAAAGCCCAGTACCAAAAGCAAGACCTCATTTTGTAGATCACTAAGCTAAGCTGCCTCAGTGACCTTTTTTGAACAACCTAACTCAAGAATAAGTGGAAAATACCTAAAGGCCGAACAGCAATGGGGGAAACACATGAAAAAGGATTATAAAATGCAATCTGGAAGAATACAAGACCAAGGAGAACATGACTTCATTATGTTGAAAAAAATCAAAGGTTTGCCCATAAATTATTATGCCTGCAAAAGTCAAATTTTGAGGCCAGCAACTTCACAGGAAAATGCAATACATCAACCCAAAAAACCCACAAATTGATATAACAGATGCTTCTGTAACTCCATGAACAAAGCTCCTGCAAGTAACTGGGAAAGAAAAGAAGGGAAGGAAAGAAGAAAAGGTGGTTCTAAAAACTCCCCACGGTTCTCCCTCAAAGCAGGGAAGTTATCAGAGGGGCAGCTGTTGCCTTGCAGCCACATCAGCTCACCTGTGGATGTTGGGAATGCTCGCCATATTCATAATGCCATAGTTCATCATCACCAGGACAAAAAGATGAATGGAATACCTTGAAGACAACAAAGTGAGCATTTAGATAATTTCTATTTTACCTGGAAGTGCTGGCAGTTCGGAGCAAGAGAATATTTTTCCATGCAAATGACATCAAGGGGATGTCATATCAGGGTACCAGTAAACATGGATTACCACAGGATATCTTTATAACCTGACTACCCAACACAGACTGATACTTATTAAAAAGATATTATCCGTATGTTTAACTGAAAGAGTAGCCTAGCTCAAATTGCACATTAAAGTTGGATACATCTTTACCAGAAGAGGTATCTTCACAGCAGATTTAACTTCCAGAACAAACAACCCAAGTTAAATTAAATACTTCACTTTAAAAATACTTTTATGACTCACTTTACTTTGAGGGTTTGGATTGGTTATGTTGGTTAGGATATTTTTTAAGGTAGCATTAAGAGCCTTCAGATTAAAAAGATGTAATCCAAAAGAGCTGATAGGAAGTTTAAAATTATTTTTACCCAAGTCTTGTCTAAATGGTGACCAAATACTCACCACCCAAAGCAGAAGACAGCAAAGTATATTCCAAAGAGGGTGGCAAATGCGTGGCGAACAGCAGAGCTGGCATGACTGGGACTCAAGTAAATACGAAACCAAAATGCAGCCAAAAGCGCAAACAGTTGACAGGCTACAAAATTGATCTGTAAAAGACAAGCAAAACAAAAAAAACTGGTTTGATTCTTGGAGGAGGAGGGGGAGGATTCTCTCTGTTCTCAGAACAATTAAGAGCAGAGCTAAGAAAAGGGGAGGAAATCATGAGCTAGGAATCTTTCCCTTCTCAGCATTCTCATTTGTGACCTCACGTGGTAACTTATCTTGACTTTTCAGTGAGAGAAGGGATCAAACTGGCACACAGCCTGAAGCAGAAGCAGATGAGGAAGGTCAGGCTCCAGCCACCCCAGGGTAGGGCTGGGCTCTGATGGTTCTCACTCTCCTCGGAGGAAGGCTCTGCTCTGCTGCCAGCCTGGCCAAGGTGCAGGGCACATCATTCCCCTTCTCAGTCCTCTTGGCGAGAGGCAGGGGCCAGGAAGCAGTCTGGATCTCTGAAATATTACCCCAGTACCTGACTCTTCCCCACCCCAACACAAGGGCAAAATCAAAAATCCTGATGCGACACTGCTCACTAGCAGTGAGAACAGGGCAGCTGCCGGAGCTGAATTCCTCTACTCCACAGCATCTTCCACACAGACCTTCCAACTTCCCATTTTTTTATGGTTTGAGTGCAAAGAAAACAGCTTTGCTCTACCATCAAGCAGACACCTAAAGGAATATGCTTCTCAAATGCTCTTTGGCTACTGCATGTGAAAATCAGTCTGGCCTCGCTGCAAGGAGGTATTGATGGCAGTGGGAGCACAAGACATGCAGAGGGCAAACAGTACAGGAATAGAGGCTGCTCCTGTCAGACACAAGGACAAGCTTCAGTGTCCTCCAGAGCAAAACTGACATCACACTGCCTTCTTTAAGTCACCTTCTCTTTGACAGCCTCAGCAAAAATCCCAGAAGTCAGAGGAAAAACAGATCAAAGAGTCAAAACAGAGCCAGGAGCTGTTTCTAACAGAGCAAATACACCACTGGGATACAACATCCTTAAGTCCAGCCTGGACCCTGGACAGCTGGAGGTAAATTCATTTATTCAGTCACAGCGTCGCAGTCCTGGTTTTTGTTTTTTTTTCTTTTTAATCTTTTGGATTTTTTTAAATTCACCCTGAGTTCTCCAGCAGCAAGTCATCCCAGACCAAGCAAAACTTAAGCAGGCTGCAACATTTAAGCAATCACTTGGATTAGAGGATTATCCGAAGCTATCAGTCCAGGACAGGATAATACATCTCACTCGGAAATGCTCTGACATGCTGGCTGTCCAGGGCTGGTTGGATTCTGCCAGGCTTCTTGTCAAAAACATTTACAATGTGTTTAACAAGATACTATAGCCCCAAAGTGCTTTTATTCTGGTGGACTACATCCAACATGGTGTTGGCTGTCCATGAAAATGCTTCCATTAAAGGTTTGTTGGCTTCATTGGTGCAGTTGCTTTATTTCAGTGATGCAGGCAGTCATGCAATAGAATAATGCAATAATTTAAATATTTAGGTATGCTGAATTCTAGTTGTTTGGAGCAAAGACAATACCAATTTATTTCTTGCTCATGCAAGCAACCAGCACTTATAATAAATAGTATCGCAGAATTATAACCAAAGCAAATAATTCTCATTTTTAGTGCAAGACCTATAGAACAAAAAGAACAAAAGAACAAAATTGCACTGGTCTCACAAAACCCAGATGCTGTAGTAGAAGTTCTGACCTTGTCTGTTACCAGAGTTACATTCAACATGCTAACACCTTGCTGCCACCCTTCCACAGAAGGAGGTGCAGCAGAAACTGCTGAAGCCCCTGCAGGGCTGCTCTGATTGCATCCTTTCCAAGCAAGTGGAAGAGCCTTCAGATTAAAAAGATGTAATCCAAAAGAGCTGATAGGACGTTTAAAATTATTTTTACCCAAGTCTTGTCTAAATGGTGGCTAAATACTTCCACCCAAAGCAGAAGACAGCAAAGTATATTCCAAAGAGGGTAGAGACTCTCATGATTCTCTCTCAAAGGGAGAAGACTGATGGGTGCCAACTCATCAGTGACAATTCAGTGACCCTTAATCCCCCCCATCCTGCTCCAGCTTAGGGTCACACTGGCTCATCCAGTGCAGCTCAACTCTGTGGCATGCAGAGCTTCTCTGATCTGGCGTAAAGAAGGAAAGTGCAAAGGCTCACAGAAACTGATGGAAGGAAAGTGCAAAGTCTCACAGAAACTGATGTGGTTGATTGTTTGAAAGACAATACCCTCCTCTGTGCAGCGCCACTCACGGAAACTTTACACCAGGAAAAGCCATCACGATAAGCAGGCATTTGTTTTTTTTTACTTTCACCCGGCTCTTGTAAGCCCAGTTTGAGATGTTAAGGATGCTGGGATCTCAGAGGTTCACACACACAGCATAAGGAAAGTGCAAGATCCCAGAGCACTTGTAACATTATTTAAACAGCTAAGACAGGGAATGACAGTGGCAGCAGCAGCAAAAAAAGTGGCAGAGACTTCATCACAAGCTAACATTCAGCAAAGGACAGCTCAGCAGCCTCATGTACATGTGAGGCTCATGCTTGCCCTGGCCTTTAAGTATGTATTATCTGTGCTACCAACCATGCCACTGTCACACCTTCATTTTGTTGTGCAAATTAACCAAGACAATTAACCAAGAGTCTGCTCTCTTTTGGCAAGGGTCGGTGCAAAGCCTCGTACCAGGTCAAAACGTCGCCCTTCTGTTTCAATGAGTTTTTGGTTTCTAAGGGTTGTTTCTGCACAGCAGCCAAACATCACAGACCCAATGCACTCAGCAAGCAATAATCTGGCAATAGACCAGACTTGCTCTGTTCTACACTGTGGAGATTCTCAGTTCAGTCAAAGAGAATTCTCCCAAGCTTCAGGCCCGGGAAACTTAGAGAGGAAGAATGAAAACAATTATTATCTCTCTTTGTGTTCAGGTTACCTATAGATATGTACCTTCAGGGTGTGCTATTCACAGTTCACCAGTACTACCCAAGGGAACAGAGGGATGCAACAGCTTTTCATATAACCTCCTCTATGTATTTATTTCTATGTACCATTTTAAACACATGCAGTGTTCACATGCATGCACACAAAGGCTGATGGTTCAGCTGACAGTGACTTTACTGCATTCCATTTGACATTAGTTTTATTATTCCTTCTACATACTTAAGGCATCCAAGTAAAGAGATCCCTAAGAATTTAACAAATGTTGTGGTGCATCACAAGTGAACTAAGTCACACTTTCCTTCCTTTCCCTTTCCAAAGAGAAAAGGATTCATACTATTCCCTTTCGGTTATTTCCACTGTTGCTAAAAACACTTTATAAACAGAAGATACAGGACTTCTGAACACTGATGAATAGTGTCCAGGCAAAAACAACAAGGAAATAAAAATTATATGCCAATTAACCTTTTATAGCATTGCAAGTCGTTTGACACATGTTTTTAGCCAGCCACATCTCTTTGGTGTTGCCACCAAAATTTTGCACATCTGGTTTCAACTTCACTAGAAGAAAGGAAACACCTTTGCTTTTTAAAGTCACTTTCTTCCATGCTCTTGAGAGTAAGATGTAATAAAATTAGGAACCAGAGCACATGATACGCTGCCAAAAGAAGACAGCATCTTCCTTTCATTTTCCATGATTAAACACTGGAAGACAGAAAGGCAGTCTCATCACAGTATTCTGCAATGACATCTGGAAGACTTGTGTCTGAGTCACAGCCAGCTGGAGACAGCCCTGCAGTACAGAAACAAGATAGCCACACTTCTGGAGAGAGAGAAAATCTGGAACAGCTCCAGCGCAACCGAGTCGATCGTTATTGTCTGCTTAATTAATCCTTTAATTCTTTATTAGTCTCAACTTTAAAAGGCTTGATGCATCCGGAGCAGGTATGAACAATGAAGGAAAAAAATAAACTGTAGTTCCTCCCTGTATTCTTTCAAATTCTGCGGTAGCAATAACTCAGCAGTGATGTTTAGATAGCAAATCTGAGTTTTACACAAAGTTAGCAATCAGGTCAAACCAACCCACCAAGCAGCCATGATGCTGATGCAAGAATAGCCAAACACAGTGGTTTCAAGGTCTCCCTATTGGATTATGCTGTAATCCAATGCCTTAAAGTACATAAAAGGTCAGTTCCATCTATCTTGAGCCTTTGTATCTTCTGCCATTTCTAACAGGATGAAACTTGGCAAACATTGGACTGGTACTGTGTGAAGGGGAAGCGCTAACTCCTAGGGATTTGGAACTACCTTTTCAGTCATCTCCACCAACAGGCAGGGCCTTTCACATAGCAAAGTCATCTCCTCAACTTCCTAACCACTCTCAGAGGAAACCCATACAAATTTTTGCTCAGTATTTTATTTGATCCAATTAACCATTTGCAAGTGGGCACTTCTAAGGGCAAATGCCAGATGGCAAATCACAAAATAAAGGTTCCAAATACTTGGAGTTAAATAGGTACATCTAAAAATTTCACCTTTTGCAGGACATGAGCCTGATGTCAATAACACTGAATAGGAGCAATTGTCACTTTTAGTGCTGGGAGCAAACTGGCTCCATGGTGAAGGCTGGGAGAAAAAAAAACCTCAAACAAATGTAATAACTTGTCAAATCCCTATAACAGGAAAGCTATGGAGCCATAGAAGATTTCCAAAGAGAGAGGTAAAGTGTTGCTTGGTACACTGAAAAATTACTGAAAAAAAAATCCCACCAAAATCTTAAATGGAGAAAAGAGAAAGTGCCTTTCCTAGCTAGAAATTCTTGAGATGGGAAACAGAAAATATGAGAGGAGACAAACCCTAACTATACACCTTTAAACCAAATCATTACAAAAAGTCTTGGTCACTGCTTCTTGTAGTTGAAGGTAGGCTACTGATAACCCACTTCAAGAAATTTCAGTTCTGGTCACCCCATAAGCCTTGCATCTGCAAATCTCCCTGTTTAAAAAAGTGGCAAAACACAGTTGAGAGTTACTAGATCACACTCTAAGAAGAGATAGTTAAGTACAAACACATGGCCTCTTATTTTAGTGCTTTTAACCTTTTCCTTACAGTTAAGTATCAGAAGGAAATATCCTGCATTCTGTTTTGACCACAAAAATACTTTCTTTTTCCTCTACTACATTTTTCCTCCCTTAGGCTTGCAGAAAATTTGATCTCACTTTCCAAAGATCTAGGAGGATATAACAAACTGACCACACAGTTCTCTCCAAACTCCAAATGCCAATTAAGTCCATTGCCCAAACCAGACCATCCTCTGTAAGCAAAACTCCTATTAAAGCTGTTTCTCTGACAATCACTACAAGCTAGCAGCCACACTGCTAACTTGCCCCTTGCTGGATGACAGGATGCTGATGTGTCCTCAAGAGCACAATCTGTGGATAAAAACCAGGCATGTTGCACATTCACAGAGAGAGGTACAAGTGTGCTTGAGCACAGCCGGGCTGTCAGAATATTCCCAGCCAGCATCCAGGTCCACATCCATTTCAACATGTAGCAGATGATGCAGTCAGGTTATAGACATGGCAGAAGATACCTCTAATTTATTCCAGGCCTTGGATTTACCAGCAAAATGAGAGAATAAAGGTTTAAATCTGCATTTCATTTGCTGAACAAAATTATACGAGCAGAGGCCTCTCATAGTGGTTCAGTATAAAGATGAAGTTACATCTCATGGTCAAGATATTCTGTTGCCATGTACTAATGAGCTTCTGAGCACTACTTTAGGAGATTGCTACAAGGGTTTTATCTGGTAAATTAGACTTTCTCCTCTATTCACAGATTTATCACAGACTAACGAAGAGCCCTTTTCAGTATTTGGAAAAGCATAAAGAACCTTGCTAACAGAAACTTCAGCCAGCAATAGCAATTCAAGTCAAACCACTGTCTGTGGAGTATAACAGTGCTTGGGTAATATTTTGGAAAGGGAATGCCATAATATAAGCATTCCACTCTGCCAGAGATCAGCCCCATCCTCCAGGGTGATGCCTTTCTTCCAAAGAATAAAGCAAGAACTACAGAAATGCAGTAATTTGTTTTCCATGTTTAAAAGATTATTTTGCACATATAACTGAAGACACCTGGCAAACAACATGTTTAAGTTCACTTTGCAGGAGACATTTCTACTTTGATGTTGAAAAACAGACCCGCTGTTATTAGAGCATTTCATAACATCAAAAGTGTGATATTTAGAAGGGGCGTGTTAAGAATGAGAGATGGAATGGTCTTTAATCAGACCTCAAAGATATCTGATACTTGCCAAAATTTCTCAAAATATTTTGATCTTCCAGACTATTTTTATGAACTATAAGGACAAATATCCTCTGCAGAGATCATTCAGTTCTACACGGGGAGTGGACAAGCACCTCCAAAAAGGAGGGCAATACCATAGAGACCATGTCAAGTTTCCCACTGCTAGAATTCTGACCCAGGCTTCCATGAAGGAAAATTATTTGTGTAACATGGTCCATGCAGTTCCCTTTATTGCCCACAGTGATACTGCTTCTCACAGAACTCAGTGCACTGAGAGCCAGCACAAAGAGGCATTTATTTGTAAAGGAAGCAGAGGTGACTGTCACTTGCAGGATGCTGTATTTTCTGTTCATAGCCAGGCACTGCAGACTTCAATCAGCATGGATTAAAGAGGAGAAAAATTAATTTACATTGAGGAAATACTGATTCCACTGCTGACATGTCACATCTCCAGTACTATACAGAAACAACTTATTTCTCTGGCTTTGTGTTCTAGGAGTCCTATGGAAGATTTTGGGAGGGCAGAAGCAAAGGCTTGAAAATAGAATTTCTGTCATGGGAGAGACAGAGAGAGAAAAGTGTATATGCATGACTAATTTGAGATTATTGTCCTCTTCAGAAGCAGCACGAAGTTGTCATAGCCTTGGCAGTTTTTGTGCGGTTGCATGCAGAAAATGGACTTGGTGAAGTAGAATATACAAAACTGACAGTATTTTGGCTTGTTGTGCTGTTTTCCTGGGTAAATTCTTTTTCCCTACTTACAGGGTCAAATATCCTTCCATGATTTAAACTGTAAACTTGAAACAGATGTTCTTTCTGGACTACCTCTATGAAACCACTAGCAGAATAATCACTAGCAGGACACAAAATATAGTTATAGATTAAACCCTGAGTCATCAAAAATTTTAAAAGAAAAAACATTTAAGTCAAAAGTAAGCTTGAGAAGTCAAATCTACATCATAATGCTAAGTCATAGCCCCATACACTTACCTTTGATAAATTTAATATGTGGACCTGATCCAAAACCAGCTCTAGCCTGCTGTCAACAGCTCTCACATTGAGTTGTAATGACTCTCTGTGTTGAACAGATGTTTAAGCAATGATCATTTCTGTGCAGCAATGTTCTGCCACTACCTGTACCTCATTAATTACTGCTCTCTCAGCAAGTGATGCCAAATGATGAAATTCCCTTGTATCTAAGATAGTCAGTACTAATTCCTACCTGTAATAGGAACAGCAGGAAAATCAAACAATCTGGAGCCTTAAGTCAATCTGGTGGTTCTTTTAAACCAGAATGCCTCTAGGTTATTAGAAGATCTGTCTTGCTTTTTCAGACTGCTCAGCAGTGAGGCAGCACACTAATTACAGTACCTGTAGGTCCAAAACTACTTTAAAAGAATAATTTTACATACTTCTGTGCAGGTGGAGTATTTCACAGTATTATATGCCAGACATGTCTAAAAGCAGAACTACAGTTAGGAGATCAGAGTATAGAGGGTATTTTAAGATGAAAAGGAAAAGAGGACTGAGGTGGTGTTATCCAAACAAGACGTTTGGCACAACAAAAAAAAAATCCCAACAAAATTAACAAGCAAAAAACCTCAATACCAGAACTACCAGCCTTGCTTCTTCACAAAAGAGTCACTTGGATCAAGTTCTTTTGATAGGAAAGGTGGCATCTTGTACCATCTACCCTCTATCACCACATTACTCCATCACTCCAGCTCTCCTGTCAGGTATGCTCAGAAGGCTCCATTTAAACATATGTAAAGTTAGGAGAGAGATGCTTAAGTGAAAACTAACAGAAACAAGGAAGACAACTACTCCAGGAGAGTAAGATACAACAAAGCAGATACCTGAGTCCCTGCAAAGCCTTCTCTGGAAGTCCCTAGAACTCTAAGAAGTTCCCAGGGAGAGAACACCACAGCACTGCTTCCCCCTTCTCTTTCTAAGCCACCTGCAGGGCTCAGCACCTATCTGGAGCTTGGATACTTGGCTTCCCTAATCATTAAATACACCACTTCCCCACCTTTTTCTCACAAAGGAATTCTTGGGTAACAGATACTGACCCCAGCTAGTCTTTTCAGATGTGAGGAGTGCCCCAAATCCCAAACAGGTATTTCCACACCACCTCTCAGGAGCACTGCTGAGCTCCAATGCACAGCACTGTGTCCCTTCATCCACCACATACAATGGATGGACACCACAGCACCAAAAAGGAAGCAGGACCAAGACAGGTCTCATTCGACATGATTCAGCTCGAGTTCACCAGCCTCAAGCACTGATCCTGAGATTTCAACCCAGTTTCTACATCTGCATTCTTGAGTAGATAACTTCAAAGAAGCAGCACTAAGAACAGCATCAACACAGACCTGATTTATCTCCCACCACATTTAAATGTTTAGTTTTTAAAAACTTAGAACAAAACACAGTAAGCCAAGCACCTTTTCATTTTGTCTGTGTAACCGATAAGTACACAGCTGATTTATTCAAAACACAAAGAAGGAATACAGACAAATGTTTGTCTACCCAGCCACCCTTCTGTGACTTCAATGTAAATTATCTTCCCCAAATACCAACGGGGCTTGCCTGAATGCAGGGATGGCAGGATCCTTACGGCAGCGTTTGTAAAGTCCCAATTCAGAAACACACTTCACTTTCAGGCCAGATGAAAGCCTTGAGCCTGCACATATTCATCAATTTAAAAATAAAACAGTAGGCTTAAAGTGCAATCCGTCAGTAGAATGGGAACTGGCACATCTAAAACAACTTGCCCCATTCTTGCTGCTGCAATGTCTGTGCTATTCTATTTTCAGTTCCTTTTCTATAGAAAAATGTCAGTGGTCTTTAAAAAAACAAATCAATACAAACAGAGCAGTTTTGTTCTCATTATCCCAGTGATGTCCCAGTAAGTGCACACAACAGAAAGAAACAAATATCAGTAAGGGGGAAAAAAGTGCCAACTTGACAGGTTATTTCATGCCAAAAGAAAGTTGTTTTTTTTTCCCTACTGTAGAAACTGTCAGCACTGTGCTAAATTTAAGCACATTATCCTTGGAATTAGTGGCTTGATCAAAGACTAAACTTTTCAGACATTGCAATGGCATTATGTAACCCCTTATTAGGCCCTTAAACACAGAAAATCTGGAACATCCTGTATTTAAATACCAAGTCATGTTCATAGGAACTTAAAACAAGGGCGCTCTAAAATTAGCATATTAGGATGTGCTTAAAAAGTTTATGCATGGACTTTGCTAGAGAAAAGAACAGATTTCATCTGTCCTTACACTCATCTCGATAGCAGAGCTTGTTCGTCTAAATTTCATTTCAATGAGGAAAAAAGGGAATTCTAGCTCGGAATTCATCGAATTCTGAAGCATAACTCTAAAAAAGGTACTTGTACTGTAAAAGTACTCTAGATGAGTAAGTTTAGGTGCAGAAATGTACAGTGCAGACCTATAAACAGTATTTATACTACATACAATAACTTTATCAGAAGCAAAAAAGAAATCTCTGGATTGTGAAACTGGACTTCAGATTTAGTTGTAAGAAATGAAGTTTTCAAAAATGACCTGTAGTTTCTCATGCTTCAATTTTTGGTTTAACACTTAAATACACCAAAAAAAGGTTTAATATTCCAGAAGCTGGTATTCTACACTAATTTCAAGTGCCTGAAACAGAACTGGGATAAAACAAAACAAAACACAAACCTAAAACCAAGTGAACACAAAAAACCAACTGTGCAAGTCAGGAGAAAAGCAAGCTAGCATATCTACTGCTAGATATGTGTGGAAGAGTTTTAGGGTAACAATGCTCCCACACAATGGGTGTAGTCAAACACATTCAGTTTCCTGCTTCCCCAAGCAGGTGCAACAAACCTCACTTCTTCCTGTCCTCTTCCTTGCCTAAGGAGTTTTCTGTCTCAGACATACACAGGAGCAGCACTTGCAGAGGGAGTGAGGAACAAAGCAAAAGCTTCAGACAAGCATAGAAACATAATATTGGGGTACATCAACATGGAAAGGTGGAGATCTATGTTGCTGTCTTATGCTCCAACCTAGCAAAATAAAGGGACACCACACCCTCTCCAGTAATGCAGTCAACAGAATTTGGTGAAAGAGGTACAGAAAGTATTCCCAGCTACCTTTCACAGGCAGAAGAGGACACACAAAACTTTTGGGAAGCCAGCAGTAAGGGCCAGGGAAATTGTGCAGTGAATCTGCAGATAATTTTTTTTTTTCTTTAGAATTAATTTTCAATCAGCTCAACCAGATGCACGTTAGAGAGGTTTTTCACATGGGGAAAAAAAAGAAGCATGGCACAAGGGCAGGAAATATATGCACAACAACATTTTTTGGCAGTAAACCTTGGTCAGAACCATTTAATTGGGAAACTCAGTTTATATTTAGACAATTATATTTGCAAACATAAGAGATAGTAAAACTCACTCTTTTTGCTTCCAAAACCAATGAAAACTTTATATTTTCCAGCAGCTTGCTGAGTTACACATTTCCCTCAAGGCACTTGATTCTGCTGGCCATCAGATTTTCTAGATATCTATTTTCTTCATTTTTAGCCTATTTCCAAAGAGCTGTGTATGTGCTGCTTTTTTTTTTTCCTAAGTCAAACACAATTATCTTCATTTAATTCCTTTGCTATTACAGTGACTATATAGAATCTGCAAACCTCTGTTAATTGCCAGGTCCAGATATTCACTTCCACAGCCACAAAGTAGTGGTTCTTCCTATTGTTCTACAGTTTATAAGTAAAATTATTGCCCTGTGTTTTTCAATATATGACATGTTTATCTAACCTTCATTTATGTGGGCTGCAGACTTATTTTTAATCCCTTCAGAACTGTGGCAGGAAGAGAAGACACCAACAAAATGTGCACAGTGACAATATCCTGTTGTGGCTTTTTTTCTCCTTCCTTATTTCTGCTCAGAATTTGCATCATACTTGCTCCATGGTCATTTATTTTGGATTGTGAACCATGCAAAAAGACAAGAACATAACCCCAGCTGTTTAGTTATGCCTGTTACAAGCACCTTCCATCTACAGCAAATATCTCTGAAAGCTGAACTTAGGAGCATGTCTAATTTTAGGCACTCAGCTTCAGACACTATTGAAAACAAGTAACTTGGAGATGACAAGTGCTCAGGACTTGGCACAAGTCAAACATCTCAACCACCACTAAACTAACATATTTGGAAATCATCAAAATCATCTTTCAAAAAAGTCATGCTCTGAAGGAATTTGAGGGGTTGCCCCGTCAAATTAAACAAATAAATAACAAAAACTAAAAAAGCCCACATTTCCTAGTTTTCAAACTTAGCAACCAAATCAAAACAAAAACTAACAGGAAAACACACAGCATGAACAAGCGTCAGTTGGTGAATAAAGAAATGCAAACAAACAAAAAAAAAGGAAGAGATATTTGGCTTTTGCTATAAATTAATTTTATTTGCACTATACTATATTTGAGAAAAAAAGATTTCATTTCCTTGCCTCATTAAAGCCTTCTTTACATATCCCCCAATGGAGCTCTGTAGTTCTGTTTGCATGCAGTGCAGCAGAGCTTTGGTTTATAGCACTGATATTTTACAAAGACAACTGCGATATGAGGAGGGAAGAACTCACTCACCTTTGCTTAATCATGGTATTTTTGCATTCCTGCCATGCTTATGAGTCAGCAATAGCAGAAACTTAACTTGCTTTTCTTAGGCAACGGGAATAAGTCTCACTTTTCCCTCTTCAACAGTTAGGGAAAAAAGAGAAGAATGTCCTTACATTTTAAAATTATTGCAGTGATGCTCCTACTGTGCAGTGACAGGCAACTTATTATCCAAGAAACAAAGGACAACGACAAAATTCCAAAAACTCCAAGTGAACTCTTCTCAAAATACCATAAGAATTTGAACATAGCCAGGGAAAAGAAATTCAACAATCCTTTAAGTTGCATAAACAATTATAATTTCCCTTTCAAGCAAGTGCCTTACACATAAAGCCTAAGAAAACATGTTTTGAAAGAACTAGGACATTGCACGATCTGCCCAGCTGGCTTACAAAATGTATTTCCACCTCTCTCTCGCAAGGTTTTATACCACTAACATCTGGATATCTCAGAGGCACTTTGAGAAAGCATTTCAGGTCTGATTTTTAGCAACCTTCACTATCTCAAAATGCACATGGTGCTCTTCCCACTGTTGCTGTAGCACTAAGGTGTAGATTCAGATGGGGGGAGTGTTTCAGTTTCTCTGATGCTGAGAGGCACCCGAGCAATGAGCAGCACGGAGTTTATATGGGATGAGGGGGAGGAGATTCAGGAGCTGGAGGTGACCAGCAACACCTTTGGGTCCCCAAAGACCACCTGAAGCTTTTCCAGGCCACAAGCCACTAGTTCTACCTGTCAGCAAATAAATGAGGCCACCGTCTCATAGACAGAAATTCTCCAAGCCATTGCAAAAGCACGATCCTACACACAGCAAACAGGCACGCTGGCCATTTTGGGTCTTCTAAAACTGGGCAGGTATGTCATCCTTGTTAGTGACTATGCTCAAAAACTGAAGTGCCACAGGAAAAGGAAAGAAATAAGGCAGATACAGAACCTATTTTCTCTTGATAATCATTTAAACACTAACTCAACTCTATCTAGGCAAAAAAAAAAATAAACAAGAAGACTGAGACCCCTAGGCAACTGAGGTAATGGTGCACATAAAAATGCATGACTGATAAACAGGTAGATAACAGGCTACAGATCAGGATGTCAGAGCCCTATCAAAGGATGAAAGCAGACTTCACCAGACACCTGCTGGCATAATCTATTCAAAGAATATATGCAGATCACAAAACTATCAAATACAGCATTAAAGATATGCAGCATGAACTGAACAGAGGGGAAGTGCTCAGCATATGGACAAAAATCTCCCAGCAGTTAAAAATCAAAACAGAAAAGTAAGAGGATAACCCAACAGGGGAATAAATTTCAAATCATATAAAGAGACAGTTACTTTTTATATAAACTAATAAACAGAAGGACAGCTGCAGCTGGGGCTGCCTGAAAGTGGGATGTGAGAGAAGTGACCTCTCCTGGGTGTTGGCTAATCTTCCCTGCAGAGATCTGGTGCTTCCTGCTATATTATCACCATGTGAAGAAACTGAAGCAATAAATCCAGCATGAGTCAAGGTCTGGGAGGGGATGATGACTCTAGCAGAGCCACCCACCCATAATGGAAGTAGCCATGCTTTGGACTGTCAGCAGGGATTTGGGATCCTAAAGGCACCAGCAACACCGGAGACAGGGCTGACAGAAACCAGTGCCTGCAGAAGGAACAAGCCCTGAAAAGAGACAGCAAAAGAACAGGTACCTCCAAAAGGTTTTTCTTTTAAGCTTTGCTTACCCTAGAAACTCATGTTTTTCATGTAAACATCCAAGTCCGCTCTGGCTCCGGCCAAGGTCTCGGCCTTCGCAGCCTCCTGTCGAAAGGGCTTCACAGCCAGGTGGGGACCACATGAAAAACACCCTAATTTTAATCACTGTTGAATCTGCAGCCTATCACATGTCTCTCTGAAGGTGAAGAAACACTGGGAGACAGAAGGGAATAAGTCCCTTCTTTGCTTGACCAGAAAGGTTGTGAACTCCCCATCCCTGGAGGTGTCCAAGGCCACCTGGGGCTCCGAGTAACACGGCCTAGTGGAAGTTCCCTGGCATAAGGGTAGAAGCTAAATGATCTTTCAACACATTCTATTACTCTAAGGCATAGATCCATTTCTTTCATGCTGCTCACAAACACTTTCACCATGCTCCCTCTTAAAAGTCACATTTCTAAAGCAAACCTCTCTGTTCCTTCACTTTGCTTTAGCAGGTTTAAGAACATAAGCTTATCCTGTATTTTTTTCTCTTTTATCTAATTCCAGTTTTCATCCTGGTTCATGGCAAGGAACAGCTACAGTCATCTTTTCATTGACAAAACTGACCACAATGGAACAGAAATATGGTTATGTCACAATGCCCTGAGCATTCTTTGTTCTAATCCTCATCTTATTTACTGATTAGCATCAGCAGAACACCTCTGCAACTTTCTTTTTCCAAACTGCTGAGCCCATTTTCCTCTCTGTGATGTTAGGTTTGCAAATTGGGAAATAACACCCCATCAGAGAAGTGGAAATAAAGGTAACACAAAATGAAAATTATATTCTCTGAACAAAAAACAAGTGTTTTCTCTCTCAAGAGTCTATCATATTTCACAGTGTCTCACAGCAATATGCCTACACTTTCAGCATTCCTGTACAAAGTAGGGAAAACCCACTCATACTCAGAGTGCAGTGTTATTGTTGCTGTGGCAACCACAGACCACAATTTTTTGCCTCTAGAGAACTAGCATGAACACAAACATACACACTGAGGCAAAGACAACTGTGGGTCCTAACAGTGCCTACAACTCACTGTAGATGCCTAATGCTGCCATCAAAAACTGAATTCAATTTTTAAAAAATGAACTTTAACTTCTCAGTCACTGTCTCCATTTGTCTACACTTTGTTTCCACCTTCAATACAGCATAGCTGGCAAAACATCCTGAGAAACCCTGACACATGAGAAGTGTAAACATCAGACTACTTAAACTCCACTTATGACTGAACAAAGTAATTATAAAACTCTCTCTAAAACAGATAAATTAGTGATCTATCAGCTGGAATTTGCTGGTGTAAATACTTAGTGCAAACCCTTGGAGTCAGGGATTTATTTGAACCTGCCCTCTGTGTGTGTGCACTTGAGATGAACAGTCACTGCTGTACTCTCTTTAACACTACTCTTTAGCACTGGTAAAAGGGAAAAAAACCCTACTTTCACCATTTTATAATGTCATTTAAGCCAGATGTAAGAGTTAAAAATTAAAACTTTTCTACTCGGTGGTCCTTTAAAAATAAAAAGTTTTACTCAAAACCAATACACGAGCATGAAAACAAGGACAGGACTTATTCAAGAAATATTGAAAGCAGGGGATCCTCAGCTGTTTTAGGTTTTGCCTTGTCATTTTGCCTTCCCCATTCCTGCCCTATCTGCATACCAGGGCCAAATTGCACTTGAACAAGAAACCACAAATGAAGAAATTGCTGAAGTCCAATTAGAGCTTTGTCACAAGACCAGGGCCTATGGAAGCAGCAAACACTCACCCAGTTCACGACAGTCAGCATTTGAAGTCTGTTTCTTGGCCTGAAATTGTTATTTAGTTTTTCTAGTATTCTGCATGTAATCCAAAGAAATTATTTAAAAGAGTATTTTCTTGCCTCCCTTTTCCATCCCAGATGTCCCCAACCTGATGCACTCGCTGAACTTGAAGACCACAGAATAGAACCTCTCACTGATCAAAAAATTTAATACTTGCTATTCCATAGGGTTGCCAGGTCTTTGTCTGGGATTTAGCAGCCAGATACACTCAGGTCTATTTCCTTTTTTCTTAAGTCATTTAGGTAGGCAGCTCACATGCTTTGAGACAGCTTCCCACCCACTACACTGCAGGGTGTGACATGAGGGCACAGGCAAAACTCCCATTATCCAGCCACTCTATCACCAGGTAAATACCAAATCTTACAAGGACAAAGCAACCAGAAAGAGGGAAATGAAGAATTGGTCTTAAGTTTAGTATTTGTTTTGCCTGAGACCAGATAGCATGGCAACACTCATGCTACAGACTGATTGATTAACTTTATTAAGAGTTTTCAGAACAATGAGTACCATTTCCTGTTGAAGAAAAAAACAGACATAATTCCGGGCTGGAAAAGCTGCCTAGTTAATAAGCTGTCTAGTTAATAAGCTGTCTAGTTAATACTTTGGATTTTGGTTTCAAAAATTGCCTTTGGGTATTTTACTAACAGTTAGAGGAATGATTGAGAACAAATTCTTTGGAAATTTGTAAATGATTCAACATATTTTATTCAAAAATATGTTTACAAGGGTTTTTCTCCTCACACCATTAAGATTGGTTTTTTAAAGTCTGGAATTTTCTTATCATGAGAGAAGAGAAAAAATATTTCCACTCAACTCCATTAAGGAGTTGAGTGGAACATACTGTAAGTAGACCCCATCCAAAAAAACTTCTAAAAAAACCATTTATGTCAGAATGTGTGCTTTTGGTTGTGCATCTGTGCTCACCTGTGATTTTGCAAAAGCTGTTTAAAATGCTTTAAGCCAGGGGGTAAAAAAGGACGGGTGAAAATAAATATTCCCAATCAAGGTCATAAGAAGGGAGACTGATGCAATCTTGCTCTGGGAAAGGACCACCCAAAGGCTTTCCCTTGGCTGTTTCTCTCCAGGGGCCGTTCTCTCTGTTGGCAGAGGCTGCCCTGGCTGAGCCCTGTGCAGGACGGGCTGGATTCCACCTATTCAGCAGTGACCAAACAAGCCTGACCAGTGCTTGGAAGGAAGGAATCACTAGATGAAGGTCAGAGAATTCCACCTTGTCCATCTCTGCACGTGCTGAGGTGGAGCAAATATGGCTCTGAGAGCACAGCAGCTGAGGGCGAGGTGCCTCATCCATGTGACTCATTGTCTGCAGGGTCTCAGGTCAGAGGAGCTGGACTCAAGTGCTGTGTGCCCCTTGACAGCTGAGGCACTGCAGGTCCCTGGGGAGCACCCTCTGGCTTCACAGTCTCAGAAAGGAGCCCTGTGTATGTGCTCCTGGGCCACTTTGTGTCCCAAGTGTGCCCAGTGGGGACAGTCAAGGGATTCCTTCCCAAAGCACACTCCTGGTCCAAACTATATATTAACATAAACACTCTCACCACTATTAGTGAACTAATTGCAGAAATTTTTGCATCAGGGTGTACTTTTAAGAGCAGGCCTGAGTTTCTGGAAGATCTCCTTAATGACCCTCACTAGACTATCCAAGCATCCAGGAGATGAGGTTTGGTACCCTCAAGGTTGTCTGTAACTACTAAGTAACAAAGAGAGGGATTTTTTTTTTCACTCTGAAGTAAAATATGGCCCACTGACACGTTTTAAAAATCATGTTACCTGTTCCTTGATTTTGGACAAGTACAAAAGGTTGGATTCCTGCAGCAATGCCAAGCCCACTGCTGCAGCCTGCCCTGCCCAGGGACCAGCAGCAGCACTTTGCAGTTTGGCAAGCCTGCCTCCAGCACTGCCCATCCTTGGGAACTGAATAGGAGCCAAGGAGCAGTCAGAGGATTAAACACCGTGCCAGGCTGGCAAATGCACAGCAAATCCCTGAGCATCAGGGGCTCCCCCGAAAACACAGAGCCAGCTCTGTCCTCACTGCCTAAACTCCTAGGCTGCAGCCCAAGAGTCTTCATCACTACTTTAGATTTTCTCAAAATAGCTGCAGAGCACCACTAAATCAGCACTGGCGTGATTAATGCGCAGAGAAGGTTTCAGGAAGCTTTATGCAGCCCTTCAACATTTATTTTTCCAGATCTTGTTTAACACAGATGAGAAGGAAAGTGCTTAAAAGAGGGAAAATTGTAAGCAGCTGATTCCAGTTGCACTTTTGTCCCTTGCCAAATTAAAAAACTTAATAGGACAGGCTTTGTTTTCAAGGCATGAGGGATGTGGAAACATTTACACTCGTAGTATCAAGACATCAGCCATAAGGTTCAAGACTACAGTGCCAAACACAGTGAGAGCATGTTGGAAAAGGCAGCACACATTTCCAAAGCAGAGGAGAACGTGTATTGATTGCAATTATTACTGATAGCTGACCTGAACAGAAAAAAAATGCTTTGGAGACGGCCTTAAACTTTGGAAGAAAGTACCATACCTCTGTTCCAGGACTGTCTCAGGAGGATACAGACTCCCAGACCTTGCACAAGTGACTGAAACAAGAGACTGGATTTACTGCAAATGCACTATGAACTGCCCTGTTCACAGCACCTATTTAACTGGGGACCCAAATGAGGGTCAGCAAGATTCTTCTTCTGCTCTTTACATCATGCCTTCTCCTTCATGGCATTATAATAACAAGCTAATGGTTTCTTTCAAGGAAAAGAGTTTTATGAAACCTAAGCATTCAAAAGTCAGAAGAGCTCAAAATTAAAGTTGGTTTTGGCAATGTAAGTATTATTTCTCTATAAATGTGTTGAATTCAAATTTCATTTTTTCTTTTTGCTTCTCAAATAACTAAGATTTACATGGCTTTATTTTTTTTTTTTTTTTTGTGGTTGAGTATGTTGGGCAGGGAGAGATTTAATGTAACAATTACTGCTGCAATTCAAAATGGAAATGTAGAATTTTCAATTGTAAAATGATGACACTAGGAAATTGCAATGCAGCATAGTTCATACCAACCATGACAGTTTTTTTCCAGAGCTTCAGAGCAGCTTTTTTCAGTTAAAAACCTGATGCTAACCCCACTTAAATCTTTAATGAACTTCCATCTTCAGTTATCTCACTTTGGTCTGTCACAAATTGCCTTTCTTTCCTCAGCATTATATTTTATAATGTATCGACAACCATTAAAGGATCCTCAAAGTTCACAGACCGAAGACTGTTAAGTTCCTAGAAAGTCAGTTTTTTATTTGAATTTACACTGCCCAAAAAATGGATAAGAAAAGTCATGCAAAGAGGCTTGGGACTATCAGATCTTCTGACTAGTTAAATCAGAAAGCCGATAAGTAAAACTGAAGTCAGACAGAAAAAAAATAAAGGAAAAATTATAAGAAAAAAAGTTGACAAAACCATCCCTGATTTTTGTAAAAGTTAAAAAAGGCACATATACTTTTTATTCTTTCTCCTTTTAAAACCAGTTCACCATCATGCTTTGTGCAGAGAGTTTTTCAAACTTAAGGAATGGTGAAAAGACATTTTTCATACTACAACTATCCCAAGATTCAGAGGCATGTCCCAGAATCCCTCCACAGTTAGTTTTTTTTTTATTTACACTGCTGCCAAAATATAAATATGCAAATGACCTGCAATGAAAGAACTAAAATGAAAAATTTTTCATTCCCACCAGCAGACAAAGCCAAAATTAAGTTCAAGTGGACTTTTTTTTTCCTCTTCGGGGAAACATGGCTGGCCTCATCAGTGAAAACAACAAAATTAAAAGCCCTCTGATATAAACATGAGAAGATGCCCACAGAGGTTTTTTGAGGGAATTTCCTCTGAACTTATTTCCCTCAAAGTTAACAACTTTGGTACTGTTGACAATAGGTCAGGGTAACAAGGCTTGTTAAAATGTAAGGTTTGTTATACAGCAGTTGACCATTTGCACTAGGGCTGCTACTTCTACAGCAATAGGTAACCTGGCATATGAAGGGTACTACAAAATAACCTCGGGAAGTGAAACTTTTTAATCATGTGTCTTAACCCTCTGAGCCTGAATTACTTCCAGAGATGCCTAGAGCTTAGGAAGGCATGGTAAAACTACATATGAATAAACAGTGCTATTAAATTTACTTTAAATATGGCTTGAAATAGTGTATTTATTTCTTCACAGTATTTTTACACACACAAGCTTTGTTTATATAAATTGCACTATGAAAAGTTTAATGTCTAACTTCCCATATCTCACTGATTTATGGTAGAAGACTATATGCTGAAAATGGTGATTTTGGGCATGTATAACAAAAAAGTGCATACTTTTCCAAAAGCCATTGTATAAGCAAACTGGAGGGATGATATTCCAGCATCAATGATTTGGGGAATACATGATATGGGAAAAAAAACACCCCAAAATTCTTTTGCAAATGCTGCTGAAGGTATATCATTGACCTAGACAGGTATTTTTAGAACACAAGTCAGCTAAACTTCAAAGTCTGCTTTCCTGAGATATGAAAATTAATTGAACACAGAGAGTCCTTTCATCCTCTTTTAAGATCATTAATCTTGTTACCACATATAGCACTTCTTAAAAAATAATATTTCAATGCTAAATTCAAAGATCAATCATCCATTGAAGAGACATTCAAATACATGCTGACACATCAGGATTGTTTTAGCATCTAAAGCAGGAAACACCTCTATGTCCTTGTGCAGTGCACTGTCTCCTAAACACAATGTGAGCAGTCTGCCAGGTACACAGAGCAGAGAGGAGCTCCATCCTCTGTAATTCTGGGCTGCTTTTAAAACCAAGTCACAGTTTTTTACTTAAGAAAACCACCAATGTGGAAAATGACATTTTCATAGTCATACATGCTTCCCATATTGAGTGACACAACAGCTGCTTCTAAGACGAGAAAACATTTTCCAAGTACCATTACCACAGTTTTTCTGCCCCAGCCATGAAAGAATAATGATTACAACTTTCATTTCTCAGACCTTCAGCTCAACATTTTTTCTGGACTTTTACATAGAATGAAATCTCCCTCATAGCACAGTTCTCATGGAAAACCATCTCTATGAAAGAAGGGACAAGTCCTCTGTTCATTTAACACAGAGACATATGGTTTTCACATATCACAGTGACCTGGAGGGTCTAAACTCCCACCTTTACCTCTTGCTCTCCAGGCACATCCTGGCATTTTCAAAGGTCCAGGGCCAGCCATGGGGAACAGCCAGCTGCATGGAGCAGAGGGAGATTGGGGCTGTCACCATCCAACAGGCTGAGCACAAAGATGCAGACACGGAGTGACAAACCAGAGATAGCTCCCCTGCTGCAGGCTGGGCGCTGAGCAGAAGGCACAGAGAGCCTGTCAGCGCTGCAGTAAGGGGCTCCTGTAAAACCAGTCCCTGCTCCACATGGGATTCAGATCTGGCAAAGTTGTGTTTTGTATACAGAGCTCCATTCTGCGCAGAGGAGCAAGCGACTGAACTTCTCCCCGCCTCAGCAATACACTCTCTCATTCTTATGAGGAAGGGAAGCAATCCACCTGGCAGAAGAGTCGTGTAAAAAAGATTTGATTTTGCTTCTGAGGGCCTTGGCACTGCAGGTCAGGGTTGAGACTCGTGTGATTTGAGGGAGCAGTGGTGGCACAGTGCTTCCACACATACCCACAATGCAGTTATATCCTGATCCAGGACAGCAGAAGTCCCTGATGCTTGGCATGGTGCAGCATACTGCAGCGGGGCAAGAGGAGCAGAGGAAATTTTTAAAAAGTATTGATGGCAGAATCTCAGAGGGACAATTAAACAGGGAGATTTTCAGGTGAGGAAAATTCTATTTCATTGCAGCTATGCTGCAGTTCTGTGACGAACCCCAGAAAAGGGGGGGTTGTCCTGGCCCATCACTGCCCCGTGCCTCTTGAGGGAGCAGGATCATGGCAGGGACAAGCAGCCACGCCTGCACCCACCACTCCCACAGCCCAGCCACGCTGCTGAGCCCAGAGCACGAGGCCCCTGCTTTCTGCTGTGGGCTTGAGACACAGCAGTGCCCAGCACCAGCACCCATGAGACCAGAGCCCAGGGACAAACACAGCACATAACCAGATGCAGTGACGCGTCCTCAGGCCCAGGAGAGCACGAGAAGAATCTGCTCCACAGACAACACCATCTTTGTATCACCTCAGCTGAATGGAAGAGCAAGATTTTGAAAGCTTAGAAAGAAAAACTGCAGTCTGTCAAGACTTCATTGTTTGGGAACTGAGTCAGCCTAACTCTGTACATACACTGTGGCACCACAAACAAGCTGGAACAGTAAATGTTTGCTACTCCTGGCTTCTTTGGTGCTCCTGTATTCATCAATCATGGCACGGAATGGAATACCTCGAGAAAGAAGCTATCACTATTCATGTGCCTTCTCCTAATCTAATGGCTCACAGATAATTATAGGCCTTTATTGTTTGACTGTTTTAATGTTGAGCAACATATCTTTCTTCTTGCATCAAAACCTGTTTTCTGTCAAAAAAGGGAAAACTGGCATGGTTAGATGAAGGAGTTTAATCTACAAAATGTCATATTCCTTACTCAGCTTTAAAAACAAACAGTAGTAAAAATGACACATAGCACCACTCACTCTGCAAACAGAAGAAAGCAAATAAATCTCAATCTTCTGTTGATATTTTACCAAGCACACCTCTGCTGCCTTGGTTTCTTAGAGCACAGGTCAGCTTCCTAGTAGCTTGGTGGAGTCTTTTTCTGGTCAGCACAAACTTCCAGACTTAACTTCCTTGTTGCTGAAAGAATGCAGGAAGGCAGCAGGTGCGTGCAGGCTTGAGGGACAATAAAAGGCAGGGAGTAGGGGAGAGCAACGTTTTTCTGCCTCTTAGGGATAAAGTTAACTAGGAGACTATAAACAATTAGAAAACACCACCACAGCCAAAAATCTGTGATGCTGTTAAGGATTTAATGCAAACTCGCCCTCCCAGAAGACCTGTGTGTTCTGCCTATCTCCATATATGCACTTCGCGATTCCATCAGGCACTTGGACTAGGCTGGAAGCGGCTTCTGATCTTCCCTTCTACAGTCCCGTAGCCACGAAAGCACCGCCTGAACGTAAGGATTCCCTACAGGGCACCCCGCATCTCCCCACGCGGTTCCCTGGGGTGGACCAGCACCCGAGCTCCTGAAGCATTCCAAACTCTGCCCCAGTCAGCCCAGCACCGTGACTGACAGCATCCAGCAGCATCCAGCAGCGACTTCTTGCGAGAGCGGGAGAAGCAGGAGAAGCCAGACATTGCCGGGAAAAACGAAACGCTTCCCCGGTGACAGCAGCCCGACCCCCGCCCAAACCCGCTCCTACCGCGGGCTCTCCCGCTGCTGCCGAGGCCCTCGGGCAGACACGGCATGATCCCTGCCGGCCGGGGATCCGCTCTGAGGATGCCGCCCGGGCCCGCGGCATTCTCGCCTTCTCACCTGGTCCAGCGGGATGCCCAGCAGCGCGCTCAGCGGGTGCAGCAGGGTGGAGCCGGTGGTGCGGTGCGGGGCTCCGGGCGGCTCGGCCATGCCGCATCCCCCCCTCCGGCCGCCGCACGGCCCCGCCGCCACCTGCGCGCACCTCCCGCCGCCTCGGCTCCCGCTCCGCGC
>JAYDZK010000113.1:61220193-61240655 GCA_034509185.1 Euphonia xanthogaster | reverse complement strand
AATTTACAGATGTGTGTTAGTGCTGAAACTGCAGGCATTTGCTGTGTGCTCACACACACACACTGCACACACAACTCATGTGCATATTAATAGTTTAATCTTCTTATAACACTAGTGATGGGAAAATATTATTGGTTGTAGCTGAAATTTGCTATAATTTCACAAGAAAATAAACCTGAATCTAGTAATAACCTCATGAGAAGGGTGCTCTATCTTCTTATGCTATGTGGACACTGGTGCTTTGCTAAACCAAGCTCAAAATTCTTGAAGCCTTGTAGTAAATTGGAAATAGTGGCCTAAAATCAACTGGGAACTATGCAGGTCATAAGGAAGTGGAGAGGATTTGGAAAATTCAAGAAAGAAAGTACAAATCTTTGCTGCCACACGTGATATCAAAACACTGAAAGGTCTTTAGTATTAACTACAGTGCAGGGAACATCTGACTCAAACAAAGGGGTTTTTTTTAAAACAGTAGGCAGATTTCCAACAACCTCTGTGTTTACCAGGAATGCCTTTAAATATTCATATTTTTCTTGCTGTCACCTACACCTGTGATGATACTTAGCACTTATTTTTGCAATTTTATAAGTGAATCCCTGCTTTTCCCTTGTCCTCAGTGGAACAAAATTGAATTAAAAGTTAATGTTTTATTAGTTGAGAGCTTCCACTCTTTAATTCTAAAAAGGTTTCAAAAATCTCTTATTTGGAATAAACTAGAAGGAAACTAATTCTCTGTAAAACAATTCACAGTTCTATATATCAAGAACATATCATTTCATGATTATGCTTAATAGATTTTCAAAGGCACAAGTTTTATGCATACTATTTATACTGTGAACTGTCTGATTAGTGTCAATGAATTTCAATGTATAAACCACTGCCTTACAAAAGTCTTTAAGAGTAGTTTGACTGCACATTCACTTTTATAACCAGGACTCCAGCTTTTGCACCAGCACTGATGTGCAGCAGGTGAAGAAAGGTTCCTAATCCAAGTTCCTTCTATAGAAGAATTTCTCAAGGCATTTACTTTCTCCGTACTCCAAAATAAGTCATGAAAAAGTTTGTCTGAGGCTAAATTCCTCCCCTGAACTCCCAAGTTATAGCCTCAACATTGGAGGTTTCAGGAAAGTGGTGCTGTGACGTTCCAGGCTTCCTGGTGTGTAAAAAAGCACCAGCCAGGTCTTTACAGCACTTGTGGTACAGCCACCAGGGCTATGCTCTGGAAGATGGAGAATTCCTCTCTGATTCAGAACTTCCCATCTACCCCCAAAATCTTGGTGAGGATTTCCTCCCTCTCAGGATCTCACTGCCAGCTCTTCCCCAGGGAAAGAAAGCCTTTCCTCAGCAAAGGGACAGGGTGTATGTGTTGTCAATATGTACCTCTCTAGAAACATAAACTAAAAACACAAATATATGTTTCTTTCTAAATGTGCTGGGAGGAAATGAAGATGAGGGAGCCAGGCTCTTCTCCAGAGCGCCCACTGAGAGCACCAGAGGCAACAGGCACAAATTGTAAAACAGAGAGAAAGTAAAACAGAGAGAGAGAAAAGCCCCTTTTATTTTAGTACACACTGGGTACGGGAGCCCGGGGGTCCCAGAGGTTCAGCCAGGGACAGGAGATCAGTACCTGCAACAACAGAGCCAAAAGGCACTGATAAACCTCCAGAGGCAGGAATAGGCATGCCTTGGTTCCCCTTTCTCTGGGAAACATGGTTGACAAGGAATCTTTTACAGCCCAGAAGAGAGAGCTGGTGTTGACATTGGTGACAGGCTGTCCCCGGCACCTCATCCCCCTGGGAAGTAATGTCCTTAGGAATCCATGCACATGCAGAGATGCACAGTGCCCCAGTGCCAAGGCACAGGACTCAATGGAGCCCCTGGGGAGCTGCCATGGAGTTCTTCCCAAACCCAGTGCAGCATCATCCAAGGATGCTGTTGTCCCGGTTGTCTCTTGCCAGCAAGCTGAACTGACTTAGAGCAGGGCTGAGAGCTGGGAAAAATGGGCAGCAGAGCTTGGTACTCAGCTGGGCCCCTTCCTCTTCTGGACCTTTGTGCTTAGTTTCAGTCTCCTCTTTCTCCTTTTCCTCGCTGGATGCCATTCCCTCTCCTCTGCCCAGGGCTCACTTCTCCTCCTTTTTCTTGGCTTTTTGTTTTCTTGTGAGGAGCGTACAAAACTTTCTACCCCACAGTGGGATGAGATAGGGACAGGTAGGACCAACTGCAGCCAGCTCTTGATTTAACCAAAGCTGTCTCCCTTTATCTTCTTTCTTCTGACAGGCTCCCTAGTTCTCCTGCACATACCAGACAGCCTAACCCGGTCTCTGGGCTGGTTGGAGACAAAGTAATGGGTGCCTAAGCAGAAGTGTTGGAGTCTGTGGGTGACAAGGGACAGCCTGGAGCAGGAAGAGACCCTGTCCCACTTTTGTCTCTGCTCTGCAGAGGAGATCCCTTTGGCTGATTTGCATCAGACCTTTCTTCAAGGGCCTGCCTTAGGAACACAGTGTTCACTCACTGGGAGTGTGACCCTTGGCTCACTGGGGAGCTGCATGGGTTAAGGAGCCTGCAACCACTCTCCAGCCAAGAAAAGGTTTGCCTGCTTTATTCTGCTGGGATTTCCCCTGCTCTCGTGAGAGAGAGAGCCCTTTGGGGCCATACCACCTTCTGTGGTGGAAGACTCTGCTTTGGGAAGCTGTCTCTGGAGGGATTTTGCAGGTGTTGTGGCCAGGGTGCTGAAAGAAGGCCAGCAGCTGCCTCAGGAAGAGGTTGGCTGCTGGTGGCTTCTCAGCCATGCTGAGCAAGGTTCACCAGCAGCACAAGGTTCACCAAGTTGATCCCAGAGCTGGCCTGGGGCAGGAGGCAGCCAGCAGCTGTGCTGCACAGCTGTGCAGGTGCTCTCAGCCAGCTATCAGGGCTCCTGTGCTTGAGGAGGGAAGGAAGCCCAGCATTGCTTCCCAGCACTTGATTCCAGCCAAGCCCACGCTACGGAAGGCTTGCCATCCAGGCATTTTCCCCCAATACGCAAGTCCACCCCAGCAAAGCTGAGCTAGCAGAAACACCAGCTTTTGAAGGAGGCAGTCCCTTGGCAGGCAAGTGCAGATCCCCTCCCAGTGCCTGCTCATCTGGCAGGCTACAATCCCTGCTTATGCTTTCAGTTCCTCCGCCTGTGCCTGCTCTTGCTGCTCCTCTGCACGGCTGCCATGCACTCCACGGCAGCACCCTGGCTCTGTCATGAGAAGCTCTGCCAGGAATGCTCTGCAGGAAGTCCTTCAAGGGCTCCCAGTGAGCCTTTGGACACTCCAGGCCAGAAAGGAGCTCTTCCAGCATCAGGTCAGAAGGGCTCACCTTGAGGTCAGCCAGCAGCAGCACAGCTTGTCTTCTCCAGCATCCAGGATCTCCATCAGCTCATGAAGGGCTATTCTGCTGGCAGCTCTGTGGAAGATCCCCTCTCTCACAGGTCCTTCTTGCTTGCAGGATGCCCAGGAGCTGGATGGGCCAGGGCAGCATGCCATTCTCCTCACAGGGGGATGCTAGGGGCTGTCCAAAGAGCACCCTGCTGCAGCTGGAGCACATCTGGCCTGTGCCCTGGGCAGCAGCCACTGGGCTCCATCACAAAGGGCCAGCACAGCCCCTTCCTGCTGCTGCTGCTGCTATTCCCTCCTGCTGCAAAGAGGCACTCACCCTTATCCAAAAGGAATGTTACCTGCTGAAGGAGCCTTCAGAGATCACGGGATAATGATTTTTAATATTTGCAAATAATAGTGAATTAGAATCAGAATCTGTTGATGCAAAATGAAGAACAACAGAAGACAATGAATGGAGGCTTACACACACTCTTAGCTTGTGATTCATCCTACGAACATGAGGCCTTCCGTGTCCAGACTTGAGATAATTTTGCAGCCTAGTTTCTTGTCCTGCTGCTCAGAGGGATGTCTTGACTTTAATAAAACCAGTGGTCATAAAGCAGGCACATGTTCATATAGAAGGATTCTCTTTTTTTCCTTTCCTAGTGAATTGAAAAGAAGGTGGTTTACACAGGATCATTTTGTGAGCTCTACTGCTCTTCATTCCAGAACATTTTGAGATGTAGAAGCCCATGTAACACAGCTTGAAACTAAAAACCTGGATGGGTATTTTTTGATGTACAAAATGAAAAATTGTAAATATTGGAGTTTAATGTGAATTCCTCATAGCTAATATGAAAAAAAAAGTTTGCATGAACCTTTGTTCATGCAAATACTTCAGGATCCAGTAACTATTGGACATGACAGGAGATTTCAGTTCAACTACATTTAAGGAAATCAAGAGAAGGTTTTATAAAGAAAACAGAAGATGTCTAGGACTATTAAAATAACAATATTTGTATTTTTAAGGAAGGGTTTGCATAACAGTTGTGTAAAGGCAAATCATAGAGCATTAAGGTTTTTGATATTAAAATTCCTTTAAAGCTCCAGTTTACTAGGAACCATTGGTGTATACAGAATAACTCTTCTTACCTATGTCAAATGAAAACTGAATATGAAATAATTTACTAGAGAACGACTTTTCAGAGTCTTTAAATCATAATTCACTGGCAGCAGCAGGTTTTTATTTAATATCATCCCACTCTTCACAGCGCTGGTCCCTGAGATTTTGTTCTCTGCTACCATCTAGAGGAGAAACTGTCCAGCACAGAGAAAAATAAATTTAACTTTTCCAGAAAGTTAGATAAATAGTTTAATTTTTCTTCTTCAGAAATCCTTTTTGCAGTAATTATAATAGGTGGGGGAAAATAGCTGTTGAGACCAGTCAAGACTTAGAGTTAGCAGAAAGATATTTCAGAGTTTTTAAAGTTGTGGGTGTAATACTACAGTTTTATAGAAGGAGAAAAGAAACCGGTATACTCAAACAAACCCTTTCAACTGTAGTTTAAAGTCTTATGGAAAAGATTCAATTACATTGCAGGCATCATTCAGTACTGGTGCATAGATTCAGACAGCCAAGATCTACAAAGTTTTTTGTCCACTAATGCTATCAGATAACAGTGCTCAGCAACATGCATAGCCTGAATAAGATATCCAGTAATATTAGTGCCAACTGAACACTTTGTCCCTCAGTACATGGTTAAAGAGGTTTAATTGTGTGCATTATTTTTCTAGTTGTGGACAGTCACTACTTTTCCAAATAGCGTCCGAAGGGAAAAAAGAAATTAGAGATAAGCATGGTTTGAAGCTGATTAATGTTATTTAGGATTGCCAGTATATTAATCATGTAATTACAATAAATTCTGGGTTATAAAGATTTTCTAACTTTTTCACCTTTTTCTCCTTTAAATTGGTACTTCATTACCCTGCTTGAGCGAATACCTGTGGAGATCTGGTTAACACCTGCTCAGCTAAAATCTCATGCATCCTCTCACTGTCTCTTCTTGTGATTACTGAAACTTTTTTCCTCCAGGACTGGCAAATTGGACATTGTCCTATCAGAAAGCTACTGCAAAGTATATTTTCCAAATTCACTTCTTAGAACACGTCACTCTTATTTTTGCATATTCTGTTTCACTCCTTCTCATGCCATTCTTCCTTTTCTAGGTTCCCATTATCTATTCATCCACCCTAAGACAAGCGTTAGCCCTTATGTTAGATTTTCAAATGAGCACTCTTGGCTTTTCTTCTAAACTTGCCATTTTACAATTAGGAGTTGACCCCAATAACCATGCAAGATTAAAATACTATCCTCTTTTTAATTACTTCTTAAAACTTTTCTTTTTCTTATTATTTCAAGGGGGAGGGGGAAATGCTTTTCTACTGAAAGCTTGTCAACAGAGACTTGTTATGCTGAGATCACAGCATATTCACTGATTAGTGCTGTCTTATTGTTTCCTTGGCCTTCTATGCCAGCTGGTCTACATCCAGCTTTGAGTCCTGCCTCCTACTTAGATCATTAGCCCCTTCAGCCAGAGCTGCCTGCTTTATTCTGAGCTTGTGTAACATCCAGCAAAACAGGGTCTTCCTCCATGAATGCGGCTGCTCGGCACAGTGATAACAACATAATAAACATATTACTGCTGGGATTATCATTATGCATGCAATATTTATATGTGTGGGGAAAAGGTCTGGATTCAACACCCAGTAAACTCCTACCAGAAAGGACATGACCCAGTTAACAAAGAGATCTTTAGGTGTATTTCCATCACTGGCAAAAGCAGGACCCCTGCTGATCGATCTGTAAAACATTGGTGATGTTTGTTTTAAAGGCAGCCACTTACTAGACCCTCCTGGATGGATCAGTCTTTTTTGCTGCCGCAAGCCAGGATAATCAAAGAAAAGTCGTGGATACTTTTAAGGAAGAGAAACTGAGATGCTCACATTCAAAGTCTCATGTCAGTCACATCTGTGAGCAGGTATCTTACAAAGTTATGATGGATGTTACAAAGTTATGTAGGATGGACACCTTTTGGCTGTCTCATAAGTGTGAGGCTACTTCTATTTAAAAAAGGAGGCATAGTTAAGAAGAACAATTTAGATTAAGTTGGCCACTGCCTGCTTTAGCAGTTGCTCAGAGAGAGCACCATGCCTACAGTATTAAGGGAACAAATTCCAGGTTTCTTAGCAGTGCAATAAAATAAAAAGTAATCATCTGTCCTACTATAAAGCTAGGCATCCAAATTACAGTTTAGCTTTATTAGTGGTCCAGCTAGACCAATCTCACAGCACAGCATGCATTTCCCACAAGGCTAAGATGGTGCATAGAAAACTGGGCCTCCAAGTCCCATCAGAATGGTGCAACAGAAAAGTACACAAAGACCCTTCAAATGAGGGGCTAGATGTTATATGTATAACAAGACTGCATCTATTGGAAAGGTGTTTGAATATTTCCCTCTCTGCCTCAGTCACACTATTTAGCTCCTCTTTCAGAAGTCACTCCCTTACCACTAGCAAGAAGCCTTTTACCTAAACTGGCAGAAATGTGATGAGCTTGTCTTTGCTGAATGTTTTTCACTTCATATTTTACAGCTCATCTAAGAAATGGGTTGATTACACTCTTCTAGGCTAAGTCAAACATTACTCATTTTCAGTAACTGTTGTCTTGTTCAAGTGATGACTCTCTTAAATACTTCAAGGAATTTAAAATGTGTGAAATAAGCAATGGAAATGGCTAATGTAGCTGAAAGCTTCACTCCCCACACCTTGCTGGTAGAGATTCACTGGCTATAAGGGCAGAAGTGACCCTGATGGTCATGAAGTCTAAACAAGCTTCATTTTAGAATGATTAATCTTTCCTTTTGTCTTCCTTTTGTAGCTTTCTTTACGCTAAATCAGCTTTGAACTTCATTTGGAAAATATGTACTATATATAGAAATTAAGCACCAAAAATTATAGCCATAAGGTGCTTACCTTACATTTGAAGAGAAGCTTTGGAAAATATTTCAGGTTTTTTGCATGTTTTCCCTATGTCTGCATTAGTGGCAAGCTACTGAGTTTCACTGCAAAAAGTTTGTACTGTGGAAGTGGCCAAGGCTCCATGGACACCTGAAATCTCAGAAATTCATTCTGCACGCATGGTAATGAAGCTTGTCTCAGAAAATTAAAAGGTTTAGGGGTTAAAGACTGGGGGAGGAAACCAACTCATGCGGTAAAATCAGCTTTTTGTAGCAGGTATTTCTTGTTCAGACCAGAGCCTAACTTTGGACAGGCAGATTCTCTAGCTTTTAAAATTGCTAGGGATAGAAAAAGTTATAGTCCTATTGAAGTTGTTTTAATGGATAATTGCCCCGAGAGACAGACAGAGAGGTGAAAAATGAATACTTAGTGTAGAGGAAGGACTGATTCTCCTGTCATGAACAGGTAAAATAGAAACTATAAATTTGTAATATTTGTAACCACAATCCTGATTATCTTTAAATCAGAAACCAACTCTGTTATTAACTCTTATTAAATAGGAAATTCCAAAACAAGAATGCCAACCTACAAATTAAAAATACCTTCCAGTTCCTTCCCAGTACCATTTTTTCACACGGACAGCATCAACTGTTAACGGAAGGGTGCTGAAGTTGGTGATCTGTGTTGCTGGACTAGAGGACAGCTAGTTCTGGCAACATTCTCTTTGGCAGGGTGCAGTCCCCTTGGTAGTGATAACTCTCAGAACCTTTTCCTGTGCTTTCCTTCAGCATAATTTCTGAGGAGCAGTTAGACCTGGTCCAGAACCTCAGCTGAACAGGTGCCTAATGGGGCTCTGCCGTTTCCAGCGGGTTCCATAGGAATACTTTCTTTCCTCTATCCCATTGTTAGAATCCTTGGTCCAGTGCAGGCTTTCTTTATAGGAGGTCATTGCTGCTGTCACTACACGGGCTAAACAGCTTCTTCTGAAGTGGATGACCCAATTACTGCGGTAACAGATGGGCCAGTGTACAATGCACTTGCCAGCTGACTGCTTGCAAACGTGTTCTTAAACAGATATCATCGCAATTCGCTACGCAGGAGCTGACAAATTGCATCCTATGTGACAGGGTATGATATGGATCTGCTGTAGTGCCAGCCTCCTAGACAGTTAATGAAAGGTCTCCTTTCCCATCCCATGCATAGGCAAGGCTGACAATGAGGGGGATCATCATTACATAGTTATTGTACTCCTGTAGTTTCCATTGATGTCTGCAGCTTGCCTGAGATATCCTTATAAGGAAGCATTTAGGCTTCTGATCTAACCTGAATTTATCTTCTCCAGCTAGACTGCTGATAGTGTCTTATAGATTGCTGCACAGTGACACTATGGGCAACATATTCCAGCTATGTGGGTTTTTCAAATGCCACTACTGATTTTAGGGGATTAGAGGGAGCTTCCTGACCTCTTGAAACCAAGCAGTGTAATGATTTTGGTTTAAATTCAATCCATAGAGGATTGCAATTTACATCTGCCATGTAAACAGAGGGGTGCAGCTATTTGTTTGTCTTGAAGAGGACAAAGAATGGATTCAGCTCTACTGTTCGACTATCAGTGGGAAGCATTTTCTCCACACCCATGCTGTGGGACCTAGGAAAGGAAGAGGCAGTGGGACAGTATCTGAAGCACAGCAATACTCAGGACATCTGTCTTGAGCTCCCATATCCACAGGCAAAGCCCTCTCCTCAGCCACCCTGGAGGAGCTCCCTCAGTGACTGTGCTGTCATGGCCTGACTCTCCCCAAAGGCACTCTGACTCCTGAGATGTCCAGGAGAAAACAATAGAGGGTAACAGAGAGCTTACACTGCTGAAGGTATACTGACTCTGAGCAGTCCCTGATTCCTCTTTCCATCAGGTTTGCCAACTTTTCCATGTGTCCCTACACTGTAATTCTGACTCTAGGGGAGGGAAGAAAAAGCAAAGTTGTTTGTCCTCTGCAAATCTTCCTCCTGCAAGATTTTTCTGGTCACAGGAGTGGCAGGACAGGTTGGTTGGTATAAACATCCCAGAGTTTTACATTAGACTTCTGGAAGGTTAAAACTAGCCTGTGCTAGTGTTTACAGTATGGTAAATTATGACCTAATGTTGCAACTCCCATTTTAATTTGCCTCTGTCTAATTCAGCTCAGGTTGGGTGTGCAGATAATTAAGTGCTGACTGCTTGCTCAAACTGTTTCTTTGGTTTCTCACACATGATGGTACCATGAAACAGAAAAAAACCCCACATTACAAAGTCCAAATTTTGTTGTTTCAAGATCCCTGCAGATGTAGCATTCATCTTCACTTTTGGATGTGGCAAAGAGTGCAAAACACACAGGTAATTCTAATATTCCCAAGGGACGTAACAGAAAGAAAACAAAATTAAAACCACTAAGTTATTAAAATGTTTTTGTAATGTCAAGATATTATGTCTTGACATAATATGAAACAAGAATATGGATCCAAATACCACACTGTTTTGGAAAATGTGGTCCTTTCAGTAGGTGCTAACTCTCCGTTGTATAACTTCTGCAAATTGCAGTAGTTTTACTGGCAGGGATGTTCCCTGTAGATAAATAAACCATCCTGTGTCTCTGCAACACATGTCTGAGGCTGAACCATGTCTCACTGAATAACTTTCTAGTTTCTGGCATCATCTTTGGGGTTCCTCAGGCTCAGGAGCTTAAGCACAACAAAAACCCAGCTACTGCTTCATAGCTATAAGGAAAGACCAGAAATTATTTCCTAAGGCTGTGACTGTACTTGAAGATTGTTTTGCTTGCAGCTTATCCCGTGCAAATTTCTGCAACGTAGGAGATGGCCCCAGTTTCTTAGGGCCAAGAAGTAAAACTGAACGCCTTCTAGCACTTGAAGTTCATGTTGGAATTCAAGACTGTGAACAGGAAAAGCTAGAAAATATAGTCTGGAAAGTACTTATTACTCCAAGCAAATATTTCAAGGGCCTATTTAACAGCTGAAGTGTAAAGTCTCTTGTAAATAGTTAGTGCTGAATGTTGTATATCATCCATAGTCAGGGGCATAACAGTGGGAACTTCTGGATGGTTAGCAGGCTTCTCAGCAAATTATTGACCAGCTGGGCTAATAACACGTGGAAACACATTAGCCATTTTTAAAAAGTTGTGCTAATTGTTTACTTTGACTCTATAAACTATGTATATATCTTTGGCCTAGGGAAACTTGAGAACCTTGAACTTCGTGGAGGGCTCTGCTCTGTTTGGTGTATTAGAACACGTGAGGAAAGAATTTTTAGCCTCTACTTTACTCTAGATTTACAACCAGTCACAATCATCAACTGTTCCTTAGATTAAATCATGAGGGTTTTGCTTTCTAATACATTGCTTTTTAGAATTAGATATACTTTACAAAAGGCAAAAATTTCTTCATAATACTGCCTACTTTTTCAAATACTATTTTCATTGCCAGATAGCTCCATTTTGACATTTTCCCCTTATAGTTTGCAGTGGAACTGGCTCAGGACCTTCCCTTACTAAGGCTTTTTTAATCTTAAGAAACCATCCATACCCACAGAAATCTGCCTCAAAAAATACAATGCTGAAGCCTGAATGCCATCACTGAGCATCTGATTTGTAGCAGCTATTAAAATATATGCTGAATGAAGGTTGGGCTTGATGATCTTGGAGGTCTTTAACAAATTAATGATTCTACAATTTTATTAATAGTGCTTTTTATAGAAATAAAACCATATTAATAAAAAAATGGACAGTATTCAAGTAAATGTTTAATAAATGGAAAAGGGATGAAGATACAGCAACCCAACATAGAATGAAAATGAAATAATTTTTTAAAAATGGGAATAAAGATCTATGAATTACTGTGACAGAAAGATTTTTTTTTCAGGGCCTTGTTAGTCTGACATTTTTATTGTATTTGTGGGCACTATTAAATGAAGAAATAAAAATGGTTTCAAGACCACTTCCCATATGATCTGTGGACAGCAAAGCTTTGCTTGGTCACAGTTACTTGAAGGGACAGGCGCTCCTAGAGAGTGGTCTGAGTCATTCTGGGATGACCTGGACCTTTTCAAACAAGGTGCAGCTAAAGGTACAGTTTCACCAGGAGCAGAGGCTCTGCCTGCAGCATGGGAAGCTGCAGCCTGGGCAGTGGTGACTCTGGGAGGAACTGCAGGAAACTGCAGCTGGACAAAACCTCCAATGAGTGCAGTGCTGAGGTTCGGGATGGCTTGGAAAATAATGCAGGGAGAAATGGTGGGAAGGAGAGAGAGTGGAGGATGAAGAGCACCAGAAATCTGCACAACTGCAAACCTTATGGCAGCCCTCCAGTACCATGGAGGGGCCTGCAAGAGGGAGGGGACTTTTTACAAGGGTTAGGGCAGATATTAGACAGAAATTCTTTACTGTGAGGATGGGGAGGCACAGGCACAGGTTGCCCAGAGCAGCTGTGGATGCCCTATCCCTGGAAGTGGTCAAGGCCAGATTGGATGGGGCTCTGAGCAACCTGGGCTAGTAGGAAGTGTCTCTGCCCATGGCAAGGGGGTTGAATCCAGATGAGCTTTAAAATCTCTCCCAACCTAAATCACTCTATGATTCTGTGAAAGCCTCATTAGCCATCATTATTTAAAAGGATGTTAAAAATGGGTATTGATATAGGAGAGAGCAGCAGTATTTATTACAGAGCTATAGAACCTGCCTTATGGACAAAGACCTGAAAAACACAATCTGCTATAAAAATCATATTTGATTACAGTGTATAAGTATATTCTGAAGAAAGAAGTACTGAAAAGAAAATCAAAATGACAATCAATGACTGGAAATTGGAGCTATGTACTTCGAAACAGACTGTAAGCCCAAATGATTTAGAGTAATAAATTGTCCAAGAAGTGGGGAATGTTTAATCTCTTTTGATATTAAAATATAATTTAAATTTCTTTCCAGAAACTGAAGTGTAGCGTTCTAATGAAATATGACTCTTTGAATGAAATAGTGGGAGATATCAGTCAAAAGTAAGAATCCATAATATCCTCCAAAAAAGAACGGCTACATCAAGTGGTTTACTAGGAATGGTCCCAGGCCTGCAACAATTCCTGAACTATGCCCAGAACTGATCTGGGATATGGTTACTCAGGACCATAATCATGCCAGCAACTATTCCATATAATTTAAAAGTTAAAAAAAAAAAAAAATCAAGGTCCAGAAGAGTTCCCTGATGCTTTTTAATTTCTTAGTAATATATAACACTCTGGACAGACAACCTCACTTGACCTCACTTGAGACTTTTGCACCTATTCTTAGTTTATTTCTCTCTTTCTTGCAGAAAAAGGCACAAATTAGGCCATTTTATTAATTCAGGCCTAAGATGCAACATCACATGATTCAGTAGCACACAAAAATTAAGCCCTTCCTCAGCAAAATTGTAAATTAGTCAAAACCCAGGGGAAAAAATTACACAACAGAACAGTTTATGAGTACAGAACATTGAATTGACACACCCACTCACCTCATCCTACCTTCTTCAGGCCCATCTCCAGCCAGCTGGGTAAGGGGAAGAAGGAAAAACGCTTCCTTTCCCAACAGCCTCCAACCCTTGTTTTCTAAATGTACCCTGCCCAGACAGTTAACATTGCACACTTGGTGCCAAAAGATCTCAAGATATGCATCACCTGAATGTAAATGGGTCCTGTTGAAACAAAAGATGAGGAAATATCAACATTCAGAAAGAGCTGATTTTGGTTCCTTAGCCTGCACCCCATTCCATATCTCCTAACAGCAGGGTTACTTCTGCTCTTCCTCTCATTTACATCCCAATTGAAGCCACTAACGCTTGTATGTCTGTTTGATGTAACCAGTTAACTCTGTAGGAAGGGTCACTTCATTTTAACATTGTCTTCAGAGCCTAAGAGGGAGCAGGTGCAGTAACAGTTTTAACTTGTTATTATGTCAATGAGGCCAAGAAGATGCACTCAAACAGCCCTGGTTTAGACAAAGAGCCTCAACAGCAGGCAGGAGCAAGCTGTATTGCTCAGCATTCATGTTATTAACATACTCTGCTGTCATTCCTGTGAAATCAGTATTCACAGAATTATTCACTGACCTCATACTTGTACTAGCACAGCCGATTTCGTTTAAGTCACAGTCAGCCTAAATAGGCACCACCAAGGAAACCCAGTCCCTGAAAAAGCTTAGTTAGCACTTAGTTATTAAGTTTCTAAGTACTTTCTCAGTAGCAATCCTTGCTTCCTTAAGTACACAATAATTTAAAATTATATTCAACTGGCAGTGGGTGGAAAGGGATTCTGAGAAACAGCTGAGAAAACCTGGATATGTATATTTTTCTTTGTTGTTTGTTATTTTGCATGGAGGTGTTTTGGTCAGTGAGAAGAGCTTTATAAATTGGAAGGGAACAGACAGCTGTAACTGAACTGAGGAAGTGTGTGTGAGTAAAGTTCTGACCAGTGCCTGTGAAAGGAAAACAAAATCTACAATTAGTTATTGGGGACTTAATAATCAGGGGATTGTTCTTTCTGTCTCTCATAACACTTCCATTTCAAGGTCACATCTGACTTGACCTAGTCAGGCAATATTTCAGCTCCAGGGAGGAGGCTGACCTGCACAACCACCACATGTTCCGGCAGCCTTCTGTGCTTCCACAGCTCTCTACTAAATTAATGCCAGCACCTTCTATCATCAGCATGTGAACTTGTAAAGCACCTCTACACAATGCTTGGCTCATTGTGCAGCAGCATGGCACCCTTTCAGAGGCTTCTGGCAGTCCTTACATCAAGGAAGCAATATTAAGACAGCACATTTTGTAAAGTTCCTCAGGCTTTTTGTGTGTTTCAGTAGTGCTGCCCCATTGGGTAAATCAGGTGTGTGTAATTAATTATCACTTTGTTTTTGCTGCCCTTTACCTCAAAAATGAGGTTTCTTATATCTCTGAGAGATTGCATATTTACCCATGGTGATTCCTGGAATGCAGAGAGACATATTTGGTACAACACTGATGAAGTGGTTGACTAGTTCATGAAGATCTCACTAATCTCAGTGCAACAGTCTCCAAAGTTTCCATGCTCCTAAGGTTTCCCATCTGTCTCACAAGCTTAGAAATGGCATTCTTCAAAATCAGAAGAATGTGAGATCTGAAGAAATCTGTTCCTTTCCCAACTGATTTGCTGCCATCTCTTTCCCAGAAAGACAAGATCTTCCCAGATGAGTCAGACATAAAAGTGAATTAAGGACCAAAACAAGAATGCATTTATACCCCAGCACAGCTAACTTAACCTCCTGCATCATACAATTTTCTGAAATTGAAATGATAAATTATGGAAAACAGAGCATAAGCCTCTATTTTCTATTCTGCTAAGTTCAGAGTTTAAATCTGAGACACAAATTATCTTTGTTCTCATTTAAAAGCAAAAGGATACTTTACAAAAACCCTGAAAGAATAAAAGAGCTAGAATCAGAGAAGCATTTCCCATTTGTAAACATTCATAAATAATAATATGCTTTGCAACTATATGCTTCTTCCAACAGCTACTCTCGCTAGTCTCAGAATATTGATGTCTGGCTAATGAGATTCTCATGGACTTGAATCTCTTTGGGTTTTTTAAAAATGCATAGCAGAATAGATCATTTTGAGAATTGAATCCTGAAATCTTTATGCATGACCAGATTGTGCTGAAACATGGGGACACAAAGGGAGCAGAAAACCTGACAAGAGGTTTTCCTTGTGGGAAATGAATGCATCCCAAGAGACACTATCTCCTTCTAGAAGTAAAGAACAATTTGCATTAGTGTCTTACCTCACAAGTGTCCATTCTACAAGCTTCATCTTTTTATAAGACTTTGACAGTCACACCATTGCACCTCCACTTATGCATATGGAGTTCTCCAAAGAAAGGAAGTAAGATTTGTCCACCTCTGTGATATTACTCAAGAGTCTTTCCCAACTCACCATTATCAATCAACAACCTCAGCAGCCAAATATAATTTATTTATGATCCTTGTTCTTGCAATGGTAACCATGGAGTGCAATGATAGTTGGTTGTAAAAAGATCATTTTTATTTTAAAAAGCCAAAGACTGGTGAGATCAAAGCAAAGTCAAGTGCAATGAATTGGTGGCAGGAAATGGCCTGGTTTGGTGGGAGGAGGTTCTGAGAAAAGCCAACCTAAGTAAACAATAAGAAAAATAGGCACACAGGGCCTTGCCAGGGATAGGTGTGTATTAAAACTGAGAGAAAGAGACCGACCAACAGCTGCTCCTGGAGCTGGTTCTTCCAGCTGCATCTGCAGCTGGTTCTTCCCTTGGGTTTGAGGGCAGATGGTATCACCCCTACATATTTTATGCAGAAGAGTCCTGGAGAGTGGAACAATGCAAGCTGGTCTCTGTTATGTCAGCTTCTACTGCCAGGTCTGAGGAAACTTGATTTTGCAGCTGCACTCAAGCAAACCAAACACAGCCCAGGGCCACAGCAAAACCGGAATGCATCAGCTCTGTTAAGATCCCTTCCACAGAGAGCCGAGGCTGCTGGTGGTGCAGCGCTGAGCAGCTCGTCCAGCTGTGGCTCAGCCAAGAGGAAACCTGTGTGGGGCTGCCGTGCAGGTGCAGCAGGAGCTGTCTGCTGAGCCCTGCGGTGGCAGTGAGGGCTCCTTGGCTGCAGTTTTCTCTCTGGCCACCAGACTCCACTCTCCTGCCTGGAATGCAGGCAGCTGGGACACGCACGGCTCCACTGAGCTCGGGGCTCCCAAAGTCCCACCTTGGAAAGCAGGAATGGTAGGCAAGCTCTGCCCAGAGGAATGGGAAGTTGTGTGAGTCACCTGTTGTACAGAAACGGAAGAGGAAAGTGGCAAGAGAGAAAAAATTCAACTCATTGGCCTCATTAACTGAACTCCTGTGAGGTGCAGCTGATAAAAGTCTGGAGTTTCATTAACTCTTTTAGCTGCTGTCATCTCAGCTCCCTTTTTTCCAGGCACCTGGACCATCCCTGTCTGCACGTTGTTTCCATTCTCGTGTTGGCATGAGAAAAATTCTCTTCAGCTCTACAGTGAAACAGATCAGGAACTGATACAAGCTAAGACTAACCCAGCCCAAGCAAAAGTTGGCTCTAACTCAGATCAGTTCCCCAGCCACAAGCAAAAGGGAGGGGTAACACAGGCACAGGAACAATTGATAAGTGAAAGGCAGGACTGCTTCTGCTGTTGGCAGTGACAACTTCTGCCTGCTCAAGTTGTGCATGTAACCACAGCCCCAGAGCAGAGGCTCTTGGGCTCAGTGCTCAAGCCTGAACTGTTGGAGCAACGTTGGATTGCTCTGCCTGTACCCCATTCTCATATGTCCCCAAAAGGTACCTAATCTGAACAGCTCTAGACAAAGCAAGAGGCCAGAAGTCAGAAAACAGGAATTCCCAAATGTCTTCATAAGCACCGTGGCACATTGACAGTAGGGAAGACAGAAGAGAGTCCCATGGGAGTAGTTCTGACCACATGTGAAAACCTTGTGGTCTTGCTAACTTGGTTTCCACTGTAGGCTAAATAGAATGAGTTTCTGAAGCCCTTATGTGCTGAAATAATATTGAAGCATTATTTGAAAGTATTACTATTTGTTGTAAATACTTCTGATGCCTCCAAAGGGCATTTCTTGCAGCTACACTCCTGTGATGATGAAGTCTGAGATTTTGGATAAGCTGCCAGGTATTGGAGAAGTGAGGCCATATTCCTGCTAAAGCCATATTGGCAAATCAATTCAAACCAAAGAAAAATACTAACGGATACTGTATACAGGCATATGAAAGAGGAAGATAATGACAAGCATAACTTTACTTACAGAAACCCACTCTGAGGTGAAAAGTGGATTTATTTCAGGAAGAAAATTGATAACACAGTAAAGAAACACCTTTTCACAAGGCACAGAAAAATCTGTGATCTCAAAGCAAACTTTACAAATATTCTGATGCAAAAAGAGCTCCCGAAGTGTTAGAGAAGTTTGAAAGCAAAAGAGAAGGAAGGACAGGATTTCCTTCCCCAAAAATGGTAATTTCTACATCTATTAAACCACAGATAATATGAATTTTGAAAAAATCCAGAACAAAACTTGTAAGTTTGATAGCACAGTATGCCTCATGCAACTCTGCACCTTTCTAAGAGAAATGGTTGTTGGCTTTCTGGTTAATAAATAATAAATCTAGCCATTTTGCCAAAGCCTGTAAATAAAGAGTTCATTCCAAAAGTCAGCACATTATGAAAAACAGCCTCAGTGCCTGAACATTTTAGGCAACTACTCAAAAAAAGTAAATACAGCATGCAATTTATCTGATCTGGATGAATGTGGAAAAGAGACTTAACAAACCTGGATTGAATTAAGGCATTCCACTAGTATAACTTTCCTACAATAAGCCCACTTATAAGTTAAAGAAGGATAAAGGAGACCTTGTGTACACAGAGATGAAAGTCTTCTAGTTACAGAAGAGACAGCGCCCTAGTAAAGTAGTTCTGCTCGTGTATCCTCTAATTGGAGGTAATTTTGAGCTGGATTGATGGAGGGGATACAAATTGACTATTGTGGTGCCTGTCTTGTAGGCCCTGACTCTGGCAAGGAAACAGTCTCCCAGCCACTTGGCCATTGGTACTCTGCCTCATCCTCTGCCTGCAGCCTAGGCTCATGCCCAGCCCAGGCTCCCAGCACGCAGCCGTGTGCTTGGCCAACATTCCTGGCCTCCTAGTGAAGCCTACGGGTCTGAACCAAATGCTCAAGCTCTTCCTATCCACCAAGTGGAGAGAAACAGGCACTCAAAGTTAAGAACTGGCCTTACACGCTCAGAAAAAAAAAAAAGCTCAACAAAATGAGCAGGAAGCTCCAGAGAGGCTCTTACTCCAGTTCTTCACAATAAGTTACTGAGCAGAAATTGCAGTTTTTTCTGATTGTTTGCCCACAACAAAAGGTATCAGAAGCCTGGGTCCAAATTTGTGTTCTTCTTACTTTGGAACATGGGTTTGGACATGTATCTCTGTCCTAGGAAAGTGCACAGGCTGTGGGCACCCTCCGAGGGAATTGTTCCCCTGCCAGCCAGACCACTGTCAGAGCAAATCCTCAACAAATGATTCCAAGTAACTGAACCAAAAACCTGTATTGAAGCCTTGGTCTAGTGTCGAAAACTGAAGAAAAATCCAGAAGTTTGAAACAGATGCCTAATCAGAATGCCCTGATACTGGATTTCCCCCAAAAAGTCACTAAACAACTTGTTCTTTAATACAAAAACATTTAATACAAAAATGAACAATTAATATATTGTCAATAATATATACCTGATCTCAAAAACTTTTGAAAACCAGTTGTTCTCACGAAGTTCAGAGCATGAGTGGTTCAGTGCCCGCATGAATAGCTGTCCCACAGACATGTACATACTCTGGAGGCCAAGGAGCTGAGGTGAAGCAATCCCCTCTGGGTGCAGAGTCTCTTTACAAACAGTTGCTTAGCCTTGATTAATGCAAGGAGATTGTTTGTTCTGTTGGGAGGCAAACGGTTCAATCAGACAAAGGCTGAAACAACTAAAAGATTGAAGGTCTGAGGAGGAGACTTAAGAGGTTAGGTGGCTTGAGAGCAGCTTTACATTAAATTGCTTTGTGTTTTAAGTAACACTTGATCAAGAGGAATAAGGTTTCAATTGATGACTGTGTCACGACATGGTGCAGGAGGCTACTGTGGACATTAAGTCTTTATGCAGAGTTGGACTGAATTGACAAAAGGGATTGGAACTGCACAGAGAGGAACAGACCCAATGTCTCTTCTCACTCCCAGTGAAAACCCTGTGCTGGGCCATATTCTCAGAGGTGTGCAGTAATCTTGCAAAGAGAAAGGCAGAAAGTTGCAACAGAAGGACCAGCAGTCTAGCAAGCAGCCAATCCCCTAATCCTGCAACACACAGACACTTAAAGTCACCTTGTGATAACTAGCCTGCATAAGGTCAAGTGTATGTTCTGTCTCTCCATGATAGGGGCACAGCACCCTTCCCTCTCATCAAGCAGATGGTCAGGCTTGACATTCCTCACTAAAACCCTCCCCAAAGCAGAACTGTGCTGACATACAGAATTTATAATGCATGTATGATTTTTGTTTTATTTTCATAAGCAACATTTGTTCCAAATCAAAACTATATGTTTACCAATGTATGTAGGTAATGAAGAATAGAAAAGGAAGACATTGATAAGTTTATAGATGTATACAGGACTTTTTAAAACATAAACACATGACTACAAGCAAAGAATTGAAATTCTTCTGGAATATCAACAGATTGTGATAACCCTGCCTAGGGTTAAAAAAAATCATTAAACCCAAAAAGTAAACTTACCCGAACCAGGCAATCATTTCTCACCATACAGGTCTTTTGATATTTAGATTTAATGGATGCTACACAGGAATAATGAGAAGATGCTACCAAATGATGCTCTGTAACTATATGTCCTTGCTCCAGTTAGGTGGTCACCTGCTTTCTCTGAAACCACTGAAAGAGGAGAGATGTCTCATTAATAAAAAAAATTGTATTAGTGTACAAATAATTTTATGGCAAAGTGACATTTCAAGGTTGATGCCTTTTACAAATTAAGGGATAATAATCCTTTAATTTTTTTCCAGAAACTGTTAGGTAAATAGATCACATGCTGCTTGTACCAGTCATTTCACTTCTAAATTCTCAGATCACATTCTTAGAAGAATTTACAGACTAAGGAAGTCAATTTAGTTTTAGTTTCATTTCTCTGTTTTGTTTTTTTGGTTTTTTTTTAATTTGGTCTATATCATATAAAATATAATAATAATCCCTGTAAATTTTAGAAATGTAGATGTGATTCGTTAAATTGCTCAGATTTTTATTTGTGTTAATTCTCAAAAGACTTCCTAGAAGTGATGCCTGTATATTACTCTCTGGGAGGGTAGACGTGCCTATACTTAAGGTTATCCAGCTGTCTCTGTCCCTCTGGGAGCCTCTCAGGAGCCCCCGGGCAGCCCCGAGCCGGCAGACCCCGGGGAGCAGCCCCGACACGGCCGCTGCAGGGAGACACTCTCAGACACTCTCTGTG
>JAYDZK010000113.1:61166489-61212839 GCA_034509185.1 Euphonia xanthogaster | reverse complement strand
CTTCCCAGAAGACAGTTTGGGCAACATAGGTACATGATCAGCATGATCAGTGATTTTTCACAAGCACTCATTGTGGGATACTTTGTTTCATCCCCACTGCTTCTTGAGTCAGCCAAAAGTTAATGGGAGTAAACTTTTCTTTTTGTGTTGGCATTTCTGTTGCATGCCCTGCACAGACCATCATGGCATTTGCAGCAGTCTAAGGTAAAATACAATAATAAACTTGGCCAGGAGAAAAAGCAGTGTAACACACCCATCCATCCCCAGACAGGAACCTTTGGGCACTCCTGTGCCCATGACAGCCATTACAATGAATTTTGGCTAGAGCAAGGAGCTATGAAGAAATTGTTCCCCTACACATCAAAAAGTTTGTGCTTTCTAGTTCCTCTCATCCCCATCACCTCAGTCTTGGGGATGGTAAGTCTCCTCAGGGCCTGGGCCAAGCTGCCAGAAGAACTGCTGCAGTAATGAGGTCTTTTTGCCCAGGTGCGAAGTAGTTTAATGGAAGGCAAGGTTTTTGAGCAGAAGGTTGTGGGAGGGAGACAGGTTGCTCTAGAGAAGCTGTTCAAATTGAGAAGCTGACAATCCTACAAGCCCCAGGGTGCTGGAAGTGGCACAACCCCTCTGAGAATGGCTGTACGAGCGTCTGCCTGCCACAGAGGGGGCAGCACAAAGGCGTTCGTATCTGCCCAGGAATAAAGATCCTTCAAAAAAAAAAAATTCCGCCTCCCCCACTCGTGGGGTTTTCTTTGTCCTCGCCGATTTCGGGTGCGCGCTTGGCCCTCGTGGGCTCCGCCGAGTTGGAGAGCGGGGGAGGGCGCGGGGCATCCCCGCCGCGCGGGGGTCGTGGGCGTCAGGAGGGGCTCACCTGCCCCCCCGGGCTCCGCGACCCCCGCCCGGCGGCGTGGGATTGCTCAACTCCTTCCTACATCTCGCCCCGGTGCGCCCCTGCCAGGGCAAAAGGGGGTTTAGCACCCCTTCCCCCCGCCCCCTTTTCCCTGCATCTAGTCGGTGATGGTCCAGGTATGGGATGGTGCTGTAATCCTGAAATACTCTGGAAGAGCTTTGGGGGCAGCTGGGAGGCCCGTGAGGATGGCATGAGCTGCCTCTTGTGTGGGTTTCTGCAGGTGTTGGTTGCTGATCTAGTGGTGGAAGTTTCAAGGCTCATCAAATCCCATCCAAAGCTTTTTAAAAAATTATTGTTATTATGTTTTTACTTTTAAAATAAGCATCTTTGCTGTAAAAGAGAATTGATTTTTTTTTTATGCTCTTGGTCTTTAGCATATCCTAATAGCACTCAGTGTCAAGCAGGCTACTTCAGGCCACTTTGTAAATATTTGGCTGTCCTATGTGAAGGTTGATTCCTAGAAGGTGGTGGTAAGTGAATGCAAAGAGGAGCATATGTTACATGATGATTCTGGGAAAAAAAATTATACAGGCTTTTTTAGCTTTGTGGGAGGGATATTGATGTCATAAGAACTCCTAAAATTTCCCATTAATGGGTCCTGTAAGACCTTCATGTATGATTTGGGTAGTGCCTTTTTTTTTTTTTTTTGGATGCTGCTCACCTCTCTAATGGGAGGAACTCCTGACTTTAAAAGCCTGGGAAGGCTTGTTTCCACCTTAAAGGTTTGGAATTGGGGAAAGTGATTTTGGCCTCTGCCTGCAAAGAAGTCCCCACACAAGTGATGAGTTTGTTGTATACCCTCAGCCCCCATATTAACTTTGAGGAGAGATGTGGGATGGAGGAGGAAGAGAGTGGTCAGGCCAGCAGTATCTACAGCTGCTGGCTGGCACCCTCCCAGGGCGATAAACCATCCATGGCACACACCAGGAAAGGGGTTGTGCATCCTGCTCTGCCCTGAGAGCCGTGCTCATGCAAGTGCCCTTCTTGGAGCTGTGCTGCTTTGCCACAGACCCATCTTTTGGGAAGTCAGGCTGAAGCCTCCTAGTGCCCTGCCTTGACTTTCTGCACCCCAAACTGCTTGGCAGGGACACTATCCTGCCCTTTCTGGTCTTTCCTCGAAAGTCATGGAGGATTTTCTGGGACTGGGAGGTGAGGATGATCTGCCCTTTGTTCCTAGCAGGGTATTTTTGACAAAACTAATATTAGGGACTGGTGAAAGGAATGAGAAAACACTGGGTAGCTGAGGCAGTGAGCTTAGGCAAGTAGCACCAATATAAATTTAGCTCTTGATTATTGAGTTGCAAGTAGTGGATGTAGTGCGAGACCTCCAGCTGAAAACAAGGCCTTGCTATGCAAAAGATTGTAGAGGTAAGTCTAAAATTTGGCCAGCACACCTGCGCTGGTTAGGATTATGAAAATCTGCTTGCCATGCAGATGTAACTGCACTGGCAACCCACCCATCATTTCCAAATATAAACTATGGTATGACTGAAAAAGCGTCAGTACAGCAGCATAGTTTAGGCTGTGCAGGGAGGTGTTCAACTACGCAAGCAAATGGAAAAGGTTCTTTGGCCCAAATAAGCTGCTTCCTCTTGGGAATTTGGTAGTTATTTTATCTGTGCTTGTGTATATGTGACACTACTGGAAAAGCCTTGAAAAGTGGCCTAGTCCATAACAACAGGCCTCTCCAGCCCCACGGTGGGGAGTATTTGTGCACTGTGCCATGTCCCAAGGAAGCGTCTCCATAGTGTCCAAAGCCAGTTCCTTGCTCTGTGGCAGCTCCTGTGGCTGAGGGTTGCTAACTGGGCCCTGGTGCCCTGGAGAGCCCTGGCTCTGGGAGGCTGTGACCCAGCCTGCCTGCCCTTTCAGCTTGATTTGCAGGATTCCTGGGGAGTTAATAGAAAGCGTTACCAGGTGGATCTGAACCCCTGCTATGGCTTAAACACCAGCAGTGATGAAGAATTTAACCCTGGCAAAACAACCGTCAGCTTGCATCCCTTGGGAGAGGCTGAGCCTCTGGAGACAGGGTCAGTGCTGTGGCAAGGGGCCAGTGGTCCTGCATCCTCCCATGCTCTCCTGCACCCTGCTGGGGGCTGGTGCCTTTTCCCTTCTGGAATCTCAGGCTTCCCAGGATGGAAAATCAACCCTCACCTAAATAAATGTTTTCTGCTGGGCAAGCAGGTTGAACCAGCTAATAGCAGGCTTGGGAAGTGCCAGGGACCATCAAGAGAAAGTAGTGGCCAGGGATATGGCATAGGAGTTGTGACACCGTGCTGTTTTAGTGTCAGTGAGTTTGTGAATTGACTTGGATCCTCATGAGAATGCAGGAAAAATTAATGGATGCGGTACCCCAACAGCATTCTCACTGGTGTTGCCTTCTCACTTGGTTGGTGTGAGAAAGTCACTACCATTTGCACTACCCTGTACTCAGAAATGGGCTTGCTATAAAAGCAAGCTGCTCAAAATGTTTCTAATTCAAATAGTAGAGAATTTCTTACTGTCTTTGGGTTATAAAGATAAGCCTTTAAGAAGAGGGCCATTTTCTTAGCCATGAGAAAATGCTTAAATGGAGACACCACCCACATGTTAAGTCCTTTTTAAAAGGGGCTAAATCCTCTTAACAACAATATCTTTAGAGAACTCCTGTGGCCTTTAGATGACATGAGCTGTGGAGAGGCTGGTTCGGCATACTTCAGAAGGGGGCAGGAGGATTTACATTTCCAAGCTGAATACTTAGTACCTCTCTCATTTTTCTGGTGGTTTAGAAAGTACCTCTTCCTTCCTCCCTTCTCAGCAAGATGCAGCTGGAAAGGGAGAAAAATGGGGTAACACACAGTCTTTCTCCTAGGTGTTATGTAAAGGAGCAAGCCAAATAAGACATAAATAGTGAACAAGGATTTAGGCTATGGAAGAAGAGCATGTAAGTCACATAAAGAAGCAGTCAGTTAACTTTGTAGCTTTTCTTTATTTTGCAGCAATGAAAAGGTTTGTATGTGAAGACACAGGTGTTTTCGTATTCAGACCTGTTTTCTTTGCCTGATATTTTGTGTTAGTAAAATGAATGTTAGTATGAGTCTGGGACCTTTGCTTTTTGACTAGCGTTTAAGGGATTTTCTTTGGTTCAAATCCCTCTCCTCCAGCAACACACTGTTTCTGAGCCCCAGGAGGTACCACATGGTCCTTTGGGTGCAGCTGTCTGAGGCGGGCTCAAAGAAGTACAGATCATGACTGCCCTAACCATGCTGACAAACATCTTGTGAAAAGTGGGCATCCTACTAAAACCCTACAGGAAGAGGCTGTAGCTTGCTGATGGCTTTGCTATCCTCATGCAGAGTCCAGCTGTGCTGGTGTGGCTCCATCTGCACCAGAGCTCCTGGGTATGGGAGCCCCACCATGATAAGGGCTTTTGGCAGGGCTCCATGAACAGCTGAGCTGCTCAAAGGCTTTACTGTGGCTGGAAGGAGTAGGCTTGCTTGTCCCCTCACTGTTTCCTCTGTATCATCTCCTTTGCTCTGCTATGGCCAGACAGGGTTCTTCCCCTACTGCTGTGCCTGGGGAGCATCTGGCTGTGCTGACAGGTTGGTTTTTTTTCAGTTTTAACAAGGTAGAAGAGCTGGGTCTGAGCATTAGGTCTGGCAGGCATCTTGGGCCCGAGATGGGGTGAGTGAGAAGGAAAGGGACAGGAACTTGCCCATGCAGTGGTGCAGAGGTGTTAAATTGTCCCAGCAAGCCTCCATTTTATCATGTTGGTCTTATTGTTCTTTCTGTGAGTGTATTTTTCTTGCACCACCAGTCTGCTTACCAAAATCTGGGTAGGGGTCACTTTATGCCCTGTTTATTCTTCTGTAGAGGATGCTCCACCTGGTCGAGCAAATACAGGCGTTTTGTTTCCCCTCATTTTACTCCAGGTGTGTTGGTGCTGTTCTGTTAATTTTTACTGTGTGCTTATCTGTGAGTATGTGCAAGCATTTACAAGGAGAATAATCTTTGAATTCAGGAACAGCTGTATATTTTGCAAGATGAAGGGTTTCCCCTTCTACTTCTCTGACTATGACTGTGGCAAGTGTTTCAGGAAAGAACACAGGGGAGGAGGCTTGCACAGCAAAGCCCTTCATGCTTCAAGAGAGCACTTTCTTGGTCAGGGGTTACAGTGGGTTTTATAGCTTCCAGTGGCTGGTGATTTTTGTGATCCCTGTTTGAATCCAGCTGTATTTCTGACCTTAGGTAGCAACAAGTTCTAGCCATGATTTAGCTATTTTGTATGAAAGGAACAAACTATTTTCTTTGTTTCTTGCCTTGCTTCTTGGCTTGTTTTTTTTTTTTTGTTTTTTTTTTTCAGTTTGAACTTGCTGTCTATAGTGTTCTTGGGTGATCCTAGATATTGTGTTAGGGAAAAATGATTTTCTGATATATGTGTCTCTGCACAGTTTATGATAAATTATCCTACGTCCTCAGATGTCTTCTCCATTCTGAAGAGTGTCAGACAATTCATTTCTCCTGAAATGAAAGCCATTTATGTGAAGCTAAAGGTGTTCTTTTGTAAAGGAACCATATGGATGTGAAAACAAGTGTGTCTTCTGTAATTGTGAATATTTACTTGTGAAACTTGTGTGGACTGGCGGCTTTGAAAGATGTTTGGAACGCAGGGTAAACTCACTTTGCAGAGACCCTTTCAGACACAGCTAGTTTCATGATGGCTTAACCTGGCCCTGGCGAGGGGAGTGGGAGGTGTGAGACAGAGGGGATGAGTAGGCATGGCTGCTGTGGGAATAGCTCATTATGAGATGCAAAAAGGAAAGTGAAGTAGCACCATTCCTCTTTGGAGCCCATTCCTGTGCAGGCTGGTAGGCCAGGTGTGGCTGTGGGAGGGAAATTCAGCGTATCCCTCCTGTTCAGAGCACTAAGAATGAGATTGGTGAAATGAAGACAGGAGCTTTTCTTGGTAGCCTCAAGTTCGGTATCTTCCAGGCTTCACTTCTGAAGGTGTCTGCTTGGCTGATGGCCGTGCCTCTGGTGGCAGGGCTGGTCCTGCTGCTGGTGTGCAGGGGTGGGAAGGTGGCTCAGGCTTCAGTCCTGGTTTGTGGGGAAACTGCCTGCTAAGGATGGGTTGGAGACTCTGACTTCAGTTCCAGTGGGTTTCTTGTACCAGTGGTGGTAATGAAGATCCAGCCCAGCCCAGTGTGGGGCTTCAGCAGATGGAAAGCTCTTAGAGTAACTAAAGCTCCAGGTTTTAGAGTCTCTGCAAATAATCCCAGTTGCAGCTGGCAGCCCTGAGTGTGTATGTATGGAGGTAACTCTCATGCTTACAAATGACTAAGTTGGACTTTAGGCTTTTGTTTTGGCTGACAGAGTTAATCACTTCCTGCATTATTTTTCAAGACCAGGGTTGTGCACAAAACGGTAATTCTGGGGAGAAGACACCCCCATCACGTTCCCTGGGAGAAGTGGTGGGCAGTGGGAGGGAGGTTGCCCGTGCCTCTGAGATGGGGCTGCTGCAGTGCTGGAGGTGCTGCTGGTGAGGTATTTGAATTCTGTTTCAATTTCAGTTCTGTTTGAAGATGGGCTTGGCAAAATTGCCCAATATATCACATCTTTAAAAAGAAACTATTTAACTTCTGTTTTCCTCAAGTAAGTTGGTCCAAAACCGCACTTGGAAGTGCTATGCCTGGCATGGGTGTCTCTTGAAGTACTATGCTGTCTGCTTGGATGCTGCTGCTATTTGCTGGATCTAGTGGCATTCATGGAGTTGTTAAATGCCTTGTGAGTTCAACATGGCCTGTGGTGAATATTTGCATCTGCAAGCCCTGAAAAGGGAGAAGGCAGGAGCTCAACTAGGTGTTGATTAAGCCAGAGCTTAATGAAAATGGCCTCTGTTGTGTGGTTAGAGAGTACTACTTCATGGGTTTTAGCATCCCTTTTATACATACATGAATGCATAGCAAATGTGCTGGTAGCTGTTTGCAAACTGAGCTTGCCTAAGGTTAATAGCTTGTGTCAGAGTCTCCTGTCCCACTTTATGAACGTGGGCAATTGTTGACCTGACCTGTGACAGTGTGAAAACTAACATGTTAACTCTGGCACTGCTGCACATGCATGCCCTGCAGCTCTCAGATGTTTTGTGTCCAAGCTCCTTGGCCTAGGACTAAGCTAGGAAGGCAAAGTGGAGCATTAAAGATCACCTCCTCAGAATCAGCTGGCATCTCTTCTGTGAGTGTGCTGAGTTATGTGGGCAAATACAGCTTTTCTTTATTCCTGGCTCTAAAAGTAAAACCAATATTCTGTTTCATTGCTTTCTTTGAGTAGGAGACTTAATTTGATCACTTCCAGCTACTTTTGAGATTCTTCCAACTTGTATGTGGCTGCATTTAGGCCCAGAAGTGTCCACTCCGTAAGGCTGGTGGCATATTCAGGTGCCTCACTTCAAGGGTCTAGAACCTGATTTTTCAGAAGATGTGGGGTGTTTCCTGTGATGCACACTTGCAGTATTCCAGATGTTGAGTCCTTGGTATCTGAAGCTTTATATGGACAAATCATTGTTAAAAGCAGAGGCTGCTATTATTTTGGCTTTAATTTCTTTATTTTTACAGTGAAATTTTATGATCCTGTCACATAGACCTTGCGAGCCACTAGATGTTTTGCAAAAACCTGTGAAAACTTTTAGAAAACATGTAAAGGACTATTTTTGGTAAAAATAAGTTGTATTGGGCATCTGGACAACAAGAGATGTTTGCCTAGCCTTCGCTGCTTCAGCTCCAGCATTCCTGCCCTGAGTTGTGGTATGTCTGCTGGTTATGTATGCATAGATTCTAAAAGTAATTTTCATTAATGAACTTCTTGAAAGACATTCTCGTCTTAACCATGCTATTCTGGTTTGGGTTTTTTTGCTTGTTGTACAGCTGTTGGTTCAAAGGTTGTTGCATATTGCATAACTTAGTGCTAGAAGAGGGGGGTGGGTGAAGGAACTCATTGGCAAACTTCCTTCCTTGTTAATTAAGGTGACATTAAAGGTCTCTGGCTGAGGACTCAATGGTGCACACCATGCACTGCAAGAGTCTAATTCTTACATGCCATGTCAGGCTCATTGGTCCACTCTGCTAGTTCTCTCTGAGTATAACTTTGTCTTAATTTTGGTTCTACCCGTTAGTTATAAAATCATACTAAAATTAGAGTGCAGTAACAGATACTTTTTTTTTTTGCAAGCCACTGAATATGCACTGTAGGATTTTATATTTTTTACACATTTTAAAGTACAGATGTAATTTTAGAGTGAAATACTTCTCCATAGGATGAGTGTACTATGCTGTCTAAAAACTTAGCTTTCAAGTTTGCCTTTAAAATGTTTTTCAGAAACAAATTGACATGTAGACTTGTTTGCATCCCTCCTTCCTAGACCTTCAGTTTAGGAGGTGTCATCTGGCAAATTTTAGGTCTGGAAGTAAAAACCTTATCTCTTGGCCCAGCAATTATATTGGTGCAGTCCACTGAGGACAATAGGCTTCTGACTTTTCGGGTGCTACCGGAGTGTAAGCAGATAAGTATGTAAAAAGTACAAAATGGTGCACAGAGAAGGTTTCATCTTGTACCATAGGTGGAATGGTGGTTTGTGTGTGCCAGGTTGTCTACCATGGCCTAGGCTGGGTATTAGGAAAATGGTCTTCACCCAGAGGGTGTTTGGGCACTGGAACAGGCTCCCCAGGGCAGTGGTCACAGCCCCAAGCCTGGCAGAGTTCAAGAAGCCTTTGGACAGTGCTGTCAGGCACATGGTGTGATTTCCAGGGCAGTCCTCTGCAGGGTCAGGAGTTGGACTCAGTGATCCTATGGGTCTGTTCCAGCTCGGGTTATTCTATGGTTATTAACGGGTAATGGTTTTAAACTAAAAGAATGTGGATTTAGACTAGATAGAAGATGCTTTTTACAGCGGGGCTAATGAAACATTGGAACACATTGCTCAGACAGGTGATAGGTACCCATTCCTGAAACATTCAAGGCTGGGTTAGATGGGGCTCTGAGCAACCTGATCCAGTTAGATGTCAGTGCTCATTGCAGGGGGGTTGGACTAGATGACCTTTAAAGATCTCTTTCAACCCAAGCTATTCCATGATTCTATAGGAAAACGCATGCTCTAAGGAGCAGATCTGAAGGGTTTGCTGCATTCTCTGAGTGCTTCTGTAATGGAAACTGGGCTTTCCTTCACCTTCTGCTTGGGTGTTTTTTAACATCTGCTGCCTTTAAAGGAATTTTCCTACCAGGGACACTAGAAATGGAATTATATGGAATTATAATGTCTTGAGTGATGCTAGTAACCTAATAGTGCCTTCAGTACTTGTTTTCTTGTGCTGTTAATTCTGGAATTAAATGGCAATTACCATATGCTGGTGCTATTATATATGCTGGTGCTATTTTGCCTTGCCAGCGTTGTGTTTTTAGACAGCGTTGGTCCCACACATTGACAGTCAGTTTTTTGTCCCCATACAGTAAGCTAGTTCACACTTTGTCTAATGTCTTCGCATAGCAGGAATTGATGTTGGTTACAGCTCTCACAGAAGGCTTTTGTGTGGTGATATCTGAAAGCTGTCTTGTTGGAGCTTTTATCAAGGCTTTTGCAATGAGGCCATTATCTCCGCTCGTGGAAAACATAGATATTCACAGAAATTTTTATAGCAATGCTTGGTAAGTGTCATGCTGGGACAGAGTGACAATGCTGGAGCAGGACAGAAATAATACCCAAGGTGGCAGCCATGCTGTGGCGGGGTGTTATCTGTCCTTGCAGACTTGGGGACAGGGTGGGAAGGGAACCCCACACGGGGCAGACGGAGGGTGGTGATCAGGGCTATCGCAGGCACAAATAATCCTGGCCGGCGGCTCAGCAGAATAAAGTTTCACTTTTCATGGTAAGAGTTTTATTGAGTGGCTCTAAGTAACCCAGCTCTGCTGTATAATGCTTCTGCGCCTCTTCTGCACTGTATTTTTTTGGGTGGGTTGTTTTTTGTTTTTTTTTTGCTTTCAGCTGCGTGGTATCTGTGACCAAAAAGTGTCTGTGGGGAGTTATGTAAAGCTGCAAGTCGGGTGAGAGGAAGCTGAAACTTCACAACCCGGCTGTAGTACCCTTAAGCACAAAATTCTTTCAGCCAGTAAAAAAGACAACTTACTACTTGAGGTGGGTGCAGGGAGGGCTTTAAAAATTATAATAGCATTTTCACTGGCTTCTTTGTCTCAACTGTGGGTATTTCACTGGGTTTATGGGAATTATGGGTTAGAAAAAGGTTTTTTTTATTTTTTTTTTTTTTTAAATACAGTGTCCTGAAAGCATAAGCAAGTTGCTCATTTTCTTTCTCTGATTCTTAATCATAAGAGCTGCCTTGATGATTTTTCCCACCTCAAATTAGCAGTTTATTTATAACATGCTAATGTTCTGCATGCCTGTTGGTATTACTGTTCTGTCGTGCTGAGCTGAGAATTGTTCTCTCGAAAACTGACACTGCAAAGATGACATAAAAGAACATGAGAAATTGCCTATGATAGAGAAACATTCAGGTGGCTTTTGGTATGACTTTGATTCGCGCTTTCTATAAAGTCATTTACATTTCCTTCCTGATTGCTATTGCTAGTCACATTCATGTTGCTTGGTTTTATTTTTGCTTACCAAAAATAAAGAAAAATGCAGACCGTTGGCTTTTGGCATCCTCGTTACCCTTTCGTTCCTACTGGCAAACTTCTCTGTGATCGTCTTCCACACAGTGTCACCAGCTGCCTTCTTGGATTGCAGGCAGGGGAGCGAGGAACTTTAGGAGGTGTTTCCCCCTTCCTGCAGGGTGCCTGTGGAAAGCCTCTTCCAGATTTAGGGGTTAGCAGTATCCTTCCCATTGGTCCTCCACTTCAGCTGCTCTGCAGAAAGACAGGGGAACATTCAAAGCCCACACCGTGCAATGTGGGGTGTCTTGTGCGTGGAAAAGCAAAGGGCAAAATAAAAACACATCCCATGAGTTTCTGTACTTAGAGCCATGTGTTTTGTAGGTGTTTACAAGAGAGATGGCAAAGAAAGATGCAAGATCATTTGGCAGCCTCCAGCGTTGTTATGACCTGTTCATCTCTAAAGATGCTCTTCATGTTGCTGCTGGTCTTGGCACACTGAAGTCCTTCCCTATTCTTGTCTTGGTGGCATTGTGTTTGCTGAATATGTGGGAAGTGAACACAACACAACAGTAGTGAACAGGTTGTGTGCAGTTGGCTAGATATTAAACTTAGGTACAGCCTTCTGTGGGCAGAATTAAGTTAGTAGTTACAAAGGAATTTCTTTGGTGGTGTTTGTATTTTAGGGGGACAGAAACCCTTTTTGCTGTGAAAGGGAATGTGTAGGGAATTCCAGAGACTGACATATTTAATTTAGAGGAGGAAGAAAAAAGAGAAAAGGAGGCAAATCCCCCTTATTCAGAGCCATATGTTCAAGATACTATGCTTAGTGTGATTAATTTGCTTCAGAATTAGGGAAGAGGGTTGCTAGGAAAAGTAAGAGGCATTCACTTCCTTCACCTAAAAGGATTTTATAAGGGTGATTACAATCTACCTCCTTTCTCCTTCTCTCCTAGTCCTGGAGAATAATCAATTTAGCGATAAGTCAGAGCAAGCAAAAATGTGATTGTTCTCTGCATTGCAGAGACTAAGATGGACTCCTTTCTCTAAAGCCAAAATCAGGTCTTTCTGTTTTGAAGTGAATCAAGAGTTACCATTATGTTTTCAGTAAGAAATGATCAGAATTTCAGTCTTTTTCTTTCCCCTTTAAGATTTGTGCAGTTTTGGGGCTTTTTTGACTACCCTTTCACTTTTTTGATGGCCTCAATGCCAGTTTGAAACCACTTCCTTACTTCCTCCAAGGTGGGGAAGCAGCTCCAGTTGTACTGGACAGGGATTATATCTGTTCAAAGTACTTCATTTCCAGCGGAGAAATGTGGCTTTCCCAGCTGTTTAAAAAGCTCAGTTCCCTCAGCATGTGGAAAGCAGGTCCCAAACTCTGTTCAAGCAGCAGCAGAGAAGGGGGGAATTGCCTTCAGACCTTGCAGGGAGAAATCTTGAGGCATCTGTGAGGTGCTATAGTATATCTAGCTAAAAATATCAGATACTTGAGCTTGCCCTATTGACTTGTTGGATGGCAATACCTTGTTGAAATGGAAAAAGCCAGCAGATCTGGAACTTTGTGTAATACTGCAATGGTGTAAGAGGGGTGGCATAAAGATCCCAGCAAATGTACTTGCTCACCAGAGCTACCCCAGCTTTCCCACTGAAAATGCAAGTGTGGCATGCCTAGAACATTAGGAATTGCCTGCCTGCCTTTAATGGTACTGGAAGGTTTGCTTTCCTCCTGAAAAGCTGATGTCAGATTCTCTGTCCAGATTTAGCCCAGTCTCTTTGGTTAGCGTTGATCAAATCATATGAAAATGTATTGTTCCTTCTGCTGCAGAGTGATGCTGAACGCCTTCTACAAGCACTTCACCTCTGCCTGAGACATGATGCTTTTTGTCCTCATTGTTGCTCTGCCTCATCTTTGAGTGCCTCTCCATGACTGCGTGGGCATGAGCCCCAGCATGGAGCAGGTGCAGTGATCTTCCCAGCCAGATCCTTGAATTAGGAGTATTGTCTCAATGGGAAGGTACATTTTAACTGGCTACGTGCATCTCCTGTAGCGTGTTGAAATTGCATCGGTATTTTCACTAAGCGTTTTTATCCAAAATATCAATTTCAACAGAGTGTTTTTTTAAGTTCACTATTAAGGTCTTTAATCTTAGAAGACAGGCCAGCAAAGTGGTTCAGGTAAAGAAGCCCTTTAGAATCACAGTATGGAATTTTTTCACCCAAACAAGGGAAGGTGGCGGTTTGAGCACGTGCCAGTTTGCCTTTCCAGAGCTGTGATACAGCTGAACCACAGTGGAAATCTGGAACCATAACAACACTGCTTATAGGAAGTTTGACTCCCTGCATTTAACCACAAATGTGGTCAATGTTAGGAGAAGCAATAGCAGAGGGGAAGAAAGGTGGTAGTATTTGATTAGCTTTTTTCTCCTTGTTTTCTGTTGTGAGGGAAGAGTGATAGTATTACTAACTGATGGTTCCAGTTTCCTTGTTACACTTTGAGGATACTCTTTTAGGGTAGATATGATAAGACTTGCTTTCAGCATTTTAAATAGTCACATGCTGTTAAGCAGTTGTGCTGCTTGGTAAACTGTTGGGTATTTCTAAAGACAGCAACATGGAGAAGAGGATTAAATGCCACGTCAAGATCCTTCAGGTGGTCAGCAGCTTCATGCAGGGATTGAAATGCAAAGTGATTCAGTCATGATGGGTTTCTGCAGGAGATTATTGAGGGATAGGGGTCTTCCTACTGGTCCTCACCATTACGCCCTAGACCAACATGCAGGAGGTTATTGAGGGATAGAGGTCTTCCTATTGGTCCTCACCATTGTGCCCTAGACTAACATGCTGTTTTCATTCAGTTCAGCAACATGAAAATGGTTGTCTGTCTTGGACACTAAAATATCCTGCTGTTTCCTATCTGCACGTTCTTGGAAATGAAATGTAGTCCTCTCATAGGCAGAGTAGCCTTAATTGCCTCAGGGGATAGGAAGGAAAGGATGATTTGGGAACCAGGTCTGTGCTACTAGAAGTTCTTCCTGTGACAGAGGGGATTTCCTGGAACCATGCTGGGAGACCCGTTGGGGATGTGGTTTCAGAGTCAACTTGCAGCCACGATCCAAATTGGTGCCATGACATAAATAGGGTCATGCTGCCCTCCCTCCCTCCCTGCTTTGGCGCCTGCCCTTGTACCTCTCTGTGTTTGTCAGCCCCGGGACTGCTCCAGCTGAAAGCTAACACTGGCTGAGTGATAAGTTTTCAGCACAGGGAGCTCCCTGGCCCAGCTGGCCGCGGGGAGGGAGTGGAGGTGGCCGGCAGAGGCTGCCCCCGGCCGTGCCCTCTCCCTGCCCACGCAGGGACACTTGCTTGGAGTGGCAGCAGACCAAGAACCTCGCTGAGTGTGTGACCTCAGCATCTCCTAGAAGCCAGTGGAGTTGTGCAGAACGAAACCCTAGCAGATGGCTGTGCAAAGAAATAGGCAGCTTTTGTGCCTCTACTCTCTGTTTGGGTTACTGAGGGCATGCAGCTGCCACAGCCTGGCCAGCAGTGCCCAAGGGCTGGAGGGAGCTCGCATGCTCTCCCCATCTCCAGCTTTGAAGGGCTTGGGGGCAGTATAGTGGGTTTGTGAGCACATGGAGGAGTAACTATGGCTGAAAACATCCTCAGTTCATGGAGGAAAGCCATATTTGCTTAAACTGGGAATCTGCTCAGTGCTGTTTGCACCATGCCTCATACTCTTGTCTTCCAGTCCCTGACCGAGGCTCCCAGGCTACGTGTAATTTAATTACAGTCTGATGGCTGGCACTGAAGTAGGTGAAGATGAAAATGTAATTTGTGCCTAGAAGTTATATATGTAGTGAGCTTGCAATACTGGAGGCCTTCTCAGCAATCGCTGCTATCAGGGTATACCTCCAGAGGGAAGACTGGCTGTGCTGCTCTGGGAGGTACAGTCTGACAGCTACAGCTCTAAACAGGGCTTTAGTGTAACTGATTGTTAATAGGTGAAAGTTAAGGAATTGTGCTCTTGCATGAAAGATCACAGAATCCATGGAGATAGCAACTGGGATGGCTTTTACAGTCAACAGCCGCAGCCAAGAGTCTTGTGTTTTGTAGCTTACATGGGTGGTAGTGAATACCAGTCACATGCAAAGCTGGCCAAGGAAGGTTGAGTTTCGTGACTGCACTCATAGCAAAGTCTCCGTTCTGCCCCAAGGATGGCGAGGTGGAGCCAGCCTGCGTGGCAGCGAGAGCATCCAGGACCCTGCTTATTCCGTGCTATGGCAGGATTTTGCCTTTGTGACCAGAATATACTGCTGAATTTCAGCTTTGGCTGAAAAGAAGGTGTATCATTATTATTGTAAGTAATCCTCCACTACAAACTCAGCTAGTGCGGAACTAACTCTGGAGACAGCGTGTAACTCACAGGGCTGTGAAATAAGAGTTTCCCTTTAATCTGTTGTCTGTTTTCAAACATAACTTTTGTTATTGATTACTTGTGAAAAAGGTCTGATGTGTTTATCTCTCAATCCATACACATGCTGCCCACTGCCAGTAGCCTTAGTTCTCCCCTCAGCAGCTGCCAAAATTTCCATCTTTCTCCCGATTTCTTTAGCACCATTGTGCATTGAGACGCTTGCAGGATAGCAGTATGCGAAAGCTGTGTAGCATTCCTGTTTATCTTGGAAGTCAATGTTTTACACAAGGAGCGCTGTAACTCTGCCATATTTACTTTCTTGCATTTAATTCAATAAAATGTATTTACCTGAAGTGGACACGAAATTTCCAGTTTGCGGTGGAAAGCGTAGGACCAGGCTGCAGGACTCGTTCCAAGTCAGGACAGAGTGCGTGAGGGCTCCTTGCCAGTGCAAAGCGTGGGAGGAAATTCGGGAGTAAGAAACCTCTTGCCGCTATCATCAGGAGGTGCCTGTTGAAAGGGTAGGAGTTATGGATGTCAAGCAAAGACAACAGTTTTTTGTGTTTTCTTGAATTTTAGACTTCCAAGACAAACCGATGACTGGCAAAGCAGGTTTCGTCCAAGATTGTCTTTGCTTTAGCTTGGATAAGAACTTGCAGTCCCAGATAGTGAGATGTAGGCAAGTTTTCTGGGGTAATCTTAGCTTTACAGTTTGATTATAGTTTGGAATTAGGGTTGGGAAAACAATTACTGTAGAAAATGAGGGTTTCTGTGGGAATCTTATCATGCTTAAGAATTTTTAGCAATCCAGCAAGCCTACAGGCTGGTGGGAGCTTCCCACGGCTGCCTTAAGTTACCTTTTCTCCTGCTTCTAAGAGAACAAGGCTGTCCTCCTTCCTATCCATATATTGTTGAGAGAGGGCATCGTCCACAGGCTATTTTTATTCCTATTCCTTTCCATAATTATATGTAGCTTTTATAAATCTGTCTGGATGGAAAGCTCTTGTGTACTTTTGAAGGGCTTATTTGATCTAAATTTAAGGATGTCTCATGTCCAGTTGTGAAACTTGCTATTTTAGTTCACTCTACCTACAGCTTGTACTAAAACAAGAGGAAAAGGATGGAGAGGAGAGGCTGAAAAGGGTGTGTGAGAGGAGGGAAAGATGACTCATAAGTGGGACTGCATTTGAAAATGAAAAGGATCAAGGTGTACTGATCATAAGAGAGAAAGTTATGGCTTCTGTGAAGAAGGCACAATTAAACCATATGGCCATTTATTTTCTGAACACGTTAAGGTATGTTTGGGGAGGAATCCATGGGCCTGAATTGAGTAGATACGATTTCTTCTCTCTTCAAAGTTATTTAAAGAAAGGAATTTTTAGTGCAGCCTTTAATAGGTGATATTTTAGTGCTAGATTCCACTGGAAGACTTCCCCAGGCTTCTGGAAAATCCCATTTAGCTGTCCATTGCATATGGGATAGTTCTAATAGCTGCATGGTTATACAGCATGACAGGTAGCAGAAAGGGAAAGAGGGGGAAGGCCACAGTACAAGAAGCCAAATGGACTTTCTCAGAACTTTAGGCTACGATCAATGGAAATTAAAGCTCATGAATAGATGCACAAATTTCTGCTTTTAATCCAGATGTTGTCTATTTTATCCCTCTGCTTATGTTCTGCTCTTCCAGCCTTACGCCAGCACCTGTAAAACTTCCAGAATACTTGGGATGGCAAATAGTCTTGAAATAGGGTCAATAGCCTTTCTGTAGGGTTTAAGCAGTGTGCAGTTATGAGGATGAAGTTCTTCTGTACACAGCACTGCAAAGAGCGCCTGTGGTGTTTCCAAAAGTGTTTACCAGCAGTATCCCACAGCCAGCTCTTCCTAGCTTCACCCTTCTGCTGCTGCCAAAAGCTAGAAGTTAACAACGGTACAGCTGTCCGGCATGTGAATGAGGCTGATAGAAAATACATTTAATTTTGTAAAGCATTTGGATTAACAAAAGTAACTGTCAATGTGAAATTGGTTTAAAAAATCAGATAAGTGGCAGGAAAAGGTTCCTTTTGATTGATTCCAGTGAGTATTTTCCCTAATCCCAATTCTATGGAGTGCTTTTGTCCTTGTCACAGAAGTAAACAAAAAAACTGTTGCTGATAGTAATTGCCAGCAGAATGGGAGATGATAATGGAGCTCTCACAACTTGCTCTGTAGGCACATTCAGACACACTGTGTCTCCAGTGTGGCGAAAGGCAAAGTTGTATGCCAGAGCACAGGGAATGCATGCCATGCCTTATGAAAGGGGGCCTGTATCCTGGAAAGCAGCACTTCTGAGAAGTCTGTAGTGGACAAGCATCTGCACACCAGCTTCCAGCACAACGCTGAGAGGCGATGGCACTGAGGCTTGCATCCTGGCATGTACAAAAAAATGAACAAGAGTGGGGATACTTTTGCCTGGAGTGGGGATTCTTTTGCCTCAGTCAACAGTTTTGGTGTGACTGGTACTTGAAATGACATAATGTGATTTAGTGCTAGTATTTGTAAGGGAAAGATCTTGAAATTAGAAGATGCTGTTAAACAGGGCAGCATGAATTATTTGAGGTCTGAAGAAAATGCCCTTCTGTGTAACTTAAGCAATGTTTTGCTTACGAAATTAATATTAAGGAGTGACTTGACTGGTAGGAGATACATAATTAGGGGTGGTAGTTGATACAGCTGATGGTTGCACTGCTGTCCAGAGGGACTTTGACAGGCTTGAGGAAGGGGCTGACAGGAATCTCCTGAAGTTCAGCAAAATGAAGGGTAAAGTCCTGCCTCTGCTGAAGAATAATTCCAGGTACCAGCATGGGCTGGGACAAACCTGCTGTAAAGCAGCTCTGCAGAGTGAGAAGATCCTTTCCCTCTGCTCAACCCTGGTGAGACACAGCTGACATGCTGGGTCCAGTTCTGGGCTTCCCGTTATGAGAGGACGTGGACATACTGCACCAGGTCCAGTGGTTAAAGGTGGTTAAAGCCTCAGAGCATCTCATGTAGAATAAGAGGCTGAAAGAGCTGGGACTGTTGAGCCTGGAGATGTTTAAACACATGATGGGCGAGAGTGAAGAAAATGGAGCTGGGAAAATGGAACTCAGTGGTGGCCAATGACAGGTAAAAGGCAATGGGCAAAAACTGTAATGAAGAAAGTCCACTTAAACAGAGGATTATACAGCAGAGGTGTGCTGGTACAGCCCCCTTAGGTTGTGAGGTTGCATTCACTGGCCATATTAAAAACCCAACTGAATACAGCCCTGAGCATCCTGTTCTAGTTGCCTTCTCTTTGAGCAGTGGCAGGTGGACTAGATGATCTCCAGAGGTGCTTTCCCACCTCAGCCACTCCTGGAATGATTCTGCTGTTAAAGGACTTCTTAAGTTGTTGAACTTGAGCACATGGATAATTTAAAATTGAAAGCTTGAACAATGCAAACTCAAAGTGGAAATTGGATTTTTTTAAGTGAGGGGAAAATAATGAGTTTATGCCTTCCAGTTTTGACACGATGACTGTTTTGCTGTAATTTCTCTGTAGAGTTATGCTCTGTAATTTCATCTCTGAACAGCCTTGAGGTTAGCAAATCCTTCTACTTGCTTTTTGGTAGGAGCAACTGTGTTTATGGTACTTCCTGACAGGTGCTTGTTCATTTCATTTTCATAACAAAGACTCTAAAATTGTATTCTTATCCTTGGCTACAATAGCACAGCAACTAGGGTCTGTGATACGTAGGAGGTGATATTAGAAAGTCAGATTCTTTTCTTTCATCAAAGTGTAGATTAGAGAGAAAAATGCAAATTCACTTCATTTTAAAATTTGAGACTTCAGAGTGCTACTAATTTTTCTGGAAAAGTCATGTCGAGGTGGTTAGGAAATACATTGTAAAGAAGACAAAGTAGAAGGGACAGATTTTGTCTCGTGTGGGTCAGTTTTCACAGAGGTTAAAGTCTGTGTTTGACTGTATGACTGAAGATTTTCTGCTTCACCAAAGCCAAGAGGGGTACTTTTTGAAAATATCCTATATAATCTGAGAAAGAGCAGCAACTTTAGCGTCTTTTCCCCTAGAAATTCATTACCTGTGACTCCCCAGAAAACCATCTGTTTTGGTTGTTGTCTTGTAAATTAGGCTGCCACGTCAGTTGTTTTAGATTGTCCTGTGCATGACAGAATTTTCCTAAATGTGAAAAAGAAAATTATTTAGTCTACCAACACTCATTCACTTCACTTAAGGTCTTCTGCCATCTTGTCTTCTTTTTATTCCCTCTCTGTCAATGGGAATAAGTAGAGCTTCCTATTTGAAATCAGTTTGTTGTCTTTTTGCCAGCACGCTCAGGTTGTTCTGCTCCATGGTGTGGCTGATGGATTGATAAAATACTGCCAAGGTAGAATGTGCATCACAGTGAAAGCTCAGTGGATTAGTTGTTCTTTGTGACATTACATGGCATTTAAAGCATCAGGAACTTGGCTCTCTCTGTGCCATTTCAGCCATGTAAACTGTTGCCAAACTGACCTGTGCAATAAAAGTAAATGCAGCAGCTGCCTACCTTGATGTGGGGAGGGAGGAAGTCATCAGTTGCTAGAGTTTAGCAACCCAGGCTAGGTGAAAACCAAGTTTATTTTGTAATCAAAGAAATGTGCTGTGAAGAGAAGCCTTCTGATGGCAGTACCAGCTCCAGATCTAGGGTGGAGGAGGCTGTTGGCCTTAACTGGGGTCTTTAGGGCCCAGCTATCTGTGATTTTTGCCCTTGCTCTCTTCTTACAATCTTTTATCTATTTCTGTGACTTTCTGCTAATCTGGAGCCTCCTTTCTGACTGCTTTTGGGAATAGCTGCTTTTGGACACGTAAACAGTGTTTTCCTGTTTCTTGGGCACTTGTTATTTATTTTTGGTACTCTGAGGTTTGGTATGTGGAAGGGGCTATTGTGTTAGCTTCATCAAGGTTATGTAAGGATTTTTTTTTTATATAATGCTGGTAATTTAATTTTTGAAACGGTACTTAATTAACTTGTGAATGATAAATCCATCTCTTGTGCAAAGTCAGCATTATGGTTACTTGTAGGTGCAAGGATAACTTATCAGGGTTAATCTGTTTGAACAATGCTGAGACTCCCTTAAAGTGAACTAATGCTCACAATTTAGGTAATGTACAGAGCTATCCTGTGTTATGGGAAATGCTTAGGACCCCACGTTATTTCTCATTGTCTGATTCTGTAAATGCAAATCATTGCATGTTGCCTGGGTCTTCTGAATGCTTTTTGTCAACTTTCACTGTGACCTTTGGAAACTAGATAATATTTTTATCGCCCTAAATGGATTCAAAGTCCATTTATTACTTTTGGGGAATCCTGCTGTATGCTTTTATACTTGGGTGGAACTGGGTTAAGAAAGTACTTCAGAATAAAAGGTTTTTCTGCTTAAGATCTGACTTCTCATTTACTAATTACATTAATTGAAAAAGTAGATAGATGTAAGAGCCATTGTACCTCAGGCATTGAATTAAAAATACGGAGTTGGGATTGGTGTTGACCTTTTTTAAGGACGGATTCACCTGCTTTGGTGATGTGAATACCCAACACTATACCTCATGTGTACCTGAGCTTTTAAAACTTGTTACCTTTATAAGTTTGTAGCTCTCTGTAGTTTCTTAAGTGTTTACATGTGTATCCTTAGCATCATTAATTTTTGAAAGAATGTACAAGTTTGTTGGTTCCCTGTGAATCACCTCTCACTGGTGTAATATAACTTGGTATGGGTGTTTTGTGTGGAATACAGAAAGGTTTGGGGTGCCAGGGTGGGTCATCGCGAACCGCAGACACGTGTAGACACGAAAACTTGCACTCCAGAAATTTCATTTGTGAAATTCCACAGTTGTCCTCTCTTGTAGGTATCCTGTATCCAAGGAAAACAAAGCTCAAGATGCTGTGGCTTAAGCAGGCAGTTTGAGCAAACTTTGTAAAGCAAGTCCAATCTTGCACCTTTACAGAGCACCTACACTGCGATAGCACTGCTGTGGCTTTGTAAGTGCTCTTCTTTCTCCTCACTTTTCCCTTTGCATGTATGCAATCTTATTAATTACATCCTCCTGGAGAGGTTTATCGCTATGTTCTGTATGTTTTGTAAGTGAGGACTAGCAGTTGTCCTGATTCCTATTTCAATATATGTCCTTGGAATGCTGCTATTAGTTTTTTAGCCTGTTTATCTAATGCTCTATGGCATTTACTGGAATTTCCTACCAGGAAGTTCATCCTATTATATTCTCCAGCTCTCAGTGTCCTTCCTCCCCCAATCTCAGGGCTTGTTTGTTTAATAGACAATTTGGCAGGCAACTGACAGTGTTCGAAAGTTTTTCTTTTCTAAGTAGCTGTGCAAATTTCCACACATAGAGTGGAAGCCACTCAGTGAAACAAATGTAATTGCAATCTTATTTTAAAGTTAATGACATTTAAAATAAAAAAATAATCCTTAGATACAAAAGAAAAAATATCTCTAGGATGTATTTTGAGGCTGATTTGCTTTGCAATGGTTTTTCTTTAGGATCAACCATAAAATAATAGGAAAGATTTTTCCCTTGGTCCTGTTCAACTTTAGCCTTGCTATTCAGGAGGCTGAAAGTCTCCTGAAGGGCTGAAACACTGCAAGCAGCTCTGAAGCCACACTGAGATGTTGTGCCCTATCGTACACCATGTGAATTGAACTCTCACTTCCTTATTTGGCTTACTTTGATCTCAATGGGTAGCATAAAAAGTGGACTCGTGTTGGTGGAACTGTTACATATAAATGCAATACAAAGAAATGACACCAAGAAGTCTCTTACATGGCTGGTCTGCTGTCACATCCTGTCCCCCTTGCGTTTGTGTCCCATCATGTTCCCCCCCATCCCCCAGCTGCTTGCCATGAGTTTGTAAGTTCAGCATCAGGCCTGTTCTGTGACAGTCTTGTTTTCTTCAGAGGATGTGCCTGGTGAGAAATCACTGATGTGAACCACAACTGAAAATCCCCGAGCTCTGCTCCAGAGGCAGCAGCCTTGCTGAGGTGGCGTCTTTGGGAATGGGGTGGGCAAATGGGCTGGGAGCTTTGACACCAGTTTGTAGGATGGCACTAGAGCCTGCTAGTGACAGGTCCAGCCTTACCACCAAGGCCCAGGCCGTGCTTCCCAGGGAATGGGAGGGGATCCTGCTGCATCCAGACACAACCCCAAAAATCTGTGGCCAGGATTCCACCCCCCAGATGCTGGTTAGTCTGGCTGTGTTGCTGTGTGCGAGCGTTGGGCGTTTGTCATTACATTTTCTGGAAGTTTTGTCTCCAGAGCTTACACCTTAACCAAGCAGGTGCAGCCCAGCCCCTGGCAGCTGTTGGCATCAGGGGCTTGCATGGAGGTGTTTCAGGACTGCCCAGAGACACGGGCGCTCCTCACCTTGGGCAGTTTAGCAGTTGAGATGAAAACTGGGTGCAGTTTCCTGAAAACAACTTTTCGTATTTCAACATGAAGTGGTAACTGGAGCTTTCAACCTTTGTAGAGTGCAAAGCCATTGCTTCCAGTAAGAAGTAATTGTTTCGTATTTGGTGGAAAAATTGCAATAAGAAAGATCTCAGATGATTCATTTCCTATGCAGCATAGGTGTAATTCTCTTGGTTTGAGGCCAGAAACGTGGCTTATGCTTTGGTTTATGTCTTGCACAACCGTTGTAATGTCCTTCCTCTTTTAGTGCAAAGAAATTATGAAGTACTGCAGCAGAGCAGGAAAACAAGATAAGCTGCACATTTTGCCACTGGCTACTATACTGAGTGCAAGTCTGGTGGGGTGTGGGGCTGATCCCATGGCATTCCAGTAGACCTATGAGCCTGAAATGGAGGGATGTCAAACAGGGCTGTGTACCTTGGTGTCAGAATTATGTTAGCATTGGTGACTATGAGATAATCTGACCAGAGGGTAGGCTAGGTCACATGGGATATCAGGATGAAAATCAAAGGTAATTAGTACATTAAGATTATAATCCTGCTTCAGGAAAAATGACCTGCTGTGCAGGTGTAGGGAGGAACCACCATTTTTCATTGCTACATTTCAGTACTTTCTTGATTTGGTTCGGGCCGTTGTGTTTCATTTAAAAGCAGTAGAAAACGTTCAGTTCAGCAAGGCTGGAGCTGAGAGTGTGAAGTGCCTCATTGGGGTGGCACTGATGCGCAGCGCCGCTAACACGGGAGCTCTGCGCGTGCCTGAAAGCTGATGTATTCCTTTCTGTGGGTGTTAGAAGTGGCTTTGTGGGATGTTCTGCAGCAGCAACTGGGAGGCACTCATGGCACTTGCATTGCTTCTTCCTGCACATTCATCCTGAGAAGGGAAAGCCGCTCAGTTCCTCTGGCTTGGGTCCCGCTTTCAAACAAGAATTTGCCGCTGAAAGTTGGCCACCCACATTTTAACTTTTCAGAGCTAAATAAAAGTTGTGTGGTTTCATCTATAAGTGCTTGCAGTTCATGGCTTCCTTGACTCTTGGATACTTCTGAGGGAATCATGAAAATGGGAAATTGATAGAAATAGGATGGTTTAATTAGGCCTTGAAAGAAACTTCACCAGAGTAACATCTCAGCCTTCAGCCCTCGGTGTCAAACACCTAATGGGGGAGGGCTGCGTGTGATCAGAATGTCACTTCATTTGGTAATTGTGACGTGCTTCTTATTGAATTATAAACCAAATTAAGACATATAAAAGGGATTTTCTTTTAATATTCATCTACATTAAAAACAAAAAAATTGACTGTAGCTGAATTAATAATTTCAATATAAGATCTAGAGAAGAATTTCCTTCAGTCAAAACTATAATAAGTTGGAAAAGGTGATAGCTTAGGAAACAGAAATTGCTATAATAGAAGGTAGTTTTTGGTCCTTTTTTATATACAATTGCTGTTTTATAAGACAATTTCAGGCTTTTTTGTTGGATTAGAATGATCAGGATGATTTCTGTAAACTGTTTTCATTTGCTTTAAAAAGATTCTTTAAATTTTAGTTTAAATACAAGCTGCTTATTTTGATGAATACGTAGGTATTATTTTCAGATTCTTGAAATTATTTATTTCTGCTTTGTGTTGATTTTACAATGTATTCAGTTTTCAAGGCACTATTTTTATATATCTTTTTGTGTTCTTTTGCTTCAGTCTTATGAATGGCTATGAGTAAAACAGAATTTTGAGGTCATGTTTTCATTAAAAGTGCCATTCCTGGTCTTGTTTCTCTTGTTCCTCTGTATGGGACTTCCTCCTTTCCATAGGGAAATAATACTTTAGGAAGACTTCAGAGGACTTACAGAACTTTCCTTTTAAGGACATGCTTTGTTGTCTTTTATGTGCAAATTGTTTAATTGCCAGATATTTCTTTATTTTCTTATTCTTTCCTGAAACCTCTTAAATGTTTTACGCTCTCAGAGTTAACTACTGAAACTGGGGATAATATGGTACAATATACTGGTATCTGTGTAGACCACTGGGGTAAATATTTCTTCATGGAAGATGGAAATCCCTCTCCCTTCCAGGAGTTTGAACTGCAAACTTATTTTTGTTGAGGAATGAGGCAGCAGGTTGTCAGTTGGAGTTTGAAGGCAGGAACTCTGAAGCTTCTCTTGCATCTTTTTGCTGACCTTGGGTGTTTCTTTGCTTGTGAGCTGACCAGCAGAGCTGAGCCCCTTCCTTACTGAGAGCTCCTCTGCTTTCCTCTCTGTGCCTCTCCCTATTTTCCAGTCTTCCCAAATGTTTGCTGTGCCCTCAGCTGGGTGCAACCCTCTGGCAGACACTCACAGCTCTCCACATACCTGGGTTTATTCATTTGAGTGTGTTCTGAATGCTCAGCCTGTATCCCTTCATTCAGTGGAGACGTTTCCTTAGTGCATGAATATTTCTCTGCATTCACCCCAAGGTGTCTTTTTTCCTTTGCTTCCTCTCTTGTATTCCTTCCTCATCGAGCTCCAGTTTAATTTACCCTTTCATGTAATATATTTGCTTTCTTCTCTGCAGCTCCTGACCTCTGGAACAGCTTTCTAGAGTTCATGCCTCCAGAACCTCAGCCTCTAAATTGTATTTTTAAGTGACTGCTTAATTTAGAAAATGTGGAAGAAAGCCTGTGCAAAGTGTGTGGGGATTGGTAGAGAACCTATGCTTGGCTTCCATGCTGCAGTCAAAATTTATCTGTGCTCGGTGGAAAGGCTTGCATCCCCTCCCCAGTAATATCAGCCTTGTGGTAAAATACAGAAAAGCTGCCATTTTATCTGCCCCTAGCAATTGTAATATCTTCTAGAGACTACACCAGGCTTAGTCATCGTCCCTTGCTTAACTTGCCCATCTTACTCTTAGCTCTGAGACACCCACAGCAGAGGCCTCAGACACCTTTCTCTGCCTTGCTGCTTGATTCCCTGTAGGCTATCACTTAATACAAACACTTGATTCCTTACTGTGCTTGGTTGTTTCCAATCTTCCTGTTTTTCCACACCAGTCTACCATAAAGTAGAGTTTCTTTTCAGCTCCTCATCCCATTGGTTTCTGGAATAAGTTCTTATCTTCTGTCCCTATCTCAGCAGGCTTTGTCCCAGGTTACTTTTGTTCTCATTCTGAGATCAACTTTTGTCCTTTTGTATTTAAATCAGACTGCTGCTCCTCAAATACACCTTGAATGCCTGCTAGGGGAGCAGGGGATGTTGATAGGTCTCAGGACCTCCAAGAAGAAGGGATGTGCAGAGCCTGGGAGACCCAAGAACTGTGCAGGGAGTTTGAAGTGGAATTTGGTGCTTCACGTTTGTAATAAAAATGTACTCACCGCACTTTTCCAAATGACTTTGAATTTAGGGTTTTGGGGTAGTAGAATATGCCCAACTCAGATCATTCCAGCAAGTTTTATGTGCTTGCTGAAGCCTAATGGGTGCAGCAATATTTCAGACAAAAGATTTTCAGAAGGTGGCACAGGTAATGTAATTTTTCTTAGATCTGTCTCTTGCAAACAGAGCAATTAACTTGCATCCAGTAATAAAGCTGAGAGACACATCTAGCAGGACAAATTCAAGCGTGCATACTTTGGCAAAGTTCTTCTCCATGATTTTATCACTGGGAAGAATTAGAGAGTGTTTTACTGCTTCTTCCCTCAAAAATATAATTCTCAGAGAAACTAAGGCTTTGGTTGGATATGATGTAGTCCTCAAAAACTGATGTCTGCCCCACCTGGGCACTGTGCTCTGCTATCTTGACAAAACCCTGTGCTGCCTATTTCCTGATGCTTAGCCCTTGTCTGTTGCAAGGTAACATGCTGAAATTTTTTCTTTATATCTAGTTGCTGCCAGTTTCTTTCCCCAAGAACTGAAGCTGATTGCTGTGTGACATGACAGTGAAGCTGTCAGTCTGATGCTCCAAGGGGCATGGGTGGGTGTCACACTGCTTCTCCTCAGCAGTTCTCAGTGCAGGCTCATCACCCACCCAGCAGAAAAATCATTTCTGTTTTGGAGTAGGACTAAGTTACTGCTGGTGGGGACCTCTTGAACCAACTTGCTGTGGGGGCTGATGAGGACATATCAATCAGGTGCTGCCTGCACCAGGAGAGCAGAGATGGAGGGAGGACGCAGAAGAGGTGGTGTCAGCAACGTGATAGTCCCAGGTAGCCATGAAGTCAAACCAGCCTACTAAAGGGAATGGGCTATAATTTCCCATTTGCACCTTTTGCACCCCTTTTGTCAATTAATTAATACTACACTTGCTCCTTTTCTTCTCTTCTATAAGCGTGACCTGCCTCCAACCTCCTCTTGAAAGTTAATCCATGAGACTGAGTGCTGTAAAGTGAATTGCATCAGGTCCTGTGTACTTGAAAATACTTACCTTATCCTGGGAGTTTTTAAATTATTTTCCTCTAGAGACAAGCGGTCTTAGGAAAGACATTCTTGTGGGTTTGCCTCTGATGTGGATTGTGGTTGCTATCTAGGTTTCTTTTTTTTTTTTTTTAATAAAAAAGGTATTGAAGCTAAAAAGGCAAACCTACATAGGACTCAAGGTGCCACCAGTTTTTAGTGGTCTGCACTGAACAATGGGTCTGTGGTTGCATCTATATCAGGGATTGCTCATAGTATTGGAAGAGAAACTTGTGTGAAAGCAGTTGATGCCACAATTTTTACATCTGGACCAAGGGGTTGGGTAGCTATCTGGTTTAGCTTAATGGGATGCTTGCTTTCCTGTTACTTTTGTGTGTCTTGCTGGAATGTATCAGTTTGTGGCTTACCTGTCTCATAGTTCCATGTATTTTGTGCTCCTTTCACTGTCTCCCTAAAGAATCTGACTTCCCATTTCTTGCACTCAGGTTTCATATCACTGAGAAATTTTTAGTCCCTTTGCTCCCTATCTGTCCTTGTCATTTGGGATGCTTTGTGCTGGTGTCCTTTGGCTTGTTACTTCTTAGCAAGTCCCTCTTACCGTGTCAGATGGTTGTGCATGCCATGAGTGATCAAGTAATGCAATAAGGACAAATAATACTAATTTGTAAAAATAGTGCAAATAATGAATACAGTGTTGTAGCAAAAATAAGTGACACAAATCAAGGTGTTTTTTTAAGAGGCTCCCTGATTCTGCTGATCACAGATCTTGAGATTTCTGAAGAGAAGCCAGATATCAGAAGGCACTATGAATAATTTTGGAGATGGGAGAGAAACTATGAGTCACCAAGGATCTCTAGTGCAAACAAAACAGCACTAGGAAGTCTTTAGTTTGTAACTCATGAAAGACGAAATTGAGAGAATACACCACTTCAGTCCTGCATCTTATCAGTTATAAAGTTTGTAAAACAGGAAGGGGAAGTGAGGACTTGCTGAGTGATGTGTAACATCTGGCCTGAAATTAAACATTCCTCAGGGTTTCCTAAAATTGCTTGTCAGTAATCAGGATCTTTTAAACTCCACTAAAATATTTTGCTGTATATATCGCTCAGGTTTCCTGTATGCTTTGTACCCTAAAAACCAGCTATCTTGTAGAGCGCTCTCTGTCATGTGGTATTTTTTTCACTAGCCCTACAATGTCTGTAGGTGCACTGAGCCTGACAAGAGTGTGGTGTTTGTGCCAGCCCCAGCACATGCAGGCAGGCTTTTGCTGCTCTGTGCAACCAAAGGATGCTGTCTGCGTTCTCTCAGATTATTTGAAGTTCACGGGAAAAACTTATATAAGTTTTAACCACAAAAGCAGAGGCAAAATACTGTTGTTTGTGTCTTGAAGACAAGTTGAGACAAAAAGTTTTGATGTATAATCCAAGCCTAAGTTTCTCTTCTGATGGAGAGAGCTGCAAATCTCTGGATTTTACTTTTTAAGCATTGCCCCTCCTTCTCACACCTGGTTTTGAGATTCTCTTTTATCTTTAATTGTATCCCTTTGGCCTAGTCTTCCCACGCCTTGAATTGTTCCCTTTTCACCCCTCCTTCCTTTGCTCTTTTCCACCCTTTCTCAGGGTGGAAAAACACTTACGTAAAAAAGTGTGAAATGTATTTCTCTCTGTGGAATAGCTGTAATCTTAATTTAATCCAATTACGTTGGCTAAACATATTAGCTGGATGCTTTTGTTAACACTTGACCTTTTAGAAATCTGTGTCCTTGGATTACAGAGCTGAACAGAGCAGAGGTGTTTCATGCTATTGGAAGCTGCCACCAGTGGTCTGCTGGGACTGTGGTGCCTGTGTTGGTTAGAAGGATGCAGTTTTGCCCTGTTGCCAGTGAATTTTATGCCCCTTCACACAAAACGTGGAGAAGAGTGGCTTGAGTGCTCTGCACGTGCTGTTACACCGTGGGCTTGTATGAGTTTCATGTGCTTTAACTTGCCTTTTAATAAGTCTGAGGTTTGCAAGCATAGTCCAACAGAAAGATGTTATATAGCTATCCATAAATAAATGCATATAAATTACTTTATTCAGAGCCATCTGTTGGTCACAGATGCAAAGTAAAGTGCATAAGACAAATCCACAATACAGAAATACCTGCCTACAACTCCATAGCAGAATGCATTGTTTTGTCTTGGTTCACTGAGGAGCAAGACATTATCCAGCCCTGTGGGGTGAATCTTAAAAAACAAGTAAATAATGTACTCTGAATTACTCTACCTGAATAAACAACATTCTTCAGAAACAGTTATTTGTCTAAACTTGATTAGACATAAAAGTTCTTTTTCCTGTGTCTTCCAGGTAATGTGCTTTCTATTGTTAGGATAACGAGTATCCCCAGATTTAATTTCAGTAACCTGAGTGGCAGGGAAGGGTATAGAATTGTTTCCAAAGATAGTATATTGTGTTTCTGTCTAGGAACAGAATTCATATTGGTGGTGGTTTTCATTGCAGTTTGTCTGTGTGCTGCAAAGTTTAATGGTTTCATTCACTATTTTCATTATTCCAGATGTTTCCTTTGAGCTGAATGCAACATTTAGCTGATTTTCAGGCATTATCTAATACTGCTTTTGCTCCACCTTACTTTAATTTAGGCAGCACATGAGCTAGTTAATGTGAAATAAATGTAGTGGCTGTGCTTTCAATGAGGACAAGTTTTTGAGAGGCAGAGAAGATTTGTCCAATGCTGCTCTTGGTGTTGTGTCATGTAGGAAGTTCATAGTAGTGGAAATTATTGGTCCCCTCAAAGCCATCCTCTCAGATAGTGAAGGGGAAAATATAACTTGTACTAGCACTACTTTTGCAGAAACTTAGATGGATATAATGAGTTTTTCCAAGAAAATGTAGCTTTGTGGATTCATACATGTGGGTGCTTGAGAAGCTGTCTTTGTTTTTCTTAAATGAAATGTTCTTAGCTGAAGTGAGGGCTGAAGTCTTTCATACCTATTCAAGAAAGTCCAGACTAGACTGAAATATACCATGAAATGGTCACTCAGCTTTTCAAATCTAAAAAAAATTGCTGAATTTTCAAATAAAAATCTCATGAACGTAGCTTTTGAGTGATATGTTTAAGTCCGCCTTAAGATTCCAGTAAATATTTGGATTCCATTCTGTGATGCATATGGGCTATGAACCTGTACTGATGCCTTGGTGTGAAAAGTTCACCACTCTCTGCCTTTCCTGTAGTTCCAATACTGTGTTTGATAAAGTGAAATATACTTCTTAACAATCCATTAATTTTTTTCTTTAATTTTTTTTTTAAACAGGCAAAACGAAGGCTGGAGCTAGGAGAAAGTGGCCACCAGTATCTTGCAGAAGGACTAAAGACTCCCAAGGGGAAAGGAAGAGCTGCAACAAGAAGTCCAGATAGTCCAAAAAGTAAGAGAGCTGGTAACATGCTGTCATCAGTCTGCATTACCTAGCTTAAGGGTGTGTTTGTTGCTGTCCTCACCTAGGTGTGTATGCAACAAGCTCAACCCCCAGCTGGGCAGTGGTCAGAAGGTTTGCAGCATGGAGGGGTTGCTGCAGAGCTGCTAAGAGGCTGCAGAGGCTGCTGGCTGCCAGATGTGTCCCTCTGCCTGCTGGGCAGCCTGCATTCTCTCTGCTCAGGGCTTCCTCTTCAGCCAAGGACACTATGCTGGGATGCTTGGAGAGGTGGATGCTGAGGAATGAATTGAGGATGCTGAGGAACGATGGGATGGATTGCACAGTTATTAGGCAAGGCTCGTCAGGCCAGCCTCCTCCTTGGCTGCTGGAGTTACAGCAGCTGGCTACCAGGGTTTCATTCCCTGGGTAGGGATTTGCAAAGAATGCTAGCTGTGCATCAGCGGCACTGCATGAAAAATGCTCTTTGTGGCATCCGAGCTGCCTTCTGTCCCTGCAGTGGGACTCTGGATACTGCCACTGCCTAGTTGCTCTAATTACTAATTTTTGCACATCTGCATTGCCTTGGGCAGTGAGCTTCTTGCAGCAGAAGCTGGGGCTGTAGCCCTGCTGTCCTGTTTGGGGGGTTTTAGCAGGAGAGTTAGGCTGGCAGGGGGAGCCAGATGGGGCAAGGAGAGGACTGGGGCAGCAGTGGTAGTGATATCAGAGCAAGAGAGGCCAAGGGGTCTTCCTCACCAGTCTGCTAGTTTTTATTGAGGCAGATAGGAAGAGTAAAATTAGTTGAAGATAGAAACTTAAAGCATAGGAGTTAAAAAACTACAGTTGATTTAACTAAATTAAGTTTCATTAAGCTATATGAAGCTTATTTTAAATTGAAGTGGATTCTTGTAGAAATTCAGTACTGCTTGGTGCACAGGATGCTGCTGCAGCATTGATAAACCTGTACAAAGAATTTGGTGTGGGATGAGGAGCACAAGCCATTTTAGGTGGGACTCCAGTCAATTCTTGCCATTATCACTCTGATCCTCTTACCCTTTTCTAAGCCCTAGACAAAACCCGGACAAACCAACCACCCTTGCTCTAAATCCACAAGGTCATGTAAGTGATGTGAATGACATTTAGATGAGATGTTGGGAAGAAATTCTTTCCTCACAGAGTGGTGAGGCACTGGAACAGGTTGCCCAGAGCTGTGGATGCCTCATCCCTGGAAGTGTTTCAAGGCCAGGTTGGATGGGGCTCTGAGCAATCTGGTCTAGTGGGAGGTGTCCCTATCCATGGCAGGGAGGCTGGAACTGGATGATCTCTAAGTTCCACTTCCAGCCCAAGCCTTTCTATGAATATTCTTCCATTTCCTAGAGCAGACAAGCCCTGAGTCTACCCAAAGAAATACAGCTAGCTGGTTTTCTTTGCAAAGATGCAACATCTTGGTTTTCATTGAAAAGGCATTGTATTCTTCAGAATATTTCAGGGTAATCTAAAGGTTCACTCTTTGGTGGGATTTTCAGTTTTGACTGACTTCTGCAGCTTAATGTATGACATTACCCTTGAAAACATGGAAAAGACCACCAAAATCAGCCCAAGTTCCACCCTGCATAATACTGGAAGCAAAGTAAGGGTTTGACATGTACCAGCCCAGCAGACTTGTCATAATGGCTGGCTCATTTCCCTTGACAGAAAGGCCTTGAACATTTAGAATTAGGCATCATTCTGATCCAAGTATTTAAACTCTTAAAAGCCCATCTGTGAAGTATATAGATGCTGCATTTGTGTATGGAAACTGTGAATTGGTCCAAGGCATTTGCTGACTTCTAATTTAGAAGATATGGATACTCTGTCCCAATTTGAGCATTGCTTGGTTATGAAGCAGTGATGATTATAAATTGTTATTTTATATCAATCTCCTCTAATTCACTTGAGTTTTCTCAAGCTGTGGAGTCTGACACTGATGGAATCTGTCATTGTGTTCACCCACTGAAGTACACCTAAGTCCTACTTAATTGCATATGAAACACTTATCTCACATGAGGGGAAAATCAAACCCTGATGAAAGCTGGCTATCAGACTGATGAAGGAGAGTCACAGGGGATTTTTTGGGTTTGCTGCCAGGATAAATAGATACTAAAAATACTATTATGAATTCACATAGTAAAAGCCTAAGCAGAATATTTCCATATGTATCTATGAGACTACTGGAAATATTTGCATTTTAAAAAACGTATATATTTGCTCATGTACCTGTGACTTTTGGAAAAGTACATCTTGAAATACAAATACGTAGTGGTAAGTTGTGTCTTAATGTGAGGTATGAGAGATTTCTTCAGTAAAAATGAAAGAAGTAACTGTAATATATGTAATTTCATTTTTGGTTGCTGCTTTCGGAACGAAAATGAGAAAAAAAACGATTTAACTTTCTTTTTCCTTTTCCTTCCAAGCTCCAAAATCTCCTTCAGAGAAGACTCGGTATGATACATCCCTTGGCCTTCTTACAAAGAAGTTCATTCAGTTGCTGAGCCAATCTCCTGATGGGGTCCTAGATTTGAACAGAGCGGCTGAGGTCCTCAAGGTGCAAAAAAGGAGGATTTACGATATCACCAATGTACTGGAAGGCATCCATCTCATTAAGAAAAAATCCAAAAACAACATTCAGTGGATGTAAGTATTCATTATCCTTTTCCATCCCTGCTGGCTGATTTCACTATCACAGGGCCGCAGTGTTTTTCTTCTCCTGCCTTTAGTTCTAACATTTTGCTCCAAGCAGTTATCCAAAATGCCTTCCAACAGGATGAAGTCCTATTTTTCTGTTAAGAAAAGTTTATAAAAAGCATTTGTCAGGGAAATTAGAAACCAGCATTTTGTTTTAAAACTGGATTAATTAATTTGCTTCTGCATGTGGAGTAAGTTTTAGGTATGTATCTCTATCTGTTGCCTTCCTTGGATGTTTTTAAGCTGTGGTTAAAAACAAGATTTTGGAAATCGTTGTATATATTCAACTCTTAGATCTTGGTGGCAGTTCCAAAATGTGTTGTTGTGATAAAAAGATGTGTTTTCTGGAAAGCATTGTTTATGTTGACTTGCTAGAGATGGGTTTAGGGGGAAAGCATGAAGAACTTGATCTGCAGTGTAAGATCCTGTGTCTCCCCTTTACCATGGTGTAGGGTCAGATTTTACAGAAATCTTCCTTCTGTGTGTCTGCAGGGGCTGCAGTCTGTCCGAGGATGGTGGGATGCTGGCGCAGCGCCAGGGCCTCACCAAGGAGGTGACGGAACTGACTCAGGAAGAGAAGAAACTGGATGAGCTAATCCAAAGCTGCACACTGGACCTCAAGCTGCTAACGGAGGACTCAGAGAATCAGAGATATCCTTTTTCCCAAAATCTCAAAGGTGCTCAGCCTCCTTGCTGTGCCCTGTAATACTGGGAGACTTCATCTGTGTGATGTCACTGAAAGAAAGCATCAGGAGCTTCTAGAAGTTGAAGAGGTTTTAATGTGGTTTGATATAAAAGCTGCTTAAGCAGCTTGAACCTGTAATGCTTCTGGAGTGTGAAAAGGAGAGCAAGAAAAGGTGTACATGAAGGAGACTGTTAACATTTGTGTTCACATACAGCAGAACCAAGAACCTTTACTGATTAATCAGTGAAGATATCCAATAGCCCTGTGTTTTTTCAAGCCTAGAGCAAACCACAGTTTTATGTGTTTAGAAATTATAAAGGCATGAGAAGAAAGTCGGATAAGGTAACAGACTTGTTTAGTCATTACTTTTTTTTATTTATTTCATTTTAAACTTTAAATATAAATTAAAGGCACAGAGAGGAAAATAGGTTGGGATTTGATTTAGTCTGAAACTTGCAACAAAGTTTCAGATTCCTCTGTTTAGAGAATCTATAATAAAATATAGATAAAACTTCTATGAGCTCTCAGAATACCTTAGGCTGAATTACTTAATGTAAGAGCAATAGTAAATTGCATAAGGTTCATATGACTTATTTTGGCTGTTAATGCTCTTCGTAATTAACCAGTTGTCATTTTCCTTGGATTTCCCACCTATTAGCAACACAAGAAAGCATTTTATCAAATGCTGATATGAAAACTTATTACTATATATAATAAGTAGTGTTCAAATAGCATCTAATAAAGTGGATTTATTCTCTGTTCTGAAGGAAAGGAAGTAACTGTGGGAATACCAGTAAAAAGTACTTCAGCTATGTGAACGTTGACTTTTGACTGGATTTCATAGACATTTTGATGTAACCAAAGATCACCAAGTGGAATGGGGAGTAGGATCAGTACTGCCTCTAGCTAAGAGTATAATCCATGAAGAGACATAAGAGAAAACTCAACATGACAGTCGTGAATTTTTGTAGCACTGAATCCTGTGGGGATGAACTCTGCCTTTGCAAACCTTACTTAACAAGTGGTAAAAGCCTTGATAAAAGCCACTTGGGTGAAAGATGATGACCTGTCACTTTGCCTCTTGACTTGTGTGATCCAAGATAGATGCAGTATGTATTGGAGCTTGGGCAGTCTGTCTTGCTGTACTGCTCAGTAACAGCCCAAAAAGTATATATAGATTAAGTCAGGCTTTTTATTTCTCTGGCATAAACGTTATGCTAGGTAACAGATGACAAAACTAAAGCTAGAGCTAGAGCTCTATGCATGTGATCATGGCCATTTCACAGTTCTTTTCACAGCCAAAGCACTTTAACATCTCAGTTACATGGATCAGTATGTGAGGCTTCCCCATGTAGTAGCCCCCAAAACATTGTCATTTTGACAAATACTTGTTGAACAGAAAAATATTCATATTTATTCTGTGCTTATGCAGAAATTGACATTCTGCACTCTAGAGGTTTAAAGTAGCTGCTTAAACAGGCTTTTAAAATAGTTTTATATAATATAAATTAATATATAAGTGTATGATTGTTGCATAAATATTTATATAATATTTATATAATATTTAGATAAACATTATTTATATAATACATATTATAGTATATAATGTATAGTATATTATAATAATATGAGATTTATATTTTATATATTTATATAATATAAAATATAATAATTATATAGTTTTATATATTTTATATAGGTTCTATGTATTATATATTTATGTTTGCAAAGCCCCTCAAATGTGAACTGAAATGAGGATTTTTGTCAGCCTGGAGAAGAGAAGACTCCAGAGAGACCCTATAGCACCTTCCAGTACCTAAAGGGGGCCTGTGGGGGAGCTGGAGATGGAGTTTTTAATAAGGACCTGTTGTGAAATGGCTTTAAACTGAAAGAAGGTGGGTTTAGGTGAAATATTAGACAGAAATTCTTTACGGTGAGTGTGGTGAGACACTGGCACAGGTTGTCCAGAGTAGCTGTGGATGCCCTATCCCTGGAATTGCTCCAGGCCAGGTTGGATGGGGGTCTGGGCAAGCTGGTCTAGTGACAGGTGTCTCTGCCCATGTCAGAGGACTTGGAACTAGCTGATCTTTTAAGATCCTTCCCAGCCCAAACCATTCTATGGTTCAATGATGCTGTGTATGCACTTCTACAGCATGCATCTGCAAATTCCTATACCCTTTTTCAGTGATTTTCAGCTCTCTGCATGTTGATAGCAAGTGCATAAAAACTTTTGCTTCAGGGAGTCTGTGAGTAATTTCAGGTTGTTGAACCTTAGCTTCTGTAGTTTCCCCCATGTAGAGGAGGAGAGTTGTGCTCAGCACAGAGAATCCCTGTTGTTCACTGAGTGGTGGCCCCAGCTGTTACATCAAAGGGAAGTTCTCACAGGGCTTCCTGGCAATCACAGTGTAGAGAACAGAAAACCTCGGGCTAAGTGCTATGTTGAAATTTGAGAAAATGGAAAAATAATTGAAAGACTTCTGCCTTTTCTAATAGTCTGAGTGTATTGTAACCTGGGTTGGAAAATTCCTTAACAGTGATTACATTAGCTTATGTGACATATCAAGATATTCGAAAAATTAGTGGCCTTAAAGACCAAACTGTTATAGTTGTGAAAGCTCCTCCAGAAACAAGACTTGAAGTGCCTGACCCAGCGGAGGTAAGGAGAATCTGTCATTTCCTGCCAGGTTACATATAATTTTTCTACAGATGCAGCATCTCCTGAGTCTTACTGTCATATGTGCCCAGGTAAACAGTCCTGTGTTCTTACAAATTTTAGGGATGTTTCTGTAGAAAAGGAAACTTTAAACATCAATTCACACAGAACAATTTGCTCCTTTTCACTCATTTTCAGATTTCTTCAGAGTAGTCCACACTATTTACAGATATTTTCTTCTGCTATGCTTTATGTAAAGAGAAACTCTTTCTTGACAATTGAAATTTCCTTCGTTTGTAATGATGTAGAGTATTTCACAAGAAATTCAGCTTTCTTGTTTTAGTTAAAAAGTTAATGGATAACTCAATGGCTTAAGCATCTTCACAACACATATAACTGATATCCTAATTTATTGAAACATGTTTTCATGTAGGAATTTATTTTCTGAAGTATTACAGATATTGTAGAAATTTGTGTTTTACTCCTAGAACACATTCTTGCCCTTCCTTCTTTCATCATCATCATCATCTTTGCTTCATTGGCACTCACTTTAATTCTCACTTGGGAAGGCAGACCCAAGTATGTTGGGCAAATGGGAACAATTGGCAGGAATGGCTTGGTTAGAGATTCAAAAAATATAGCTAATTTCTTCACTCAAGGAGCAACTAGAGATGGCACTAACCCCACAAACACTGCTGATGTTTTGTTCATAGCTGTGCATTAATCTTTCATCCCTACACCAGGCCAAGTGAGCTCAGCCATACCTGCTGCCTGGTGGGCAGGATCAGACTCTGGATTCCCTGTCACTTTTTTCCCCTATGATTATTCTGCACTTGCTTAGACCCATTTTGGTTTCCATCCTTCTTTTTTTCTTTTCTTTGCCTTTGTCCTTACTTTCCCCTTTGAACCTTGTTGCAGGTTCTGGCAGGAAGAATAAATCATTTTGCTGCAATGAGAAATGGGTATCTTTTATCAGTATTCATAAATACATACCCTTATTGTTGTTTGCTTTCCTGTTTTTTTCCCCTGGGCATTATGCTTTGATTTTTAATTCAGTGAAATCAGGCAGGCAGAGAGAGATGCACATGATCATTAAAATTAGTGCTTAGACTTCCCTTATCCTCTATACCCACCTTATTTAATTTTCAGCTTCAGGCAGTAAGGTCCTGTTTCTTTCTGTCACATGCCATTACATTTCAGTGTTCTTTTTTTTTTGCATACCTCAGTCACTCTATAGTACCTTCCTTCTTCAACTCCTGCTCTTTACATCTCCTTTTTTTCCAGTTATCTGTAGCATTGCCCTAAGTACTCTTAACTGTTTTCTCTTCCCTGGCAAACCCCCATTCAGTTGCTGTTCTCTGTATTTGTAAATGCTGTCTGTTACATAACTGTCAGAACCCAAATAATAAGAGGAACATTTTGTCAAAGGGCACAAAAGGAAATATTTTAAACAAGTCTGCAAAGAGGTACCTAATGCCTCTGTTTATACATTTTAGAAAACTATTGATGCAATACAGCAGCAGCAGGTTTATTTATAACCACAGTAATTTATGATTTTCCATCATAACACTAAGAGCAGCTTTGCAGGTTTTCTGTGCCTGGGTCATGTTGGTTTATTGCATCAGTGTGTGAAAGTTAAGAAAAATGTAGCTTCTTGCAACAAATTAGCAGTTCCTATTCAGAACCACCATCAAAATCACCACCTTGAGGGGGAAGAAGAACAAATAAGTAGTTTGGGTGAAGGAAATGGCATCTGGTTTGGAGTTTTTTTGTTGTTTGGAAATGTTGCCTGATAAATAGGTGAACTTACATACAGGTATCTGAGTTCAGCTGAGTAGGTGCTGAAGGCCCTTGGGAAAGTGGGAAAGATGTTTTGGCATCTTTTTAAAGCAGAAACATTTATACAAATACATCCAATATTATTGTTATGAATAATAATAATAAAACCTGTGACTTGCATCCCACAGTTCCGTTCCATCAGAATGCTCCAGGCTATTGTGGTTATAAGAAAATGTTTGGAGTTTAATCCTTTATGCCTCCCTTCTTAGGATATGACACACAAAAATGGTGGGATTTTGAGATTTGTGCACTACAGTGGAAAAAGTTTTTATGTTCTAGTCTGCAAGATGGATCAGCCAAACCTTTCACATCTTGAAAAAAAAAACCTCTGTATTCTTTTCAGGTTCTTCTGATTAGTAAAGCTGTACTCAAACACTCAAAACGCAGTAAGAATTTACTCAGTATCATCAGTATTCTGTTGTGTTCATTGGTGTAACACCATTCTGATGTTTGTTTTGTTAGCAGAGTGCATTGATACATTTATCTAGTACTCAAGGACCTATTGAAGTTTATCTGTGCCCAGAGGAAAATGATGCCCTCAGTCCAATGAAAACCTATAGTCAGGACCACAATGGAAATATTTCCAAAACCATTTCCAAAGGTAAAATTATTTCTTTGCAATACTAATGGCCTTCCTTCAGGCTCACGTTAAAGGTTTCAGTTTGAACTTTGGGTTTCCAGCTTTTTTTGTTTGACTTTATTTTTCTAAGAAGTGGAAAGCTAAAGTATCAATTTTTCACTATGTATTTCTGGTTGATATAGTCAGAAATAAGTTTTCATTTGCATAATTTGTTTAAAGTAAGTTTCCTATTTGCATATTGTATGTAACCAAAGTGTACGTAATACTGAAGAGTACGTAATACTGTTCCTTTTAAGTTTTCAAATAAGACAGTAGCAGTAAAGATCCACCTCAGCACAAGAGGCAGAAATCTTTGTGTATGGGTATATGTGAAGCTACATTGCTTCACTCATGACATCTGGTACCTAGAAAATTCTCAGTCTTGACTATGAACTCCATTGAAAAATGGGCATCTCACTATGTTTGATTTATTTCCCCCTGTAGATTGTTAAATCTGGTAAGATAATTTTTTAATAGAAAATTCAGAGATGATAGCAACATGATCATTTTTCAGAAGCCCTTTGTAACACATCAAAAAGAAGCTAGAAATTATATGGAGGCCATTTTTTTTCTTGTTGAAATTATGCTTTATGAAAGACCCTTAATGCAGTGGTTACTTTGATCTGTGTCTGATATTTCTACTGGTACTAAATGTGGCAACTTCTATTTTTTCTCTCCTTCCTGTCACAGAAGTGGCTTCCGCTAACTCAGGACAAGGTGACTGCTCAGTAAATATGGCAACAATCTCTCCATTGGCTTCTCCAGCCAACCTTCTACAGCAGACCGAGGACCAAATTCCCTCAAACTTTGAAGGACCATTTGTGAATTTGCTGCCTCCTCTGCTTCAGGAAGATTATTTGCTGAGCCTTGGGGATGAAGAAGGCATCAGTGACCTCTTTGATGCTTATGATTTAGAGAAACTTCCTTCACTGATGGATGAATTTATATACAGCTGATTGTCTTAAGTGCTGTTCATATCTAAACCCTGTTTTTAATGGAATCAAAAAACCTGCCGTCATTCAGAGTTGTCCTCTACTTACCATAAAATAGCATTATTAAATAATCTAGGCTCCTGAACAGTGCTGATATTTTAATTGAATACTCCCTGTAACACCATAAGAAACAACGGGAGGCTTTTACAGCAGAGCCTTCTCCTTGACCCCAAGCTCCTCCAGTGCCTTGCGAGTCAGCAGGTGCAAGCAGGTGACCGTAGATGTTTTGTCTTCACACTCCCCCAGTCTCTGCTTCCCATGACAAGTGGGCTTACGGAGAAGGGCTTCATGAACTGGTTTAGTCCTAAGTAACAATTTTGTAATAGTATTTCAGGTCGTGCCTTCTGCAGAGAACGCATGTCTTTTGAGTGTCACAACATGGATTGTACATGCAGTGAACGTAAATATGAAGTAATGCAAAAGAGTGGAATGGGATTCTTGAGCTACTTGTGGGAATGTTTAAATTGCTGTCATAATGCTCATTTTGAGCTATGTATATGTCTCATTATGAGGTCAAATACTTATGTCCTTAAAAGCTTTTAATGAAAAGAAAATACACTGTAAATGTAGTGTATATTGCATATATTGAAAAGTATAAAGTTCTGCCACTTCTCGTAGTAATCGCAGATTTTTAAAAATGCTTGTGTGTGTGTGTGCGTGTGCGTGTGAAAGTAGTTTTTGTTGGTTGTTTTTTTTTAAACTAGAACGAAGATGCACAGTTCAATTTTACTGCCCCCAGTGTGCATTAGAACTGGTACAAGAATTTTTGTGGTACTAAGTGGGGCTTCATGTTAAGTGCCTACTAGAGATGCACTGTGGGTTTTTCCCTCTATGGAAAACACTTATGCCAAGCTTTGTTTGTTCAATATATCATATTTATCTCAGTGGGTTAGCTTCCTCTGCTTACAGCTTTTTATAATTCTCTTCGCCAGCAAAATGGAACTAATTTTTTTCCAAAGTACATAACTGTAAGTACCACATCAACTGAATTGCATTTATTTTTTGAAGATCTTTGCTAGTATAGTATAGTACCAATATTTATTTTTTGAACGTCAGAGGAATTCTAAGAAGTCTTAAATAATTTTTTTTTTCTTGAGTGTAAAATATTTTGCCATGTTCTGGGCTAAATTAATGTAATGTTGATTAGATGATGCCCATATAATCTTTTTGTTTGCATTACTGTTGTGCTTATCTGACATACTCAGAAAATTAGGACTATTTGTACTGTAGTAGAATATTATGTATGCAGGTTTTCTGGTACCATTGAGTTGCTGCTATGAAAGCTCACACACGAAAAGGCAAGAAGTCACAGTACTAATAAGGAAACTGTATGACTGTGTGGGTTTTGGAATATAACAAATGTATAAAGGGCAACACATAAAGAACTGTTAAACAGTGTTAAGTGTGTGTTTATATGTACAAATGTTTGCATAGATCATTCAGCAGTTGTATTTAATTTGATATATGTTCTCAACTCACACTTTAGTTATCTAGCAGTTTTGTACAATAGAATTAATTTGTAAACACTGCCAGAATATTTTCTAGCTGGTTTGTAATTTTTTAAGAGTTTTTTTAGATGTGGATCTGTAAATAAAATTGTAGTATTTAAAGTTTTTGTCTTGTGGAAGAGGAAAGTAAGGTTGTGTGAGCATGAAGATTTGCGAGACAAAGGGGCACTTTTGCGAGGGAAGAGAAAATGAAGACGAACGCTGGCCATCTTTTTTTTTGTACAAATTAAACACTTGTCCCAATGTGTGTGGGCAAAATACTAATCTAATTTAGCTTTGCATTGTATGCTAGTTTAAAAAAACAAAACAAAACAAACCTCTGTAAAATACTGTAAAAAAAAACGGAAAAAACCAACAAAAAAAGCTTTTATGGTGAGTTTTGTAAATAGATTTACTAAAGGGTGACATGTTCTCTAGCTGTGATCTTACCACTTCAAATGGATGTAATTTGACTAAATTTTGTATGGTAATGAATCAATAAAAATGAAATTTTTTAAAGACTTTAGATTTGTATACAGCTATTTAAATTTTTCTTACTCTTGGTGCCTGTCATACTGTTTCTTGAAACCTGTTACTGTTTTTGTTATTAATGCAAACACTCATTTGACAGATAGCTTCAATCCCTTTTCTTTTTTGTTTTGATGCTAACAAGTTCCGTGGTTTTTTTTAAGCCAGACTGAAACAAGAATAAAAGACTCAGCAGGTGCTCCAGAGGTTGGCATTATACAAATTTATTTTTATTTATTCCCTCTCCTCTCATATGAATTATGAACAGACTTCTTGCAAACTTGATAGAAATGATGTTATTGCAGGATTAAATAACATGAAAGTACTTGTTGACGATCTGCTTAACCTGCCTACTGATAATTCTCCAGAAGTTTCCTAATAGTAGCTTTGAAAAGAAGTGTTCTTGAGTCACTTCCAACAGCCCCTTGCACCAGACCTGTATTTCCGAACTTGTACTTCTTTTCTAGTATTGGTGCTGCACCTTTTAGATACACAGCCATCCACCAACTGCAAAAAAAGGGGAAAAATAAAGGATAATAAAATCACAGTAACACAGTTGATTGCTTAAATGTTACACCTCTGAGCAAGTCATTTGTGTCTTGTCAACCTCCTGCACACCAGGAGAAGGCTATTACTTTCTCTGTGCACCTGTACATATTCAAACATCTGCACACAGCAGTACTGTGAGGAAGATTACAAAGGTCCTCTCTATATTTTTAATAAATAATAAAGGAGGGCCAGAAGTCAGTGTTCTCTGATCTCCTTTCGAAGCAGAGGTGGCAAAAAATAACTGCTGTACTTCCCTGGCCTGTTCTCTTTCTCTGTTCTCCGGTTGCCATAAGCACTTTTTTATTTGCCCCTAGAATCTGCTACTGATTACTAATTTTCATGTCATTTTCCCCTCTCCTTCCTTCTGCTTTCTGTATCTGCTTTGCAAACTTGGGATGTGCTGAGATGCAGGATAAAAAAATCAGCCAGTTAAAATACTTATTCCTGCTCCTCCAGGCTAGCATGCTGTACCTCAACATTATTCTGTGTACAAGTATTAGTTCCAGGGAGGTTTTATTGGGGCCTGTATGTGCTGCATTCCTTGGCTGCCAGCAGATGGAAAAGGTTTTGGAAAAATCTGTCAACATAGCCTGAATGATAGGCAATGATTTATTCCTTTACACATAGGAAAGGAGTTAAAAAAAAAAAAAAAGAAAAAGGGAGGTTCATGCTCATGTACAGTAAGGACTCATCCACCTACAATGACAAGAAACAGTAACTATATTCCTTTTGACTTACACCTGAAAGAATAAATTGCACCTTGGTCTTGATGCAGACATTAACATTTCTGTTGTAGAAAGAATGCAAGATATGTCACGTATTTTCTGTAGCATGAAAGAGCTATATGTTTAAAAGCACCAAATTTAATGTATGTCCTTTTTTTCCCCCGTTTAATTATGCACAATGCCATTAGTGTTCCTGCAGCCAACATTTCTCAACACTGAGTGAACCATGAGTCTGAATAGCAAAGTCAGTGGAGTGATACTAACCAAAACATAAACAAGCAGAATTTATCTCCCCGTTCTGCTTTTCATGCTGAAGTAGGATCTGCCTGGATATTACTCTACAGCTAAGCAATGACCAGAAGAAGGCTTGCTTGGCCTTTATTAAGTCTGGGAGTTTCTTTACCCACTATTTTCTTTCTAAAACTTGACAGGAAGAAAGTGTCATATATAACAGAAAAAAATGGGCTGTTACTGGTTCTGAGTAGTGATGAATGTTGCTCACAAATGACCAACCAGATACTCCTCAATTTCAAGAGTAGAGGAAAAAAATATCTTCTTGTGTCTCTTTTAGGACTCCTCATTTTTTTCTAAATACCTTCCCACCCATTTCCACCCAGAACTAATAGTTATCAGAGAATTAGGTTGCCATATAAAAATTGAGCCCTCACCTCCCTGGCCATTTTCCTTCCCTAAGGATGTTTGTTGAGACGCCCTAAACCCACTAAGGATGTATCTTCTACTAACCAGCGTAGGGGGATACAGTATGGGTAAATGAAGGTGGTATAGAAGGTAATCTTATCCCCCAATGAGTTGCAGCTGAGCCAATTGCTAAAGATTAGAAGCAGGCCTGATCTTAACAGGCCACACCTGTAGCCAATAAGCACGAGCAGTATAAAAGAGTAGATTGGTGGGATCTGAGTAGGCGGAGCGAGAGGAGTTAGCTGACTGCTGCAAGGACCAGGAACAGTCGGTGCCTAGAGGAGCTGCTGGCAAGAAACATCGAGGAGGTATGAAGCTCTGGTGATATGAAATGCTTGCGCTATAATGATGATAGAGCTCATGTTGTCTAAGACAACAAACCAGGACCTGAAAGTGATATTTGGATTTAATTTTCCCAGCAGTTTCTGTATTTTTCCAACCACCTACTCCTGGCAAAACCAGTGACTTCAGCTGGTAACCCAGACCGAGGCTGCTGTCTTTGAATCTACCAGCCCTGAAGAGTAGGAAGTAAGGTCTGCAGGCAACTTGGAAAGGATGAAATCTAAAGCTCTTCTTTGGATGCTCAAGGAACTGGAGCATGTATGCTCTAGTATCTCCAGCCCAGAGAAGGCCAGCTCTGGAAGTTGTACTCCCAGCCACTGTCACATAAAAAGCACTTTTCCCAGGTACATATGGATAAACTTTCTTCCTGCACTCAGGAGGTAGTAGGGAATTATCTGCTCTCTTCTCTCCCTGCTGTGCTACCTGTTGTCTGTGTGCAGGTTACTAGGAATGTGCTACAAAACAATTTAGGTTTGTGAGCTTCCATGGCACTGGGAGAGTGCCTTCCAGTTTGTGGCTACATCCTAGGGCTCACCAGGACTGTGCTGGCACAAGGGCTGCTTGCTACTATGAATTCTTGGCAGCAGGACAAGGTAAAGGCTCTGCCGGCTCATGCTGGAACTTATCAGTGTGGCCCATGTATGTCACTAGGTATGGGACTCATGGGTTATTCCTGCCTGGGAGCTGCTCTTGGAGATCACTGCCTCCCCTTAATGAGTAGTGCTTGTCAGTGCTGGCCCTTTGGAGGTTTTTTGGTTATGTCTTGCAGGCTGTGCTTTGCTCTTTTGGTCAGCTGTAAGCCAGCGCTGCTGTGTGCCCAGATGGGTTTTTAACCAGAGCAGGAACACTTGGCTGGTGGGGACAGCTGTGAGGGAGGGCAGTGCAGTGCTCCCAGAAGAGAGAAGATGAATTCAAGGGCTGCATGTGAAATACTTTGAACTGGGAAACTGAAAAGAAAAAAGCAAAAGAATGGCTACCCTCATGAGGCAGCAGTTAAAATGCTGCTTGGGGATACAGATACCATTGCTACTGACCTGGTAGGGACTTCTTATGCCATAGGAGGAGGTCTGAAATAGATCAGCGTGACTGTCCATTTAAAAATATTTCTCTCCATTCTCTCCTGCTCTCCTGGCTAAAAATGCCACAAAAGTAACAAATTGCACATCAAACAGTGTCTCACTGAGAGCATCTTTGGAAAGTACTTGCGTGCCTAAGCAAAGACCAAATAGGAAGGCAAATATATATCTTCAACTGTAACAATGACTCTATCATGAGACCAGGGTGATATTAATAGTGCCCAGTCCTGCTCAGAATGATTTGTTTCTAAAGATCGATTTAAGTGAAGTGCTTATTTCTTTCTGTCCCAGTTCTCTTCTTTAAATCTCACCTGTTCCTTTGTCCACATTTTCTCTTATTTCCTTTTCTTTTTTTTTTTTTTCTTCCTGTGAGCATTGTCAGATAAGCATTATATAAAGTAAGCCCGAGTTTGTAAGAAAAAGGAGAGGGAGATGATTTTCATAATTACAAGTTGCCACATTTTATCTGCGAGTCGACCAACAGACCTATTATGGAATACACCTGGGGTCTTCATTTACTTTCCCTCCAGTTCCCGAGAGGCTACAATCTGCTTTTTTCAGAATAAACTCATTCCAAAGGCTCCTTCTAAAGAGAGAAACCTAACGTTTGAAATGCAATTACAGGAAATGGTGACTTTTACATTCCAAAGCTGACTACCTCAAAATAGAATATACTAAAGATACAGTATAAGTAATCGTTTTAGGTTAACCGTGTATATTAAAGCCAAAGCAACAATAATATGCTCACTCTCGACAACACTTAGATCAGCAGGGACACTGCATGCCTAATCTGCTCAGAGCTTTACCTTCAGCCATCCAACAACCACGCTGGAGTTTTACTAAACATCAACCAGAAAAGTTTGGAGGAAAACAGTCCCAGAAACTTCAGCCATCTGATACTAAATATTTTGGTATAGTTTATCGTATTCAGCAAAGTTGCTACTAACATTGTATTTTGAGGAAACTAACAATGAAAAATAAAAATAAGAATAAAGAAAGAGCCTTGTGGCCAGAAGAGGATTGAATAGCTCATCACCCATTTGGATCAGATACATCAGCATCCCAGGCGCTTTAACTGGATGGGTGTTGTTGGAATTGCTATTTTCCAATTAAAACGAAGGTGACTCTCCAAGGCTCCGGGCGACCGCACTCCCAGAGGCGAAGCGACGGCGCCGCGCGTTGCGCGCTGTTGTGGCCTCTGCCGGCCGCCGTCCTGGCGCCGCTGCG
>JAYDZK010000113.1:61054711-61165415 GCA_034509185.1 Euphonia xanthogaster | reverse complement strand
AACCGAGTTGTTAGCTTCCTCCTTCTTGGGCTTGTGATAGTTTAACAATTTGGGAACCAAAACCTCAATCATGCAGCTGATAAACACTGAGGTAATTTCAACTAGTTTCTAAAAAATTGAAAAATGGCTTACAACACTTCCTAGCTTTTTAAAGAATGTTTACCTTTTTGGAGGCATTGATAGGATTTATGTCAGTCTGTGAGAAAAGGCCCCCCTTGCATGGAAAGGGAAACTCGCATCAGCCCTATAAACTCTGAAGCTGAGGTGTATCAGTATTAGGTATTGGTGTGTGGTAGATCCCCATTGTTACAATATGCATTTATTGCGTCCCACCCCTGCTTCCCCTGAAGATAAGTCGGTGAAACATGAATGAGACAGAGCTGACTTTACAACCCTGCCATATTCAAGAAAATGGAACCTCTGCAGCTGATAGCACAACTGAAAAAAATGGCAGCTTTTGAGTGCTTTTATATTGCTTAGTACAGGCAAAAAACAATCTACATAGATGCAAACTATGGTTTTTCATTCTGCTATTAATCTCAGGGGAAAAAAAAAGTACAAAAATCAGGGTTTAGATGTTTGGAGTTTTTTTCTCATAAATTGTGAAATTTGCTGCTTCAGTCTAATTTGTTCAGTAAAAAGTGTTATGCTCCAACCTACAGTAAAAAAGAATCTTCAGCTTGTATGACAGTCTTCAATGTGTTGGTAGGGAAAACATACATGGCAACTAAATCTAATCCAATATCACTTTGTTTTTCCATTTTGTTGTTCTTTTGATTGGGAGTCAGGCAAGGCATAATTTACTTTTTGGCTATCAAAAAGGAGAACTTGTCCTAAGACCTGGTGACAAATATGTCTGCATTTTTTATTTTTGTTTAGGATATATACAATACTTAGTTTTTCTCACACCTGTCTGCTCGCTTGCTAAGCAAAATTTTGGGAGACTTGAAGTACACAACCACTGTTTGTGCAGGTGAAGGCAAGGCTTGATCAGGCCTGCTTTTTGTCTTGTGTTTGACTTCTCTAGCTAGAATTGCAGTGGGTTTAAATCCCACTATATACTTTGGCTTTTATGGGATGAATTTCCCATACACTTTGTGTACACAAGCACACAAATGATGCTTATGAATGGCAGGCTACTGTTTTGGTGACTCTTGACTTCCTCCTGGGCCTAACCTGTGTTCATAATCACATTTACAAGATTTCCTGGTAGTTTCGGGAAATTTCTGAGGAATGCTGCTGGTGACTACATCTCTTGCTTGGCACTGTACAGCTCTGGAATGAAACACAACGATTATTTTATCTGAAGAGTAAAATGTGCAAGTAGTATTTAATGATTGTCCTCCCTTTAGAAACTGGAACCTTTACTGAAATTCAATCTTGAATGTAATTGTAATGGAAAATATCAAGGGAATTCTATTTTTCATGTTATATATGACCAAGATGCAGGAAATCTGACTTGCTGATTCAACCATTGATTTGCTTCTGATGCTAACTGAAAACTCAATGAATGTGGATCCATTGCTCTGCACAAAAATGTATGGAAAATAGACAGAAACCAGTGACACAGCTAGCAGAAACTCTGTCATTCTGGCATGTGATAATCTACTAATCCTCACTCAATTTCCTTCCAGTACAATTAATTATTTTTGTTTTTGTCATGAGAAAATCTGTTGTGATAACTCCCTTTAGCAGCTCAAAATGTAACAGCAAACTCCCTGCTGGCATGACTTCAAGAGCAGAGTTGTGCCAGCAGATAATTTGGCCTAGATTATTTTTAAGAAGGTTGTCAGTCTTGTTTTTCACTATTACATGCTTACTGTGGTAATATCAAATATTTATTCTACTGCTTTAACTCTAAACAGTTAGTAGAATAATCTCTTGACCTGTGCAGTGACAGAGATGACTCTTCACACAGAGCTATTTGAAAGGGAGAATGATTCCTCTTGTGAAATTCTTTTATTTAAACTGTATTACTAGAAATCTCAGAACTGTGGGTTTTCCATTCAAGTGTTATCCTTTTTGCCCTTGCTGAAATACTGGGACTGAAACTGTGGCTGCTCCACCCCCCCCCCCTTTTTTTTTTATTTTTTTTCTTTTTTCCCCCCACATAGTGATTCTCTCACCTGAATACATATGCACATAGGAGTATGCATGCACAGGCAGCCAAAGTCTCCTCTTAGCTTCAGACTGGTGAAAGAGGAAACATTAACATTCCATTAGCTGCGGGGTTCACACGCGGGGTCTATAAAGAAATCTGGCTCTGGGTTCCAGAACATGTTGAGGAAAAACCATAATAAAACATAGGTGCTTCTTACATCACTCACTAGCTCACTGATGTATTTGTGTCCCTGTTCCCTCCCCCCTGCCTACAACCTCTCACATCTCTTTGGAACACAGACTCCCCTCCCCTATAGGAAGTCTCATTCATTCCTGTTTTGAAGGAATTTCTTAATTCTCTTTCAGCAAGATTACCACCATCCGTGCCCCTTTTCCTTCCCTCTGCCTTTGCCAGAGAGAGAGAGAGGAGAAGGGCCTGCCCAGATGGTTGAGGACCAAAAAGAAGGAACATTTTCTCATGCTTTTAAAAAGACCACTTTCTTTCCTGCCTAATATTTAGCTCCTTCAAATGCAAATGGAGAGGTTTCGCTCCAAGGTTAGCATAACAATTATGGGAAAGCTTTAAATCTGAAGCATTTGTTTACACGATGAAAGGAGCCCACAGTCCAAAAGCTCTGAGGCCAGGGCTTTTCAGTAGCTATTTTCTGACTAAGTAGTGAACTGCAAGTCAATTTTAGACCACAAAGAAAACCAATTTATATCAGTGTGTAAGCTAATTTTGGAGGGATTCTACATTATAAACGATGGTGGGTTTTTTTGGTGTTTTTTGTTGTTTTTTGGTTTTTTTTAAGTGACTGTTGCTGAAATAAACTGCTGATTTTCCCCTCCCCCAGCCTTTTCCATCTTGCTCTTTAATGAGCCCCCAGATGTCTTGGATGTTAATGACCATTCCCCTTGCCCTCAGAAGAAGGGACATATAGGATCTGAGGAATCTATTTGAGAAATGCCCAGGTGTGTGACTGTCAAAAATCCTACTAATCCTCAGGAGTGAATTTCAGGTGGTCAGAATGACTGTTAAATATGTGTTTTCCTGTCCTGGCTTCTGTTTAATTTGCCTTCTTCATTGCTACTGTATAAGGGCAAGTTCTTCTTAGTAAACTCTTCATTGGTAAAATGCTCAGGAGTGACAATGCCTGGGATAGAGTGATTCTATGGATGCTGCAAGACGCTTCTATTGTGAGCAGATTTATATTTCTCCATTGCTATTCTTTTAGTATGCCAAAACTCAGAAAAAAAAATTAATGCTGTATAACATTACTTGTCAGCTGGATGCTTCCATTTCTTTCATTGATCAGAACCTTTCTCCAGAAAAACCTCTTTTGTCACTGTTCATGCTGACTTTCAGTAGCATCAGAGTAGCTGTAAATCCTTGAGAATTTGCGGAACTTCTTCTTTATAAGGCTGGTATAGCAGCAATGTGAGACCTTTCACCATCCTCATGGCCTTCCTTTGGACACTCTCTATCAGTTTAATGTTCTTTTTACATTGTGGCACCCAAAACTGCCCCCAGCACTTGAGGTGAGGCTGCCCCAGCCCACAGCACAGCAGGAAAATCCTCTCTCTTGCCCAGCTGGCCATGCTGTGCCTGATGCCCCCCAGGACAGAGTTGGCCCTGCTGGCTGCCAGGGCACTGCTGGCTCAGATTCACCTTGTCATCAACCAGGACCTCCTCATCCCTTTCCACAGTGCTGCTCTCCAGACTCTTATTCTCTGCTCTATGCACACAAGCAGGGCTGCCCCATCCCAGGTGCAGAATCTGGCACTTGCCCTTGTTAAGCTTCATATGGTTGGTGGTTGTCCAGTCCTCTGATTTGTTGGAGGTCTCTCTGCCAGGCTTCTCTGCCCTCGAAGGAGTTGAAAACTTACCCTTAATTTGATGTTGGCAAACTGACCTAGTATTCCTTTGAGTCCTGTGTCCGAGTCATTAATGAAGGTGTTGAAGAGGACTGGGTTGAGAATGGAGCCCTGCAAAGCCTCACTAGTGACAAGTTGCCAGCTTGATGCTTCCCCATTCCCTGTCACCTTCTCTGTCCAACTTACGGGCCAGTTGCTCACCCATCACCTAATCTAGTTCCTCAGCTGTGGGCTGGACACTTTGTCCAGAAGGATACGGTGAGAGACGGTATCAAAATCTTTGCTGATTGTCATCTGGGTTTCCTCTCTCAGATAGGTGTGTTGAATGCAGTTGTTTAGTGAACAAGGTGGCTGCTTTCTCTCAAAAGAACCTTTGTACAAATGCCACAAAATCCTGCAGTGCTGTTCTTGCTGCCATAAGCTAGATATTGAGAAGCAAACACTTGTTGGTCTACTCCGCCTATATTTTCAAGAGGATAGGAAACAGAGAACCTTAGAAGCATAGCTGGAGGGCCCCTCAGTATCTCTTTAGTCTATCTCCCTATTCTCTGGCAAGATCACCTGTAGCAATGGCTTTCCTGACAGATGTTTGCCTAACCCGTTCTCTGAAGCTGTAGAATATTTTACAGCTCTTGAATCTGGCTCCTAAATGCTCACCCAACTTGTCGTCTTCTGTGGAAATATAAATGCTATATTAGTGTGTGTCAAGGAGGGCCTTCACTCTAGAAGAGTAAAGATCTAGCTCTGCAGCTGACCCAGCTATATCCCTGTTGTTTTGGCAGCAGCAGTGGTGTGTGGTATCTATTCGATTGCTCACAACAAGGCACGTGTTGTGCAACATCAAGTAGGACACTATTGGTGCTGTTTCCTTTTTTAGTAAGTAAATTGTTTTGGTTGATCCTGTAGAGCAAAGAATGGAGCCAGCTCAGCTACTGGCTCCAAAGTTTATAGCTCTGACAGGCATTCCTTGCTTCTTGCACCTGGAAGCCTCTGAAGTTCACTCGGCCCACTGTGTGAACTGGCCATATGTGAGCGAACTAGAATTTGAAAGTAGCAAATCTTTAATGTAGTACCATGCTGAAGCTTTTTTCTAAAGGATTTTCTTTCAAATGATTGTTCACTGGAAAAAAACAGATAAACTATTTTTAGAGAAGATGTGACTCAAGTTATTTTATATGAATGCTATGTAGTACGCTGCTTATAACTTGCACCCAGAATGGATTAACAAAACAATGTCATGCAACTAACAACAGTTAATACGATAAATGACACTGACTCATTTGTAAAAGAGTCACTGTCTTTTCCCTTGCTTTAAATTTCTTTTATTGCATTTATTGGAAATCCAAGCTCCTAATACAGGTGAGTTAATGCATAAATCCACTATGGAAATATTCCCTACTTAGGCTCCTGGTTGGGAGGCTTGGGGCACATTTATGTTGTAAATGGCAAGAGAAACTCTGCAAGAAGTGTATTAAGGTCTTAAGCTTTCTTAAGGCTGCTTATCCCACTTGTGGCTGTAGGCAAGATCCTCTTTCCTTTTAAAACGTGCTCAATGGATCTTCTCCAATGTTTGCAGATTGTAATGACCTTATAGGAGTCATTGTAACTTGTCATTTTGGCAATTTCTAGTGTGAAGAGTTAAGACATAGGCCAGCCTACTGTAGATTCGGAGGCTATATGAAGTTTTCTAAGTTTTATTTTTGAGCTTGGCAGTTACAGCTTCGAAGAAACAAAACAAAAAATCCTCTCCCCCCCAAAGCCAGAGGTTGCTAGCCCACTCAGTGTGATTTAAAGAAATGCTTACAAAAACAGATAGCCTTCCTGTCATTGTAATGCTGAAAGTCTGGATCTTTTAGACCTTTCTTTGCAGCAGTGGATAGGTTATACAGCAATTTTTAACCTCTTAACCTTCTGAGTTGGAACATAAAACTGCTATAAAATCCTCAGCTATGACAGTGGCTATAAGTAAGCCCACTTCCACTGCTTTAATATAGGTTCTGTATGTTAATTCTCTGGCAGTGTAATCAAGAAAGTGCTGGCATTCAGAACCAGAGAGTACCTAGTTCTCACTTCACCCCCTGACCATAATGAATATAAAATGCTGGTAGTAATAGGGTGAAATGAAAAACTCCTTCATCTTGGCATGCAAGAAATTTGCAATCACATTTTGATTTTCAGAGTGGTGCTTGATTGGGGGTTAATGCGTGGGTAGATTGACCTCTCTTGCAGGAGCAGTTGTTACTGTACTAACTGTGTGAAAAACAAATTTCCAATAGAAGGCCTGTTGCATGTTTCTTGTAATTCATGTTAACTATCATCCCTTTGGTGTCTCAGTAGTAATAGCAACTCTGAACTCTTCAGGGTTTTTCCTTCTTTTTGCATCTTGCAGGCAGGAAGGTGAATTTTATTATCAACTGAAAGATCATCCTTTTGCTTCCTTTATTGTCTTCAAATATGACATCCCCAGTTGACTTGGTTAATTTTAAAATTTATATTTTGTGCTTTTCAAAGCAACATGAAACAGTTGTCATATTTCCAAGCTACCTGAGAAATAACTTATGCTGTATGCACTGTGTGCAAATCCACTCTGTTCAGGCTAGATTTATATTAGTTTCCCTGGTTTTAACATACTAACTACCTTCAGTTTCTGCTATTGGTATTGTAGTGAGAATATTGCTTGGGCTGTGTTTTCTAGGACTGTCTAAATAATAGTAACGTGAGCTTGTATACTGTAACATTTGCCTGAGGTCAGATTATGAACCAAATTCCAATCTTATCCTGGTTTATTAAGTAAAATTTAACAAAGGTAAATGTGCTTGACCTGCTCAGATCCTTTTCTTTTCTCTTCATGGTCACTACTAAGTGACCAACCAAAAGGGGGGAAAAAGGAACAGCAAGCTCAGGCCCATATTTTGGCTTCATCTAGAAATTTCTTGTCAGATTTTTGAATTTGCCCAAGAGCTGAACTTGTTTTACTTTGAAAGCCTGTAAATGTATGTCTAAGGCTATAAGTAGTGATTCTGGTTTTAGAGCAAGTTTGTGCAGTGCAAAATGGTTTTAATGAGCTTAAGATAAACTCCAAATTGGGGGCGGGAAGAGGACAAGTGTCCTACTTGTCTTGCTATAGGTGGGTTTTGTCAAACTGACCTTTAAGATGTTCTTCTAATGCAGGGAAACATTTCACAAGATAACTGCTGTTGGAGACAAATCCGATCTGTAATCATGGAAAAATGGGGTTTGATTTGTGATGATAGAAGTTAAAGTCAACTTTTAGTTTTATATCTTTTCTGATGTCAAAATAGTGGAAAATGGCTGTGTACTCCCCAGTTAATGGATGAAAACCATATCAACCCCTCTGGCACACTGCAGTCTTTGGCATTTCCTGTGATACCAGCAAACACTGTTGGGATATAAGGATAGGCAGTGCCAGTCTTGATAGCAGGTCAGTACTGTTTAGGAGTCTTTAGCTGTCTGTATTGTAGGCTCTCTGAAACCCCATTTGATCTGCCTGGGTTGTGAAGTGTGAGGCCACATCCAGTGATATTTGATCTTTCTTGGACTTTAATGTATTTCTCAAATTATCTGGGAGTCATTAATTATGGACACTTGACATTTATTTGAATTTAGGACATCTAGTGCTAAAATGCCTTGAACCAGTGGTCTACAAGTCTTGTCTGTAGCAGCACAGAGGCAGTCATTAAAAGCCATGTTCTGCAGTATTCCACATTTCTTGGGACCGAGGGATCAGAAGCTGCTGGATCTGAGCCTGAGTGGCATAACAGGTTTGTCTTGGTAGAGGTAGCTCAGCAAACTGTGTCTGGAGCCCTGTGGTTGTACCAGTCCTTCTGTCTGCTCTACTGCCTCGTGGCAGAGGCTGTTCCAAGATTGTAAATAGAGAAATAGAGGTGCTGACTTTTGAAGCGTGTGTGGAGTGCAGCTAGAAGTGAAATGAGGTCTCCAAGTCCTATGCCAAGAGCTGCTACGGACAGATGAGAAAACTGACTCCCATAAATTTGTCTGTTTGCTATTACAGGAAGCACTGAGAGCAAATTTATGGTCAATTTATGGTGCCTAACATACAGATATCAGCACTGAGTAGAACAGTTGCTTTTGTTTAGTAGTCTTGAAGGTTTTGAGAGAGGTCTGTTGCAATTTTGGTATGTAAAAAATCTGTGTTGTTCTGTGGTAAACTTTTGTTTCTTTATGGGTTTTCAAATGAATCTGTTTTCAGAGTGCCGTGAATAGTGCCTACACAAGAAACCTTTATATTCTGCCAGCTAGTTAATGCTACAGATAATATGAATCCCTCATCATGTCCCACCTTTTCCCACACACCGAACAGTTGCCCATTTCCCCCAAGTCCTAGTGCTGATGTTCAAATACCAAAACATATTCTGTGAGTAGCAAAGTGAATTCCAATTAGGAAAATTTGTATGACAAATACTGTTAAAAGTTTTTAAAGAATATGGTAAATGTTAGCTCACAGACCACCAGCTGATGTTAGTGTGTTAGAAGTAGAAAAAATTTCAAAATGTGGAATGTGTTGGAGGGGGAACATCTAGCACTGAAGAGTATTTCTTTTCACTTATAGTAGGATATTATCACTGATCTGGTCAAATCTGTGGCAATGTGGAGCTTTCAATATTTGACATGTCCACAAACAAAATATGGAAATGAGAGAACAAGCATCATTATTGGTGCAGCAAACACACCCCTTGCTTCAGAGCTTGATGTTTTATAGTAGATTATAAAAAAACCCAGGCCAAACCAAAAACACTTCAGTCTCTGAAACTGCCAACTTGCTGACCAGAGCCTAAAATTGTAAATCTATGGTGTGAGTGCTTCTGCACTGGGTCCTTTGTTGTTGGACTTTTAGGTATGAGGTGGGTGACTGCTATCATCTGTAACTCTGTTCAGTCAGAGGTGCACTGCTGTCATTGCAAGTATATTTTATTTTGGCCAACTGATGATGAAAAGTTGCTTCTCATTCTGGATGATGTATAGATTGGCCAAAGAAAAGCACTGTGTAGAGACGATGAAATATTTCTTTCCCCATATGCAGTGTAGATATCTTATTACTAAAATCCAGGAAGGAAAGAAGGACTGGGGGGGGGGAATTGGGGGTGCTGGTGGATGAGAGGCTGGAAGTGACCCAGCAGTGTGCGCTCCAAGCCCAGAAAGCCAGTTGTGTCTGGAGTTGCATCCAAAGCAGTGTGGCCAGCAGGGTGGGAGAGGAGACTCTGCCCCTCTGCTCTGGTGAGAGTCCACCTGCAGTGCTGCATCCAGCTCTGAGGTCCAGCACAGGAAGGTCACTGACCTTTTGGAGCAAGTCCAGAGGAGGCCAACAAGGCAATTAGAGGGATGAAACTCCTCTTCTATGAGAAAGGACTGAGAGAATTTGGTTTCTTCAACCTGAAGAAGAGAAGGCTTTGGGTTGACCAAATTGTGGCCTTCCAGTACCTGGGGAGAGCCTTTTAGAAAGATGAGAGGGATTTTATACAAGAGCATGCAGGGGCCGGACAAGGGGGAATTGATTCATACTGTAAGAGAGTAGGTTTAGACCAGATATTAGGCAGAAGCTCTTTACTGTGAGGGTGGTGAGGCACTGGAACATGTTACCCAGAGAAACTGTGTATATGCCATCTCTGGGAGTGCTCAAGGCCAGGCTGAATGGAGTTTTGAGCAACCTGATCTAGTGGAAGGTGTCCCTATCCCCAACAGGGAGGTTACAAGTACATGACGGGCCCTAACAAATGATCTCCCATCAATGTTGCTGAATCAACTTGTACTCCAGAGTAATCAATAGAGCTAGTTCATGAGTGAGTTCTGATAGCCAAATGAAAAGTTGATGTGCTCCCCAGTATTTTTCATAGCTCTGGAAAATGGACAATAATCTAGCCTAAGGACTTCTGTACCCAAAATACAGGTGATAACATCAGGGAATTGGACACTGCAACTGGTAGACTGTCCATGTGTTGAACTCTCCTCTGTGAGAATTTCAGCTTTTAATCCTGAGTCTGAATTTACCTGTGAGATTTGTTTTATCTTCCAAAAAATGAGTTCTGGGTGAGTGAATCTTTGTAACAGGTTTTTAATATTTTATTACCACACACTATAATTTATTGTGACTGATTTAAAGTTTGTAGAGTGTGGTGCTAGAGCTAAATTGGCATCTGCTCAGAGTGATTGTATAATAGATCAGGGAAGAGTAAGTGAAGTAAGGATAACTTAAAAGGTTAACTTTGCATACCAAGCAAGCTATCCAGGATCACTTTCCTTGCATGACTTCTTCATTTTCTCAGATAGCCATTTGTCAAACACTGGGCTGCATTGTTAATCCTCTTCTCTAATATTAGGGCTTTTTTTTTATTCTAAGCACGATTGTTGCTACTTATAATTTTTAACTTTTCAATGCATTGCAACTTCATTTTCCCTTTGCAGCACCTTATAGTCTCAGGAATTTCAGTGTTGTTGCCTCTTATGCCTGGAGGTGAAAGTCAAGAACTCGAGGGACTTGAGATGACTGAGGTGCCATCAGAAGAGAAATTCATCTTCAAGGCTAAGATTTCAAAAAGTATAGTGTGATGAGATTTATCTTGGTGCTCTATGTGTAATTTAGCAATACACTGAGTGTTATCCACTCTGCTGGGAGAAGTTAATTTCAGTAGCTTGGAATATGGTGTTATTTCTATGTTTTAATGTTGTGTGAAGATTCTCAAACACGTATGTAGAAAGAAACCTTTTTGATGAAGTTACCTATTATTGAGCTGCAGTAAAGGACAAGGAAAGAAAGTAAAGCAAATGCAGCATTTGTGTAATGTGGATTCCCACGGTGTTATTCAAAGCAGCATAAGGATCTTCCCCTGCTCCCATTTGGTACTGTCATTGTTTTTAAAGGTGAATCTGGCAGGTTGACTGCATTCCGAGAGAGTGAGCCCCTGGAGACAAGTGGCTTGTTTTGAGTGTGGAGCTCCATGAAAGAACTAATTCCTTTCATGGCACTACATCTTGCCTACAACTTACTTCTCTAAATAGTGACTTGTATATTAAAAATAAAACACAAATTAAAAAAAAAAACCAACAAAACAAACATACCAAAACAAAACCAAAAAACCCCAAAAATTCTGCTTCAGGAGAAAGGAAGGTGGGAAATTTATTCCTTGGTTCCATTGTGGAGAGATATTTTGATGTCTACCTCCTGGGTTTGCCTTCTTTTCTCCCCAACCCCCCCTGCCACTATTTTTGAAAGCAACCTTTTACTTTCAGCTTGCCTAGCAACATCTGATTCTTGGCCTTTCCCACTGAATTGGGACTTTGGTTTTACCCTGTCAGCAGGTAAATGGCCTTAAACCCTTCATGGTTTTGTCAGGGTAAAGTGGAGCTGAAAAGCATTACATATGTTCCAAGTTGAGAGGCAGCTCTTTTGCCATGTTCAAGTGGGTCTTTACCATCCCCCGCTTCTCCTTCTATTAAAGGGCTCAGTCACAATGCAGCTTTAATCAGCTTCATTGATTTAAAGCTAATTTGCACTTGGCTTCAAGGCTAAGGTCTGTAGCACAAGCTGAAGACTTTTAAATCAGAAGTTGGAATGAAAAGCTTTAGGTATATCATATTGTCTGCTGTGCAAAAGAATAGCAGCTCCTGAAAACTGCAAATTAACTATAAGAAAAAAGCACAAAGCAGTGTTTTCTTGTGTGTTAATGTAACCTCAGCTTGCTGAGTTACACAAGCTTTGCTATCAACATTTCTGCTTCATCATGTAAATTAATAGAGTCGGCTGAATATGTTTTAGCTCTGTGATGTCTTCAGCACTCAAATTCTGGTTGGTTTCAGTTGGATTTAACCTAATTGCCAAACTGATTCCCATCAGTAATAACTTAACATTTATTTATCCCAAAGGGGGGAAAAAGTCTTGTTTGTATTATGCAATTAAAAAGGTGATGAAATATTCAGTGTATGCCTCCACTCCAACTTAAATTCTTTTGTTAACTTTATCAGACAAACCATAAAATATTAACCAACCTAGTGTCTGAGCATGTGTGAGCTGTATACAGTTTTTCAGACATTTTAAGGTGTTTATGATTTTTAACATTGACTATATGGAAGAGACTGTGTTATCCTCCATTTTCAGAATCAATGCTGTTGATGAGGTTTGGTATACCAGAATGTGTGCTTCCAATTTCTTTTAAGCATGATCACAACACACAGGAAAGCATCATTGCTACAAGCTTTTATTAACATTTAAACAGGCAGAGGAGAAATAATCTCTTTCCTTAGTTTGCCCCTTCACATTGTTTTCTGATGATGCTGATCTATAGTTTGCAGTCTTTCTTCCTGGAATTTTGTAGGTAGTTGGAAGTTTGGGACAGTCTAAGTTATATATGGATGTTGCATGCACCTAGATTCTGTAGATGGAGATAGGTGCAAACTCCTCGACTGGATAAAGCATGGCTATGTAAAGCCTTGTTTGGCAATAATTTATATAATTATTATAATTTAATATATAATAAATATAATACATAAAATTATAAAATATATTTTAATATAATTTAATATAATAATAAATATAATTTATATTTTGCATCTAGATGTCAACTTTTTGTAAGTTTGATATATAAGCAAAACCATAAGGAGCATATACTTTGCTTTGTGGCTGTTTGGAGTTGCTTTGTTATATCCATTAAGGAGATCATGATTTTCTGAAAGGTTCTGTCCTGTGTGCATGGCTTTGAAACAATTTATGAGCTTGCTGCAGTGGTAGAATTCCAATGCATCCATTAAATAATTGACTCTACTTTCTTGTCAGGTCTGTGAAGTGGCCTGAACCGTGACAATAAAGCCAAAGCAGTAGCTTCTCCATAGAAATTCATACCTTAAAAAAAACCCCCAAACTTGTAAGTTTTGCAGCCAGAATCTGTGAGAAAATGGCAAACAAGCTGCATTTAAAGCTTGGTGGGCACGAATACACTATGAGGAGGGAAAAATGGAACGTGTGGAATGCTGCGGGAGTGTTTCACACTGGCTGCTCATGTATCTGCAGCAGGGAGGTGCAGCATTCCTCACCTACCCTGCACATTTATGTGGGGCTGATGGAGGCACACAAGAGGCCTCACAGGCTTTTCCTGGCCTGGCACACAAAGCTCTGCATGCCAGCTTATATGGCTATAAGTGATCTTGCCCTGCCCCATCCTTTTCTTCCCTGTTCTCCTGCACTGGATTGTGACACAGATGGGCTGCAACCAGGCAGAGTCCGCTTTCCGTCAGGGCTGCCTGCGTGTGCAGAGTGCTGTTGGGAGGCTGGTGCTCCCTGGCACAGCATCTGGCTCTCCCTGGAAGCCCTGTGCCAGACGCAGCTGCATCCACCTGATTCCAGGGCACAGCATTGTGCTGCCAGCCCTGGAGCTGGGGGAGATAAAGCAGTGAGGTGTGTGAGGGACACAATAGGAGCCTCATCTGGAAGGAGTGAAACCAGAGAGGTCTGCATCTAGAATATGTGATGCTGTGGGTATCTAAAAGGCTTTACATTGCCAGAAATTCGAGACAAATGTTGCATGGGGAATAACAGGGGTCTGAGTGAGAAGCCTTTATTTCCAGGCAGCTGGCAATTGACACTCCATCCCAGATTACATTTATTTAAGATGTATTAATACCTGCTAGATTTGGTGAGATATTATGGAGCTGTCTTTTTCTGAAAGTGAAGGGCATTTTATATGCCTTTCTTTTTGACAGCCTGGCACATATGACCTTTTGCCCCCACACTGATTAAGAAAATTTTTTATCATACAGAAATGACTGTTCTCACAAACTGTGCATTGCTGTGTGAACAGGCTTATTGGATAGCCTTTTCAAAATGAAAATTTTTCAGTGTGTGTGAGGGGAAGGATTTGAACTCTCAAAATGTCTCAAAATGACATTTTCATACCATCAAGCTCTGGGTTTACCTATAGAAACATTATCTCAGCAGAGGTTGAAAGAGTTAAAATGGGGAAACAAAACCAAAATCTTTGGTTGTGATTTTTCTTCAGGCTTTTGTCTTTTTTTTTTTTTTTTAATTTTGGCTTTTATCTGTACTGAAGTCAGGACCGTTGTTAATTGTCAAATTTTTTTAGTACAGGTTTATATTTTTGTGACTCCCATGCTAGATATATAATGAGGGTCAAAGTTAGAATTATGAAAAGATATATACTGAAAATGTATAGTTTATCTGTTTTTAGAGCAAATTGGAAAGTTATGCAATACAACAAAAAAGTAATAATAAGGGATAAATTACAATGAGACAAGACTGCCTCAGAAGAGTAAAACAGACACTAAAATAGTCAAACACTTTGAATGGGCTTTGTGTAAACATCCCGAATATTCTTCTCTGAAGTCCTGATACAGATATCCTGGTTAAGACACTTGGGTGTAGTTTTTTTGGGTTTTTTATCTCATCTTTTCATGGTCTAGCTGATATTTGAGGGGATGCTCTAACTATTAAAAAAAAAAACCAAAAAAAAACAAAACTAAGCTTCAGAACCACTTGTTCCATTTGCGATATAACTAACATGATATAGACTTATCAAACTCTGTATTGATTATTGTAAGGCAACTACAGTGCAAAGACATTGAAACAGCAGTATAAAATCCATTCAGTTCTCTAACATGGTCTACTGCCAATATGTTACCAGAAAACTCTTTCTGCTTTTGGACTTAATGCTGCAAAGAAGTGAATATTTAATTAGCCTCAATGCCTCTTCTAGAGTATCCTCTGGGAACAGGATAACTCATATATAAGTGGCTGATGTTAAACTTTATATTTGCTAGGCTTCTGTGGAAATGTGCTGTAAAATTACATTTGGTACAAATTCAGTGATTTACCTCTTTCATAAAGTGCCCCAAACACTTCTCAAAACGTCTAATACACTTTCTGATGTTATATTAAACAAGTGAGGAGGAGGAATAAGGAGTCTCAGAGATTAGGTTTTAGTCAGCTGATTTATTTAGACTAGGGATACTGTTGGTTTGGTTTAAGAATGTGTATATATTCCTTCATGTGTGAGAATTTTGCCTCAGCAAATAAATGTAAGGATATCACAACACAAAAGCTGAGAGAGAGGGGTGGACTGACTGTCTTCTCAATTTGGTACTAAAGTTTTTATGTCAACATTTGGTTATGTTTGGCTACTTCTGCCCATGAACTTGTAGGGAAGACTCCTGAACATGACTTGCTCTATGGAAGAAGGAAGCTAACATTGTTTGGAAAGGTCTCTTTCAACCTGGGAATGTTTGTAACTTGTTATGGTTTGTGATTGTAATGAACAGTGCTCACATTTAGGATCAGGAGTATATAGTGACTGTGGTACATATTTTCAGTAGGATGGAGGAGCTGCAACCAACAAAGGACTAATTTTATGACACACATTAGCCTTCTTTTCCAATATTTTTTGAGTAAATAATTATTTCCTTCATTTTAACATATACCAAAGGCTAATAAGAAAATCAGGTACTTTAAGTCTATTGTCAGTGCTTAACCTTACCCTGAAGAATCTTCTGCAGTGAGCAAACAAACTTACAGGTCACATCAGGACACCTGAGTTAATAATTGAATCACAGGATATATCAAGTTGGAAGGAATGCATAAGGATCTTGGAGTTCAACACCCTGCTCCTCAGAGGACTGATCCCACGTTTAAGAGTATTATCCAGATGTTCTTTGAGCTCTGGCATGATGCCATGACCCATTTGCTGAGGGTCCTGTTCCAGTGACTGACTGCCTGGCAGTAAGGAACCTTCTCCGAATGCCTGATCCAAACTTCCCCTGGTGCTGCTTCACTCCAGTTCCTCATTACCTGTTGGTGGTCTCTAGAGTAAAACTGCTGTGCTTCTGGTTAGCCTTTCCCCTAGAGCCTGAATGATGGCACCTGTCCTGCCTTCCCTCACTGTAGCAGGACTGCAAGGAAAACCTCGCACGAGCTGGGGGTGGTGTTTGTGTCTTGGTGTGGTCTTCCAGCTTGTGAAAGACCTGTAAATGAAAGCACTGCAAGGATGAATCCCTTACTACAATACCATGTGCAAGACCAGAGCTAAGGGAAAATTAAGGGACTGTGCATAGTTGTACAAATATTGAAATGGGTGCTGGGGTAGACTTACCTTTTTTTAAAGCATTACTGCAGTGCGTTTCTGAAATACAAAGTAGTCCTTGAATGTCACTGTCATTGTTCCTTTAGGACCACTTCTAAGACCAAATCACATGTGCATGGCAGTTTCTGGAGAATATTTTGTGGTGGCTTTCTGGATAAGTAAAAATGTCTCTTGTTGCTGGTGTGAAAAGAGTGGGCGAGCTACTACTCTTCTAATGCATTATTGCTCCTACTATTTAGCTAGATCATGATGACTCAAGTGACGTGTACCTTAGCTGAAGATAGAGTGAGTCCTCTCATCATTAAGGACTTGAAACAAAGCCACTAAAATTAATGAGATAAATTCCCACTTGCTACAGTGTTTGTTGGCAAAGGTGTGGAATCCTTAGCTCTGCTTTGAAAACCCTCCCCTCTAACACAGGAATTTGCCTGTTAACAGACTGGTTTTGAATAAGTCATCCATTTTGCAAGGAGTGGATGGTTTTGGCACTGATGTAGGACGTTGAGTTGAAGCCCTGTGCAGCAGCATGGCATTCCTTGGCTCTGAGTGCAAGAGAACTTGTTCTGTATTAGTCAGACATAGGCAGCCCAGTGTACTTCATGCTTGTTGATTCACCTTGTTGATAATTGCAGCATGCTGCTAATAAATGAACCTGTGAAAAACTAATCCTCCTATATTGTAGCTTCATAGTTGCACTCATTTAAGTTCAATTAAGTTCAAAGGGCACAGAAAGGCGGCTTGTATTTCCTTGAAAGTTTATGTTCTTTAGCATGTGCAAAAGGATGATAAACTTTCAGAAACTTCACTGATTTTGTAAGATTAACCTTTTTCATTTTCAGTATTTCCTACCTACTTGGTTTTATATTTGATATGAGAGAATTATACAGAAATAAGAAGGAGAGAGGGAAAAGAACACAATATTTAATTTTATTAATTTCCCTTTTACCAGACTCATATGTTTCATGCAGAATGCTGTTAATCACAGTGTTCCTTTTCACTGGAAATACCATGTTAATGCATTCATGCTATTTGCTGCAATCACGCTCTGAGAAGTTTTCTTTGGTTTCATAATTTGCTAATTCACTTGGAAAAAGACTGCACATTTTTGTAAAGAACCAGGAGCCAGATTTTTTCAGGTATGCTCAAAGCTTGCGTACCTTGAAGAAGAGATTAAAACTTGAGGCATACCAGCTGCAGTTGCTCAGTCCCACCCCCAAAGCACAGCCTCCTGCACTGTCAGTTGTGCTGATACAACTATCTGTTGGGCCACGGACTGTTAATCTGTTCAGTGAGCTGGTTTAAGTTCTCCTCTGAAAGAGAATGTTTATTTTTAACCCTGATCTGACTTGCAGCACATGTCTACAAATCATTTTTCAGCACAATGGGTGATCAATAACCACAACTTCAAGGGGGCCTGAGACTTCCAGAGAGTGGAACACAGAGTGGTTGGATGTCTAAATAGTACCAAAGATCTGGACCTCAATGTCTGCCTTTGTGTTTTGAAAGAGTCAGAATAGGTACAAAAGTTCTTGTTTACCAAGCCACGGTCTACTGAAAATAAGACCTGGAGAAAATTGTGACACTAATGTTTACCTGGATCATTTCTCCTTCAAAGGACTTAGCAAGCAGGGTTTCAATAATGATTTACAATGTAGTGCTAATTAAATGCTATTTCGCTTGCATCCCAAATAAGGAAAAAAGAGAAAGTAAGTTATTAGCACACCACTAGAAAGAATTTTGAAGGGTCTCTCTCATGTTCTTCTGATGTACCTGAATGGCAATATTCCATCAGTCTCTATTGCCTAACCATGAATGGTGATGTCCAAGGGTATCCCAGCCACCTGCATGGGTGTGTGAAATACCACACTGGCTGCATGGGACGGCCATGCTATGTGGGAGAGGTTGGTTGGACACTAACACATACAAACATCACTTTGTTTGACATCTGAAGCATCCCATGAGACCTGCACGTGTAGGCACTTGAATGTCTTGTGTAACTTGTGATGAGAATGAGGCAGACACCCGAGTCCTGTTAGGTGATCACAAGGCAAAGTGATTTCTGTCAGCTTTGCACTTCCTTCCTACTATTGATTTGTATCAGAAGGCTGTAAATGCTCAGATGAGCCTTAGTTCATTGGTCTGCATGTCAGGAACCCAAAAAAGCAGAGGGTTACTGCCTCATGGATGGAGCTCATAGCAGAAGAAAAAAGGCCAGAAGAGGAGCGAGTAGGAAAGGCATGAAAGTGGCCAGAGAGTGAGTGAACAAACCAGGGCAGAACTTTCTCTCCATATTGAATCTGCTGTTCTACATATAAGAGTAAAAATTCTGAAGCTGTCATGCTGAACACTTAAAAAATATAGGCTGCCTGTTGTGCCAGTGATGCAACTGGATCTGAAGTTGCACAGACACACACAGTACGCATGGTAGGCTCTGAATGTGTCAGATTTTTTGGGCACGTGAAGCTCATGAACAGTTGGTCCAATGGTGAGGTTTGTTACACAGGTACAGTGCAGCTGAAAAGTGAATGCATGGTGGTACTCTGTCAGAGTCATCTGGTCAGCTAGGTGTGAAAAATCTGTCTAGGGATAATGGGGTGGTTCAGTAAACTTAGTGAATAAGAGTCACTCTATTGACCTTCTCTGTAAAGTATTTGTTCCTTTATGCCTAAAATGCTGACAGACCCTTTCAGGCCTCACTTTTCTCTCTTTGTATTATGGTGACCTATTTCTCAGTCTTATTGCAATGAAGAAATGCTTCGTTAGCCAATGTTAATAGAGAGGGTTGTGTTCTCAGAGGAAAGGACTCCAGTATTCATGATACTGCAGCATTGTGAAAGACAGACTGTCACAAAGTTCTACAGACCAAACTCAGTTCTAGGGCGATTGTCTTGGTTCTTACCAAACCACTGCAAGTTATGAATTATGGCAGAGCTGGTCTGTAGCTCATCAACCCCATTAAGTGAATCTTTTTTGCACAACACACATTGTGTTTGTCAGTAAGAGTCACAAAACATTTTAAAGCTACAAAAGCAGCAGCTGCTCTCCTGAGATCAAAACATACCTACGTGTGAAAGCAAATATGCCTGCTGAGTAAACACATAAAGGCTGTACAGGTAGTGTGTACACCACTGAGTGCCTGTGCTTTACCAAATCATTTATGAACCCTTGCAGTACCTGGATATAAAGAGAGGTTTTTTTTCCTGATCAAACTCAGTTACCTGATTCAGGTAACTGATTCACCTACTAAGGAGCTTTGATAATTCCCACTGAGTTACCACTGGACTGCTCCATACTGCTTCCAACTCCTTCCCTGTTTGACTCTTTTATAATGTGTTATGGCTTTAATAACAGGAATATCTTTGAATTCTGTATGCCTTATACTGGCAAGAGTGTAAGGAGGGTTTTTTTTTCATTTTTATTATTGTTAATGCTAACTAGTGAGATTACTGTCTCATGCTGTGGCTGCTGTCTCACCCAGGCCCTGCAGAAGAGAAATGGGAGGAAAGCATGGAATTTGATGAGGAGCTTTACTTTCTGTACTTTGATGGGGGCTGATCTGGCTGATTATTGGGAACAGAACTGCTGGTGGGGGCTGATCTGGCTGATTATTGGGAACTGCACTGCTGATTACTTGCTCACATGCTCTCTTTTTCTCAGCAGACACCACTGAATCATGTGCAATTTGTAATAGTAAATTAGAGGTGATAAAGAGAAACCCTTTGCATCCAGTAATCTCAGAATTTGGGGAAATTAGATCAAATGTAATGAAAGAGTGACTCAATCCCCTAAATCCTGACATCATATTTCTATTCCAGTTATTTGTTCAGTGGTTTATGTCTTTGGCCTGTGACTAATTTTCCTGACTGGTAGTCTGCAAATTTGCTGATGATAGGACAGAACCTTCACACAGTGCTACAAAAGTCCTTACTTTTGTATCAGATGCAACTACTGATATAATTTCAGATATGCTGTAGATGACTTTAGTATCTAAAGTAAATGAATGAATGAATAAACAACTGATTCTGTTTATTTTTTGGGCTCTCTACATGGTTGAAGTCCAAAGAAGGATACAGGCTGCTCAAGAAAGACACTTTTTCTATGAGAGAGCATTTGGCTATTCTTAGTTGAGCAATTCCTGCTGATTTTGGTACATCAGCATCTGTTTCGATAACAGTCATCTTCTGCATCAGAAGCATTGCTCTTTTCTAGGAACCTAAGGTGTGCCAGACCCATAACTGTAGCTTAATGGGTACTGCAAACTGCTGGAAATCTGAAGGGTTCGAATTCAGTCAGAGGAAAATGGTCTAATGATGGCAAATTCCTCACCCTTAATTTGCTTCAAGTATGTCAGCTGTAAAACTGACAAGTAAAAGACCGCTCTGAAAAAATGTTTCTGTGTCTGAGAGTGGAGCTTATCTTACATAAACCTTTTGTATAGAACTGCTTACTGTTTGGGGGTTCTTCACCATTGTTTTAAGCTTTTTAGAAGCATATCCTGGATGCAGCGGGAAGATGACAAAATGTGGCATGTGAAATAGTGAAAGTAGTAGAAAAATTAATAAAAATAAAGGCTAGCTTATGCTGGAAAAGCTGGTGAAGTGGAAAAAGCCTTGAGTTGGGAGTGGAGAAGATAAAATGAAAGGGCAATTCTATGCTGTGGCATGAGTACCTGCAGCATGAGTGCTGCTTTCTGCCCGCATACCCTATTCAGGCTCCACCAGTACTCTTTGCACTGGGAGATTGGTTACTTGTAAGCAAAATGCCTCAAAATCATTGCAGTGATATGCATTAGAATAGCATTAAAAGCTGGCTGCTGTTGCATGTTTTTTGTTGGTTTGTTGTTTGTTTTTTTTTTTTTTTTTTTTGAATCAGCGCTCTTAGATTGAAACATAGAAGCTCCATATGCCACCCAAGAAATTTCAAAACCCATATGTGAACCCACCTGGATTTCTGGCATGGAAAATATCTAGAAGAGGGCTCTTTTTTGCTGATGCCTGTGGAAAAGTTGTGGAATTTGTTGCTGGTGAGGCTGTGAGAGCTGGGAATTAATTAACTGCATCTGCTGCCCTAGTGCTAGACATCAGGTTTTCAGCCTTGTTTTGGACCTGTGCTCACAAGGGGTGCAAATCAGGGTAATCCATGTTTTTTGCCCCATTCATTGCAACTGCAGACCTTGCCATTAATTCAAAAAGGCTAAATGAGTTTTAGTATCAACATATGAGAATTGATTCAGAAAAATGCCTCAAATCCTTCAAAGCAAATGTTATTTTTTTGGGAATGGGACAAAACAAAACCCAAAGGGTCTGTAGTATGTCAACTCACTTATAGACTCTATGAAACATTTTGAAACATCCTAGTAGCTGTTTTGATAATATCATTTACACCTAATATTCCCAACAGCAGCACATTCAATTAATTTGTTTTGCTTTACTGAACATATTTGGAATATTGGGCCTGGCTTAGCTGTGTGGTAGACTGTGGTCACCCATTATTGAGTGTTATGGGCTGAAAATGACCAGGGAGATTATGCTGTTACCATCATACTAAGTATTAAATCTCTTTTTAAAATATACCATATAATTTTTGTGCCAGAAACACGAGTTTAATGAAGCCCATAAGTGTGTCTTAGAATATTTCCAATACGGTAAAAGAGTAGGATAGATTTCTCTGCTTTGGTACATACAGGGGACTTAAAATATTCATAGTCTTCAGCCTGCTGTATGGTAACTTAATAACATACTATTATGTAGAGGGAGAGATGCTGGGAGTCTTGTGGTACTGCTAATGGATTTGAAGAGGATGCTAATGCATTGTACCAGGAAGTGAATTGAGCTCTCGTGTGTAAAGGGGGATTAGAAAATATAATTATGAAAAAGCAACAGTCACAGGCTTGAAGAAATTTCATTGATGTGTGGCTGCTACAAACAACGTTTTGTTGATGAGAAAGATGGCTTTGATGGGTGTGTGCTGCAATAGTAATCTCCCCTATGAAGTAACAGGGAATGAACGATAGAAATAGACGTTTTGTGAACTATGAAGGGAGAATTAAATATGAAGTCTTATATTGTCAACAACTCATGCAGCTTTTAATTTGAAATAGCAGTTGTCTACAGAAAGCTAAGCTTTCACATCAAAAGCTGCATGAAGGCTTTGGGAGGGAAAAATACAACATGATATAACTGTCAAGCCAAAAGAAAACTAGGTCCCCCTGCTACACACACAAAGGCAACCAAGAAATTAAATAATTCATGGTCTCCAACTGAGTATGGGAGAAGGATCTGAGCTTTTTTGAATATCATTCTCTAGTTCAGAAGAATGAATGGTGTGTTGTTATGAGTTGTGAATATATTGATTTGGATGTCATAAGCCAGCTGCTTTGTGTGTGAATGGTGCTGCTGAGTGCTGATGACCCTAAATATCTGCTGTTACCACACTTGCTGGGTCAGATATCCCTTTTGTTATTTGCAGTTGGTGTGCTTATCCCTGTGTGTGGCAGCTGTAGTTCTGGCCTTCCACAAACAATCATTCAGGCATCTTCATCTGAACAGAGTTCTCTTGTGAAAAATATCTTCGTTTGGGAAGTTTATAAATGACTGAACTTTGAGGCTCCCTGGGGGACCCCAGAACATCTGGGTCCTCTCAGTTTTTGATGTGGATTTGACTGCATTATTCCCATATGTTTCACATCAGAAGCCATTACTGATACTGGATGTGCCCACAGCCATTTTCAGGGGCTCAAAGCAGAAAATGAGGACTCATTGAATGGTGACTTCTTTTTTACCTGGTAAGAGGATTTAATGCCTATACCTGTGTGGGGTCCTAAGCATGGAGAAGGAATCTGACTTGGCACTGGCTGCATTTAACAGTGTAGCCAGAAACCCTGTGGGTCACAATCCATGGCATGCTCCCAGTTTGGTAACCTCTTTCTACTGGCTTAGAGTAGCTGTGCCATCATATAGTCCCTTTCTGAGGCATGGACATTTGGCTCCTAAAAATGGTACTCAAGGTGATGTATGGCCTCAATTCCTTTCTTAAGAGCAGCAGTATTTGGCCACCTGAATGCTAAACTTCTTAAGCAATAGGACACAAGATACAGAACCTGCCTGTAGGGAAAAAAAAGTTTATATAGTGGCAGAATTAACAAGATAAAAGTACGCTTGCCACTCTTTTTCTCTTTTCTCTGACATGTATCAATAGACGTAACTTTAGTTAAAGTTTTTGTCAAAATATAATCTTGGCTCTTTTTCCATTGGTATGAAACAGTTTGTCTCTTGTGGAGTGTCCGATGTAAGTAGTGTGAAGGAAAACATGGTCTCATTCTTTATTTATTTTAGAAAGCCCATTGAAACCATTCAGTCCAGAGAAAGTCAGCTCAGTCAGTCAGACTGTTGTTTTGACTGTGTTGTTTGTTACACCATTTTTAATCTGATACAAGCATATGGAGATAATCACATTCAGAAACAGAGGAAAAATACTGTAAATGAGATGATCTCTGCAAAGTTGGTCAAGGCTGTTGTTCATTCAGAATGTTTTGGACTTACATAGCTATTTGAATAACTATTTTGTTTGTGTGTTGGCTGTTACCAAATTTGGAGAGGGAATTTAAACTGGATTGAACTAGTTTTATGTTTGTCAGTTGATCTTTAAAATGACTGAAGCTATGATGTTTTGAATACAGTAATTTGACAAGAACCTAAACCTTCCATTTATTTTGCAGGAAATTTTAAGTGTTTGTAAGATGTAAAACTGATGACTAATAACTTGCTTGATAGTTTTTAGCTTTTATCCCATTTTAAAAATTTAAAATACAAAACATTCTGCTGAAATTTGAACAAGCTTGTAAAAAGTCTTGCTGTTGCCTAATTTGAGTGTTTTTAATGAAATTACTGGTACTCAATTTGTGTGTAATCACACTTGTAAAGTATAAAAGTATGAAGATTGCTCCAACTTGCACCAAAACATGCTGGACAAATTTTCCTGTTACAATGATTCTAACTTGACCACAGATTATTCAATCTACCTTTTCTATATTTTTCTCCCACATGTTTCTTCAAAATCTGTGTTTACAGGCACAGTGTAATGTGAGGGCACGATAGTAGCCATGGAGCAGCTCAATTATCTAAAATATGCTAAGCCTGTTATGTTGTGCAGTATCTATTTTCTAAAAACTCATATGCATTTATTTCTGCTTTTTGATTTCAAATAAATTAACCAGCCTCAGATTGCATTTTTAGGGAAAGTGAACCACCATTTCTGCAAGGTATAATATGACTCATTTGTTTCAGAAGGTTGAATTGTTAATATCAGTGTCCAGATTTGGTTGCTTGATCAAGTTTTGACTGAAACTTTTGCAGTTTCATATATTGTACCATGATAAGCATGAATGAAGGATCTTATTCATGAAAGAAAATGGAGCTACTTCTGCTCATTCCTTATGTTGCTTAAACAAATAATTCAGGTATAGAATTCCTAAAGTACGTTTGTTCCTGTGGAGATGGGAACCCTTCTTCTATAATATGTAAATAGGTGAAGATTTTGGAGGAATGTTGGAAAAAGAAGCACCTGTTCTCCTTCAGCTCCCATTTTTCTGTCAGTCATGGAAAACATTCAGTATAGAAAATCACACAGTTACAAAAATTATGTTGTAAATTTTTTTGTAATAAAGGAAGCATAAATACTTGCAATAATGTGCTTTCTTTTTTCTAGTGTGGTTGCTGAATTAAAACTTTCTGATTCAGTAATTATAAGTTAATAACAAACTTAGAACATATATAATAAAATATAATATGCAAGAAAACAATCTAAAAATAAAACACCTAAGTTCATAATGTTGATTTTAAAAATCACTTTGCTACCCTGTATTTTTGTCCAAGTTATTCCTTTCTCTGCATCTTTCATCTATTTCTCCTTTTCCTATTGTGTGTAAGTTTAATCTTCATTCCCAAGGTGCTTCTGCCAGTTTTTTAACAATCTCTTATTGGCTACTAAAGTAAAACTTATGCTTTTCCATGGTGTCAGCATCTGCATCCTTCACATTAAAGACTGAATAAATATCCATGTTTCCTTCCACACTATGCCATTTAGGAAGAGTTCTTTGCATACATATCCATGGCTTCATATTTTCCTTTTGTTTATGCCCATTAAAACCAAACAAACCAAGAAACACAAGCATTAAAATTGACTATCCAACTTGTCAGCTGCTAGTTTGCTGCTGTCCTGACCTCTCCCCTCACACTTCCAGGTTGTTCTTTCTCTGTGTCACTTGGGTTTTGTTTGTTTCAATTCTTTAAAAGGAAACTTCTTTGGGACAAATCCCATTCCCTTTCCCTCTGTAGGCTTTTATAATACTCCAGCTGAACAAAGCACTTCTGACAAATAGGACCCCAAAAGACTTAGGAGGTCCATGCAGTTACCTCTACATAGTTATTACCTCTGCAGTTTGATAGCTAAAATAATGTCTAAGCTTTTGTAGTGTAGGTGTTTGTCCTGGAGTTCATTCAGCTTTAAGGGATGACCATTGGTGATTGCAGCTGCCTGATAGTGAAAGCTTGTGAATGTGCTAAAAGCAGGTAATTGCAGGTGACTGTGGGTTGCAAAGAGAACTAAAAGAGAAGGCAGGATCATCTACTGAGGTGTACTGTGGTATTAACACTACTATTGTTGTGTCTATCTGTAGTCAGGATTCAATTTTTGTCTTGCTTCTGATTCAGCTGTGTGCTGGAGGATTCTGCACCCTGTGGGTGTAGAACAGGTCTGTGACTCTGAAACAGGCTGTTTCTTCTCTGAAGATTGGGCTGGAACACCTCTCCTATGAGGACAGATTGGGGGAGCTGGGACTGTTCAGCCTGGAGAAGAGAAAAAAAAGAGGAAGGAAAAATTTCCAGAGAGACCTTAGAGCATCCTTATAGTATTGGTTCCTGCAAGTGCCCAGAAGGAAGTTGGAGAGGGATTATTAATCAAGGTCTAGTGACAGATCAAGAAGCATGGTTTTATACTGAAAGAGGGTAGGTTTAGATTAGATATTAGAAAGAGACTCTCCACTGTGAGGATGGTGAGGTACTGGAACAGGGTGCCCAGAGAAGCTGTGGATGTCCCATTTCTGAAAGTGTTTAAGGTCAGGTTGGATGGGGCTTTGAGCAACCTGGTCTAGTGGAAGGTGTCCCTGCCCATGGCAGAGGGTTTGGGAGTGGATGATTTTTCCCTTTAAGGCCCAACCTTTCTATAATGTTTTCATTAATTTCATTGGCCTGACAGACACAGCTCTCATTCTTCAGATGCACTGTTTGATTCAACATGTCAAATCTGGTTTACCTTTAAGCCTGTGTGTTCTTCATTGAATGAATCAATGCATAGGATCTTCTGGCACATATCACTCACTAAGTGTAATATAGGAATGTAAAGGTGCTTGCTATCCCTTTAATTTCTTGCTCTTTGTATCCATGGAGTTTTATTGTGTGAAGTGCCATGCATGGCTCTGTAGGATTTTCTTTCTTTGGGATGCATACTTTTTATTCAGGGTTTGGAGGTCAAAGTCTTTAGGTAGAATAAGAAGAATGGAACAAAATTTTGTGTAGTTTGGGGTCTTTTCTGCTGGACTGCAAAGGGTAGGACAAGGATTTTTTTTTTTTAATAATTTCTTCCAGTTTGTCAGGACTGTCAAAATAACTGTTTATTCTTTGTTTGTTCAAGGGCCTTATCCAAATTTCCATTGGAATTAATGTATGAACATCCCTTTGTTTTCAGTGGAAACTGGATATTCTCTATGAGGAATCAGATATTTGACAAACTCAAGAAAAATCTCCCTTTGTTGAGTAGTGCTTGGTATTTACATCAATGGCTAGCTTCAAAAGATTTCCAGTTTAATAAAGCTTCTTAATTTACAAATAGAAAGTAAGACATGATTTCTTCTACCTAACCCTTTTTCTTTCCATTTTCATTCCCCTTTTTTTCTGTCTCTTCTTCACAGAACATTGTAAACTGAACTGGGACATGAACACAGTCATCCAGGGCCTGTTACAGTGATAGAAATGGAAGTATTGTTCTGTCTGTGCAATGTTTTCCTCTTGCATTACATTATCAAGCATTTGCTTCAGTTTAGGTTTTGATGTTCTAGTGTTAATGAACTCATTACAGTGGTATCTGAGAAAAGCATTACAGGTAATGAGGTTTTGCTTCAGTTCCTCAGAGAGATTATTCTGCAATGAATAGACCCGAGTGTCAGGACATCAGTTTATTTGGCCTGATTCTAGTCTTCTCCCACTCAATTTCACACCTTTTCTTCCAGCCATACTTTGCAAAATGGTTCATTTTCCTTACACTTACCTTTTTTTTTTCCCTCCTTTCTTTTGCGCTTTCCTGACTTTCTTATGGTTTTCCCCTTGTTGCCGAGGAGCTAAATATCTGTGTTTTGAGTAGTCTTGGAGGAGTATCCAGTCATTCCAATCCAAACTCTTGTCTCAGGTTGGTTTGCCAACTTTTGCTTGTCTTTAGCACTACTAACAAGAGTCATCTATAGTTTGTTCCTTTGGAATTTTGTAATGACTATTTCTGGAATAAAGCCTTCCATATTGAGCCTGTAAATTGTATTAATCTCTCTCTTCTAGGAGGAGATTTTGTCGGAGTACAGTCCACAGAGGATTAGGTGTCGTTGGGACCCCCGTGGTGGCATTTTAGAGAGGTTCTTACGATACTGATACTGTGACAGGCAGGATCTTGAGACAGGAGTCAGTGTCTTGCATGAACCATCAATACAGAGAGACTCTGGAAGCACTCAACTGCAGTCCTCTTGTGAAAATGGAATCACCTCAAAGAAGGGGGAAAGTCTTGAGGAATTAATGTCCTTTTCTGCAGTTGTCTTGGGTGTTCTGACTGAGGAGAACCCGTAAATTATGTAGGGCTATGCTTCAGGAAAGGACAAATTAAAGTACAGTATTTAATTCCTCTCTGCCTCCAGATTTTGGGATTGATTTCCATGTTCTGCTTCTTAGTAGAAAAGACTATTTTACTTAAGAGTTTCTTTAATAAAAGACAGGTTTCCAAGAGGCTGGCCAATGCCAAATATTCCTTTCTCTTTGTTGTGGGGCTCTTGAAACTCTGGCAAGGGTTTGTTCTTGCAGTGTCTCTGCCTGAGATGTTTGTGAACAGGTGCTCATGCAGAGTGAGCTGCAAGACCAAATTTGGAAACTTACAAAGTGGAAGTAAGGGAATCTGTGGATAAAGTGATATCCAGAGTGTCTGTGTCAAGCAGGATGACAAGGGGAATGTTTCTGAAATCTGTGAATCCTCTCAGCTCATTCCTACCCCAGTACACACCAAGTCTCTGTGCTGGCAGTGGACCTGATACATTTTCCTGAACAGGCCAAGTGAAACTCTTCGTCTTGGTGACTCTTTGCTATGGTTTTGCTATGTGTGGGAACTCATCTGTTATGTGCAACCTTAAAAATAATTCTGAAAGCATCATTTTTCTCTTCAAGCAAATTTAAGTTTTCCCTCTTTGATTCCTTTCCCTCTGATCTTGAGTTTCAACAACATGAGGAAAGAGGAGTCCCCTGGATCTCAGAGTCTCAAACTGCAGCTGAGACTGCAGGGCTTTGCTTGGCTTCCACAACGGAGACCTTTCCTGCTGATGAGGGCTCATGGGAGCTTCCTTATACCAAATGTGTCATGTGAATTAGATCTGCCAGAACCCTTTAGGTAAAGTTCTCTGTAGATTTGCTGGTAGAGAAAAGGCATTGCTTCCAATGTTTGGGTTGTCAGATATAAAAATTGTTGTTGTCTTGGATCGCTACTGTAGGTTTAAACCAGACAATTCTTGATTTTTGTGATTTGTCTATCAAGAAAACGTATTTGCTCAGCCTTTATTGATGACTTTTTGCTTTCCTTGGTGAGGAAGGAAGGGTAGAGGGAGATGAATGAGGGGAGAGATAATGGCTTAGGATTAGAAATGTGTTTTTAAAAAGTATTTTGTTAAAAATATGTTATGGTACAGAACTGCTGTTGAAACTCTATCATGGAGTGTTTAAAAATTACACAGTAGTGTGCATAAAACTCTTTGCACCCCAAATTGTTTCACATAATATGAATGATCAGAGAAGTATGTTAATAGACATGTGGAAAAGGAAGCCACATGACTTTGTTCGTATTTTATGGTGAATTCTTCCAATGACTGAAAGCATAAGTCATGATTCTCCTTCATTTATAATTCTAAGCTCTCTGTCCATGCCTATGTGCTGAAAAGCATTGATGCACTATTGAAAGAGCACTCCACTGCTCATTTAATCAGTGTTGGCTGTGTATTTTACAGAGAGCAGATCAAATCTGACTGATTTATCACAGACTTTGAGATAAATTTTCCTGTCTGTGCAGGCACATTGCCCACTAATGAGAAAGGGAGTTAGACATGTAAGGCAAGAGCCTTCTGTTATCTGCTTACTGTAACGCTTCTCTAGACATGGTCCCATCTATAAAGTCAGTCTATAGGTAGAGGATTTTGGTTTGGAGGATTAAACTGGTGTAGAATTCTACAGAAGTAATAGCTACAAATGAAACTCTATACACAGGTCAGAAAGAAAGCCTTCTGCATGCATTTTCATGTGAATATATAAATAATTGATGTAAGTTTGTTTTCTTTGTGCCATTTCTTCTTGAAATATACAGATTTACTTTTTTTTTAAGAGATGGGAAAAGAATATCAAAGTTATTTTTCTCCATTTATTTTCCATAAAATAAGACAAGCTTTTGTTTGTGCCATGATACTGCTAAGTTCCCTGTCATTTATCATCACTTTGCCACTACTTGAAAGATAGTTTCTCTACGATGCCTAAGATATAGGATATGCACATGATCAAAATCTGGAAAGTGCTGGATACCCAGCCTGTAATTTACTTAAAATACTTCAAGTGAACAGTAGCAGTGTGCTTATGTGTTCATCGATAATGGAGTCCATTTCTTTCTCTTGTGAATATTTGCAATTTGACACTTAAAAACCTGTAAGAGATGTTTTGTATTAGATGTTTGGTTGGGCTTACAACAGAATGACACTTGCTTAGTCAGACCAAATGCCTTCTATCTTGTGTCTGCAAAAAAGTAGGTAGAAGCTGATTTTTGATGCACTAAGTCCCATAATTCTGACTGTGAGCATTTGAGAAATTACATGGTTATTACGTGATGGCAGCAAAAGAGCTTTCTTCTGAATTTTGTCTATACTTGATAAAGAAGAGTAGTTGTCATCACTAAAAGATTTTAGTGTATTTTTGTGGCTTGTGTTTCATGGAGTGCAGAGTAAGATTCATGTTTAGCATGTGTCTGGATACGTTAAGCCAAGAATGAAGAAGAGTACATGTCTGGCTTTGCTTGAACACGGGTAGGGATAGGTTTTAAAATATATATAATAATTTCAAAAACACCCCACACTTTATAATTAGTGCTATCTGCAGTGTATCTGATTGTTTAAGGTGCTTGTGTGAAAACCAGGGTTATGTTTTGGGCTTTGTCATTGGCCTGCCAGCAACTCTTAAATCATACTTTCACAGGGTCGTGCTTCAGTCTCTCTGTCTAGAAAACTAAGATAATGTCTGTGACTAGCTTCATAAAAGATGCTCTGTTCAACTCATACTCTACCTCCCACCAAAAACAAAAACCCAAACCAACCAAAAAGCCAAAACAAAACCAAAGTCCAAAAAAGAAATCACAAAAATGCCACTAGTATATGAAAATGAGTTGGATAGTAAAGTTGTGAATAAATTTTGTCCAGCTGTGTTATAATGTAGGCAATGTCTCAGGTTAGGATGGACTTCATTTTAAGAAATGGTTGCATGAATCCCTTATTGCTTCCAGAAATCCCCATAAACTAAGTATCAGATTTTGGATAGGTGATTTGCAGGAGAAATGTCACATCTGTAAGTACTGTGGAGTCAATGAAATACCACTCTTAATCCAGGTCAGTTCAGTGAATTCACGCTTTAAAAAGCTAATAGTTAGTCTTCAGAAGGAAATACTCCAACGAAAACCAAAGCATCATTAGCAGCCATGTAAAAGCAAAGCTGTTAGTCTTGGTGCACTGTGTTCTCTCCTGGGAGACTACATCACACCACTGTACATTTTCTATATAAAGAAATTGAATAAAGCATATTTCTACTCTGAATGCCAGTGAAATTAGATCTCTGCTTAGTTCATAAAATATTTTAGAACTAGTCTGGGTGAGAGGTGTCAGGAAAGTGTAAGATGTTTTCCGTATGTAATGTTTCCATTGCTTAACACATACATACCCTAGATTTAACTGCCATTGGTATGCAAATTCAGTGTTCCATGTACTGAGAACCAGAATTATTTACTATCATTAGCCTGCAAAGCAATCAAAATTAGGGGACTGTGTCTAACAGCTTTTAGCCAAGGTACATCTCTGGCTCTTGAAGAGGATTGCGCCCGTCTCCTGCAACACCCTCTCCTTCAACACCATTACTTTTAGTGCTGAGCGAGATTGTACCAGGGGATGTGGCTGTGGCAAAATCCCAGGGCTCCTACCAGCCGTCTTCGCCCAGGGAAAGCTGAGCCAGCACACTCAGCAACACTCTGGTAGTCAGGTGCAATTCAAGAGCCCTGCAGTAAGCATCACAGCTTTGGTACACTGATGTTCTGGTACTCCATGATCCCAGTGGAGACATGTTTCCTCTGATTCCATTTGCCAGCAGAGAGGAAATAAGTCTTCTCCTGCATGCTCAAAGGAAACAGAACCCTGTAGGCTCTGGGCTGCCTTTGGAGAGTATTTCTGTGGTTAGTAGTTCACTCTCATTTCCTAATGGCTAAACAAAGAACAAAGAGTATATCTGGATTTGTAGGTTTAGGAAGTAACTTGCACTATTTGCCAAATTGTTTTGAAGGCTTTTAGCATCAAAAGCCTTAGAAAGCTCACTTGTGAAATACCTCTGATTGTAGGAAGCCCAGGTGAACACCACATGCAGCAAGTGTTATCCTCTTGTTAGGTTTGGGGATTTTTGGCTTAGGAAAAGACAAAATGTAGTTCCCTTAGAAAAATCTGTGGATGTTCTAAAATATGTTTGCTCTTTTTCTTACAATTGTCTGTTAAAGTGCTTTAGGATTTGCTTGTCAGTGACATTCACTGAGCTGCACTAATTTTGAAAAATTCAGAATAGAGTTTTGCCACTTTAGAGATAATCCATGAAAGCTCTCTTCCTGCAGACTGCAATAAATCATCCCCTCAACTAAAAGCCTGGATGTCATTTGAAATTTATTGCATGGAGCTGGTAGTGGACTTAAAAGCCATTTCACATGTCTTATTACTCCAGTCATCTAATTTATGGGTTTCAGCCACAATTGTAGTTGGAAAAGTATTTTCCTTCAACTGATTAATATGATTTCTGCTTTTGCATTCATTTCCCTTTTTATAGTTTTCTATAATCATTGCAATACACTTTGGCATCCAGTGTTTAGATATGAAACTGAAAAGAAGGTGCCAAGACAGACTGATGCAGATTGACCAAGCTTTGCTGGCTCTTAGCTGCACTTGTCAAAAGGTATCTTAGTTATTGTTAGCTGAGCAATCTTGCCCTAGGAAAGAGAGAGCTGTCAGGAGCTTCCATGCTTAACATGAGAATTTGTAACTCTCTGAAGGGAGTATGAGGGCAACCTATTAAAGGCAGATGAGGTAAACAGGAGTTTGTACAACTAATAACAAGGTATTGGTGTTTTTTTTTCCTGTTTGCTTTTTAGTGTGAAAATTAGTTTGCATTTACTGTGCTGCCTAAGAATGACCTTTGATTCTCATGAGGCTGATGACCAAAAGGAAAAATGGCATGGAGGACATGAGTAAATGAAATAAAAGTTAGTACAGATATTAACCTCTGGATGGTACCATATTATCAGTTTTATGACTTCAGTCTTGTTCTTAATTCTGTTGATATGAGCGCTATATGAATTAGCAATTCCACAACACACAATGCTGGTGTGTAGGGTCTGCATGTATACTTGCACAAATAATTTGCAAAACCTACTATGAAAGGATCAAATTTCTACAGGCTTTCTTCTTCTGGAAGGAGAAGAAATGCTGAATAATTCTTGTCCTGACTAGCCTGCACTACTCTTAAATGTGGTCCAGCCTATACTTGTGTGTGTGTTTATGTGGTAATGGTGGTGAGGGACCTAATCAGTATTACCACAGCTCCTTCTCTAGCATGAGAACATGATGTGAGGAATTAAATGCTCTCACTGTATTTATTTCCTACGTAAGTCAGTGCACAGACCCATCCAGAGCTGCTTAAAGACAGTCCATGAGGCACTGGATGGAGTTTGTCTGCAGCATAGGTGTGGCTGGATAGGGCAGTCTTTCCCGTCTGGTGCCTGTGGCGAGTGTCCAAAGACAAGCTGCAGAAGGCAGAGCCAAGCTGTGCTGCTTGGTCAGATGGGCAAAGCTGTGTTTACTGGCCAGAGTGGTGACTTTACTACAGCAGATAAAGTTGACACACTACAAACAGCTTTCTAAGACCAATACATGTTTTACTGCATGATTATAACAATTCAGTCTAATGAAGGAGGGTGGCGTGGGAGGGGGTGGTGGGAGAGAAAGCCATAGAGTTCTGAATCCCTAATACCCAATTGGCTCTGTTTCCTGAGAATTCATAAAGATTTAAAACAAGGATGGTATAAAGAGAATCCTACTGTGGTTTCTACAATGCATGTTTTCTGCTAATAACACCTGGGAGGCAGTGTGAAGTAACAGCTGAGGTGCTTAAGGGCACCTCTAGTGCCATCTACCTCCTGTGCACATCTGTGGATTTGGGCATACATCCAAAAGGAGGCTGGGAAGAAAATCAGCCAACTATGAGACCATTGCAACAGGAGGAGGAGATAGTCCTCTGCTGCTGAATCTGAAAGTTTCTGGGTGTAACCTGGGCACTTCAAGGTTCAGAATTTTTGCCAAATGTTTAAGTCAGAGCAGGACTCGGAACATCAGTTTGATGCAAGGTAGCTGAAATTGTTCCTTGTGCTACCAGAAGGGAATATTGCGCTGGGAGGCCTCCTGTTCCCCTTGAAACACTCAGCTGCCAGCAAACAGATTCTGCAGGCCTTGGAAAGGGAGAAAAACCACCTACCTCAGGCCCCAGCCTCTGCTGGGTGATGGGGTGTGTGGACCATCAGTGTCTGGGTTCAGCCCAAGTGGACCTGGCAAGTGAAAATGGCAGTTTTGTCAGGCTTTTGCTCTCAGATACTACTGCTGAATAGAAAGCTGATGCTGTAATACAGAATACAATGCTGGAAGTCCCAAGATGATGAAAGATTAATGAGTAAGGGTTAGGCTTGCAACAGCTGTTTCTTTCTTTCTTTCCTGCACATAGACAGTAATGTTATGCAAAGATAAACATATTAGCCAAATATTAACTCTTTTTTTAAGGCAACAAAAAGCAGCATGTGACAGGCTCCTGTATCTAAACCAGAATAATGCAGGTTGCCAGTTCCAAGCTAAACTCAACTGAGCTGCTACAGGATTTTCAAAAGATTGTTATGCATAGCACCATCAGTTCACATTAGGATTTAATAATGAAACAAAGACTTGTTTTCCATGCAGAGGAGTTTATCTAGGAACCAGATCTTGAGCAATTAATGCAGCCACTACAACCACAAGACCTGAGGTGATTTACCTGATTTGAGGTTTACAAAGTGGGCACTGCGTATTTTCTGTCATTAATTTTTCACAGTTCAGACTTCAGTGTAATGATCAGTCTGTAGCTGGACAATGTTTTTGGGAATGTTCAATCTGAAAATTAATTTGCTTTATCTGTAGAGAAGTCTTTGTGTTTGCTTCCTGTAAATATTCCTGCTGCCAAGTTTTGCCAGCACAAATATGTAAAGACACTGATTTTTAAAACTATATGCACAATTATTTGTGCTGAAAGTACATGTGTGTTCTTTCACTCAGGAAACAAAAAAGAGTGTAAATAGTCTCAATTAACTCTGATGGAGCTTAAAAAAAAAAAATTGAACTGTCTGTGCTTGCACTTGCAGAGTGTTGAAATAGATTTCCTCTCAACTCAATTGAATACTTTTGAATGAATTTTAGAGCAGAAGGTTGGAGAGCTGAATTAAGCTAATAAATTCTTATAGTTAGTTATTTGTTCAACTGTTTTAATAGGCAATTCAGCCTATTGCATTTTAGTTATTTGCGTCTTCTATTTGGCTTTTGTTTTCTTAAAGCAATATGGTCCTTTAATGAAATCTGTATCCCCTTTTATCCCCGCCTTTTTTTTTTTTTTTTTTTTACTGCGAGGTGGTAGGCACATAAAGCAAACGTACAATCATTGTGCTATTTCTTCACCTTGCCACACTGATGGCGTCTTCTCTCCATTGCTCTGAGACAGAGACAAAAAAGACACACTGGGAAGCAAGGCCCCAGAGCAGTGCAGCTCAGCAGACAGCAGATTGCTAATGGCACCTGTATTTCAGTTTACAGTAGTGACTGCTAACAACACACACAGTGTGCTCTGCTTGATTTTCTTTTTTTTTTAAGCTTTTTCCCCCCATTCCCCCCCCCCACCCGCTCTTTTCCCCACTCCCACATGCTTAATTAGAAAATCTGATGCAGCCAGAGACGTTATCTGCCATACCGTGTGTGTTACTGAGGAATGCATTCTTTGATGTTGCTGATAAGCTTTCCTGTGTTGTGGGTAGTTAATTGGTAGTGGAAAGGAAATGTCTGGACTAGTGTAAAAGGAAGCTTCCTAACTGTCTCTCCTGCAGCTGGTCTCACTGGTTGATAAGCCAAGGTGTGGTATTGATGTAGCAGTGGTGAGGAGGTTCTGCCAGTATTGCCCACCCCCCAGCAGAACTGTGCAGAGCACCTGCACCTCTGGAACAGGTTCTGAATTCTTCTTCTCTTTCATCTTTGTAAGGGAACAAAAATAGGAATAAACCACAGTTCTTCCCAAAACCCGGAGGGCCAAATTTCCTGCCAGTATAAATCAGCATGTGCACTGTAGTCTCTCCCTGGGTCATGCTAGTCCATGAGAGCAGGGAACGTGAACGCTGAAGCATTTGTTAAGCAGTGAACTAGCCAGTAGGTTAGATACTTGCAAATTGAAAATAAGAATCTCCGTTTTATTTCAGGTTTATTTTCTACACCTTTCAAGCTTTAGTTTGCCTTTCAATCATATTTTGCCTTTGTTGAATTTAGTTGCTAAGTCTTCCATTTTAGTTCCCATTTACAATGCTACAAGCTAAATCGTGCTTTATTCTTCTATTTTAACTAGACAGTGGAAGGACCATGATTTTTCTCTAACATGCAGGGCTTATTTGGGGGTTTTGGTTTGCTTAGCAGTATTAGATCATCTGGCTTTTTTTAAGATTTTTGTCTTTTTGCTATTATTGCTCACAAGGCAACTTTCTTCATCCAGTAATGGATTGCTGTCATTGTGAAAGGTCCTTCTGTGTTCCTAATGAACTCCGAATTATTTGTTCTAGTCCTTTGGCAATTAGTATTGTCTTTTTGTTTTCCTTCTCCATTTTCTACAATGCCTAACTTCTGTTTTCTACTTACAATTTTCACCTTTCTCTTTCTTCCATTTGTTATAGGCATTTGAAAAGTTGCAGATGCTTTCATTTCTATTGAAAGCCTGGCTGCCTTTCTGTAACCACTGTGATTCCCCAAAAGCCACTGTATAATGATTCAAAATAGAATCTAATACAAGGTATTCTTAAACCCTTGCCGGTCGCTGTCATCTTTCCCTCATATTTTGGTTTTTCCTGCTGGGTGAATTCAGGCCTAATTGCATTCACCTCTTTTTAAGATGACCCTAGAAGAGCACCAAGTGGAAAGGTAAATGGTTTTGTGTGCTGTGCAAATGTAGCAGATGTGATGGAGCCCTGCTTACTTGTATGTAAGGACACGAGTTCTTAGCTCTGTTTCTGTTCTTTCTCATTGGCCAAAACCTTATGTTGTATGGGATGAAGGTTCTCCATGGGACACACAGAACTTCGCCCTCTGCTTACATTTACTGAATTATATTGACTTTGATGATTTTCCTTTCCACGTCCTCTATGTGAAACAGACAGAATTAGCTAATAATTGATGCTTATCTTGCTGGGACATTCATGTGGGCTTGGGCTGGTTGATGGGCTCTGTCAGAGCTGTCAGGCTCGGTTTTGCCCCTCCTTGACTTCTACTGTATGTTGGTAACAGATGTGGTGCGCAGGCTGCTGCTTCCTCAGCAACCCTGGTGTGGTGAATGCATGGCAATTACACTGAAGTCCAGCTGTGTAAGAGATACAGAGCAGCTCACAAAAGATTTTCTCTGTTAAAAAAATTAGGGGGGTACTGTGACATTAGCTAGATGTGAAACCCTTTGGGGCAACTTTTGCAGACTGGTTCACAAATATGTGGTAATAGAGAAGATTCAACCTGTTTTCCCTCCTCATACAAGAGCAAGGGAAAACCAGTATCTTACCAATGCCAGTGAGGAGAGCCAGATGATTAGGTAGTCTTGGTCATGCACCTTTCTCAGTGCTGTGCTGCAGTAATCCGTTTGGTTTCTGAGCCTTATATTAGTCCGACCCGACTTGCTCTGGACTCTAGGCCAAACGGACTTGCATGGATGAAGTAAAAGACCAGAAGTGCTCTTTGCCACGTGGGGACGAGTGTCCCTTTTATTAGCTTGAGACAGGACACTTCAGGTGGCAGCGACCACCCAGGCAGCAAAGAGGCGGAACCACACCTGCAGTGGGGTTTTCTGCCCCACGTGAGGGGGGCGGGGAAAGAGGACCACGGCCAATGGGGTAACCTTGGGGAGGGGCGAGGGGAGGGACCACCCATGGGACAGACCACCAGGGCATACAGAAAGCAGGGGGTTATGTGAGGGAGAAACCATGGGAGGGGAATATGTGACCCAATGACATTTTTTCCAACACCCAGTGCTGACAACTAAATAACTATTTAGAGCAATACAACAAGTTGGCAGGACTCTGTATAGGTAGTTTTTGAGTATCTCCAGAAGATGGACATTCTGCAGTCTTCCTGAGTAACCTGTGCCAGTTCTTGGTCATTCTTAGAGTAAAAAAGGTGTTTCCTGATGCTAAGAGGGAACCTCCCATGTTTCAGTTTGTGCCTGTTGCCTCTGGTCCTGTCACTGGGCACCACTGAAAAAAATCCTGGCTGTGCTTTCTTGGCACTCTCCCTTCAGGTATTTATATACTTTGATGAGATCATCCTGAGCCTTCTCCAGGCAGAGCAGTCCCAGCACTCTGAGCTGTTTCTGTTACGAGGCACGTTCCAGTCCCTTTATGATGTTTATGGCCCTTTGTTGGACTGTCTCCAGTACATCCCTGTCTCTATTGTGGGTGCATCCTGTCAGGGCCCAGGGACTCATGTATGCTCAGTGTGCTGAGCTGTGTATTCTCTTACCCAGTCTCCATTCATGAAGGGTACATCAGCCTTGCTTCAGTTTTAAACCTGTTTTCTGCATCCTGGGATTTGCAAAGGCTGTACTTCTTGTGTGTACATCCTGCAAGTGACATGGTAAAACTTCTTTTGAACTTGCTGTTTTATTTCAGTGGAAATAGTATGCAGTAAGCATGAAATGCGTCTGTGTTTTTCCTACTTGAGATTTCCATAAGAACAGAATCAACTTTCTGCTGCAGTGGAATTGATTAGAGTATAGGTCAGCTCAGTTATTGATTTTTAGTTTCTACTGTGGGTCTGAGACCTGGGTTTTTTTCTTTTTTGTTTTCTTTTTTCAAACATTAGTTTCAAGTTGATGGATAAAATTTCCCTACATGATAAAAATGAAAATAAATTGTGTATGGAAATTTAATTTCCTGTGGAGAAATAAAATTCTGGGTTTTAACTGATGTTCAAGAGAGATTTTATAAGCATAGCAATGCATTTTTATCTGCATGCATAAAAGTGCGTTGGCCCGGAATAAAAAAGTCTGCCAGGAATGTGTGGACAGCTGAGGTGATGCTCTGTAGATACTTCACACAAGCAGTTCATGCCCCAGAGCGTTCAGGTACTATATATTCTCTATCAGGCTGTGTTTTAGTGTTTTGTACCCAAGAAAGCACATTGAACATGTGTTGTTTAGACAGCAGGAAGTCTAAATACCCTGTGTTTGCAGTTAATGATCATTAATGTTCCATCAACAAATTTCTATTTTTAGCTAGGGGACGTGTCTGTTAAAAAAGAAGCATGGAGGGGGAGGGGAAGGAAAAAAAAGCTGTAGGCAGGGTGCAGTATTGTGTTCCAGGATGTGTGGTGTTCTTGTACTGGCATCTTTAGCTCATTGGCAGTTATCCCAGGAATTTCAATGAGAGCTTCTTACAGAACTTTTTGTTGGTTTTTGGAGCCTTGTATGTGCTAGCTCTGCACTGCATGTCTGCCATGCTGCTTCTGTAGCCCGGAAAGGTTGGAATGGGGGCTTTCCGCTGTTTGTGTGGCTGGTGGCCATCAAGTTAATTTATAGAGCTGGCTTGTGTGGAGGGAACTGCAGTCAATGCATGCTGTAATATCAAAAGGTTGCAGTTTGTTTGCTGGTGGCCTAATTTCAGTGCTGTCACTTGAAGGTTACTTGTTACATGATGTGATAATTTTGGGAACTTTGGGGAATTTAACTTTGGTATTTTTTTTCTGTGTTTATGTGTTTTGCTGGGGTTTTTGTTGTTGCTTTAACATAACTGCAATGTACTGATTCTGTTGTTATCCTACAGCTCCTGCACCTTCTCCATGCTGAAACTATTTTCTATCTCTTTTCTTGCTAGTTGTGGTGGATTGACTCTACCACAAGGGAGAGAACTGGAAGAGTAAAAGTGAGAAACCTTGTGGGTTGAGATGAAGACAGATAAAGTGAAGGAAGGAAGGAGCAGGGAAAAACCCCAAGAGATGCAAAAGCAGCCATTCACCACCTCCCACAAGCAGACTGGTACCCAGCCAGTCTCAGAACAGTGGTTATTTTGGAAAGACCAAAGGCACAGCTTTTATTGCTGAACATGATGTCATCTGGAATGAATTGTCCTATTGGTCAGCTATTCTGCTCATGTTCCTCCCAGCCTGTTGTCCATCTGCAGCCTGCTTGTGGCGGGATGGAGCACAGTGGGAAACAAGCAAGCACTGTTCAATGGCAGCTGAAACACCGGTGTGTTAACACTGTTCCAATCACAAACATGAAACACAGCCCTGTAGTGGTTTTTGTTACTATATCCCAGCAAGGCCTAATACCCATTACAATAAAATCACATAATTACTGTTTTTCCTCAGCTGTTTTGGAGTTGTTACTGTTTTGCATTGCTTATTTTATGTTTGAAGAATTACAGTTTAGTCAGTTCAGTGGGCTTAACAGGGCAGCTTGTTCATCATTTAACTTGCATTTCTCATTCATTTTTACTTGACAGCATTATTCCTGGTGTTCAGAAAATCTGGATTCGTACATGGGGTTGTTCTCACAATAATTCAGATGGTGAATACATGGCTGGACAGCTGGCTGCATATGGATACAAAATTACAGGTAACAGTATGAGTGAGCCTTGTAATTCAGTTTTTCTGGGGTGAATGTTCAGAGCTGACAAGCTGTCATCAAATGTTTTCAGTCTTAATTATGCTTTTAAAAATCCCTTTCTGATCCCTTTCTGATCTGAAGGTGAGGAGGTAAAGTGTTTTCCTGGCATTAAGCAGAATGATTACAGGATTAGTGCTTTCAGAAGGGTTAGATTTTTCTTGACAGGGCTGACATCAGATAGATACAATTCAGTGCCTTTTTTGGACATTTTACTTGCTAAACTGAGTTGAAAAGTTTTCATAAGAGTGGATGGGAAATATATTAATTCTTGGTTTTTAATTGTAAATGGTGAAACCCAAGGGAAAGGGAGAGGGGCAGTGTTTTTACTTCGTGATGTGTGTGTTTGCATTGGAGCAGAGGTGGTCTACTCCAGGTAAATATTCTTTTCTTTCAGGAGGGATAATCAGTGTGATGGAGGTGGGATGATATAGGATTGTACCTCATAGGTTCCAAAGAGCTGAGAATGCTATTTCTCTTTCCCTTACAAGTATTTTAAAATCTCCCCATCATCTTGTTCTGCCTTCCCAAGCCTAAAAATACCCCCAAACTTGTGCTTATGCTGACCACATTTCATCTCCTTAATGCAAAATATGCTGACAAAAGAGTTGAAATGTTGGATTAATACCATGTTTCAATTTACAAGTATTATCTGAATATTTTTGTATAGCTTTTGACTAATGAAAATAGAAACTTAAATTTTATTAATTAATTCAAGTTCAGGTGTGTCTTGCACCTAAACTTGTATACTGAAAGACTACCAAGTTGTCTGTTCTGACATTTTTCTAAAAACAATCCTGATTTCACAGAATAATTTCCTGGTTTTCACATTAACGTGTCATGATACCATTAAACAGTTGCATCTCATTTTCCTTTATTGCTGCTGATCTTTCTAATGTAGAAATAAGACACTAAATTATTCAAGTTCTGAACTACTTTAGGGAACTCAGGTGATGATTAAATTAGTACTACAACTCTGGAGTAGGTATGCTCTTTCCACAGAGAAGTGGAGTACTGGTCCAAACCCCCTTATTTGTGGCAGCTCTTTGTATGAGATTGCAAATATGTTCTCATTATGGCTTTCTTAAATTTAATTCTTCTTTACCTTTGTTGTCCTAATGCATATTATTCCAGAAGCTGCTTTTGGCTTGTCAAGATTCAGATGACTGTTCTGTGCTTCTGGAATTTTACTAGGAGAGATGTAGGGAAGATAGGGAGTACAGTGAAGGAAGGAACTATGTTAAGTTTTTCATACCTTATCTTTTTAGAAAATTAACTGTTTAAAACATTAGAATAGAAATAAATCTACATCTAGAATCTGAAACTGAGAATTAAAAACCTAATAAAAGTTGCAGTTGCTGGGAGAGGAGTCCCAGAGTAATTTTGGTAGTTGTACATGAAATTGATCACTAGTTTCTAGTCATTATTAAATCTAAGTCTTGATTTAGTTTGTTATTGTATGTACATACATTAAATGGAACAAACAAAAAAGCCTCAATGCTAGGTGATTGGCAGAAATTACGCAGTGTAGTTTCTTCTTTTCGAAATTAAGTAATTCATGTCAGTCTGTTCTTTAGAAGGCACGTTTGGCTTTTTTTATATTTAGTCATCTGGGAAGTTCAGATATGATGTCAAATAGGGATTTCATCTTGTTGTCCTGTACAGTGAAGCAGCTATTCAGTAACTGTTGCTTAAATGATCAAAAAGTCAAACATTTGAAATTTAATTTAATATTGTTTATGATATGCAAAAAATAAGAAAGTGTTTTGTAAGAGCTATTTTGTAAATAAATCCCTGTGTCGCTAGAATTTGTTAGTTTTATGTACAACTGTTATACTCTTTGGGAAAAGATAGAAATACTCACTAAGATGAAAGATTGGCTGTTGTCACAGTGTCTTGGACAGCTATTATTGAAAGTGTTTGGATTAACCTATTTCCTGCATGTTCTTAAGCCTTTGAGACAACACTTCCTGAAAAGATGCTGGAATAAAGTTCTGGCTTTAGAAAATAAGATGTGAGCTGTACTTCAGGTTTTGCTCCGTTATGAAGGAGTCAAGCACTGTTTCTAGTATCTTCTGTCTAATTGCAAGATTGGAAAAAATACAGAAGGAAGAAAAGCAGCATCAGATTCCTGTTGCTAACTGGAAGTTGTAACAATGCAACCTGCCTTAACAGGTTGGTTTATCTGAAACTGAACATGGATATAATGTCCTCCTTGCTTTTCATGTGTTTCAAAAATTCTCTTTCTGTACAAGCACCCTTTGTTGCTTCCAGGAGTGTCTACATCCAAAGGTGAAAACTGAGGGCTGTACTTACCACAGCAAAGATTGCCTTTGTCTGGGGAGAGACCAGAGTGTGAATCAGCAATATACAGATACTGCAATAACAGCAATGGTGATTAAAAGTCAGGGACTGCATCAGCTTAAAAATAGGCAAAGGGAAACCAGCAGAAGAGCTGAATCTATTTTTGTATCTGTTTTTACAACGTGAAGGTGGGCAGTATTCTGAACAAATCTGGCATACCATCCTGTTGGAACACAAAGCTCCTTTATAAGCCTGAGCCACACAGAAATGTGTGGACCAGCTGCTGTCAATGTAGGGCTGTACCATGGGTAGTTGTTCATATTCTGAAAACGGTGTAGCTGATGGTGGCTTTACTGGTTCTAAAACTGGTTTTGGTTTCTTGGCAGCATGACTTGCTGTATAGTTTAGACATGCCTGCAGACCTGCTGGAGTGCTCCCTGTGAGATACGCCCTGGAGGAAGAAAGTCTCATGGTACAGACTGCCTGTAATGCCTGCTGTGAAAAACAGGAAGTGGGCAAGCTGGGAGCTTTCAAATATTGTGAGCAAGATTTTTGTTTGGAAGGGACTTAGGTATGTTTGCCATGTAGCTCTCTTTCTCTCTGAAAAATATAACTGCACATGTGTAGTCAGACATAGAATGCTTCGACTTCTTAAGGGGGTAGTTCTGTTCACATGTGTATGTTTCTGGTTCTGTGGAATTAATGGATTTTGGCCCAGCTTTGAATGCATTTTGGTGGACCAAGACATTAAGTATGCTTGTTATTTCATGCAGGTTGCTTCTGGCTCAGGGCTGTTCAGGTCCAAAGCATTCCCTCCTCAGCCATTGTAAAACATGCTGGGGGGAAGAAAGGGATTGCTAGTAACGTAGAAATATCAGAAAAATGAGCACTAACTTTTTCTTCAATGGAGACAAAGCAAAAACTGCTGTTAAACATTCAGTGAGGCTAAACCAGTCACAGTATATCTGCACTACATTTTCATGGATTTTAGAAATAAATGCTAGCACAGAGCGTACTCCTCCTCTAGCATGGGATTCTACAAACAAGAATTGTTTCTGCTAAGTCAGTGGGCTCAGTTTTGATGTAGCACTTAGAAACTGGATTATGTTACAGACCTTTAGCTTTATTTGTGCAGTTTTAGACTTATCTGAAATTAGTTCAGGCATCCTATTCACTGTCTCAGAGATTTCTTCTGTAAGTGTGTTGGATGCAAAGTTGCTGGCGGTGTAGAGTTCACTCCATTATTGTGTTTAGTTGACAGGGCTTGTATCAGTGAGACTTGCCAATTCTTACTGTTTATAGTCTAAGTTATATGTCTTACACCTCTCTAACTCCCTGTGCAGAGAATTTATGTATTTCTCTAAAGGAAATATCAAATAATATTTTGAACTCTTGTTAAAGAAATTATCTGAGGTTTTTTGCCTCTTCTACTTGTTAATTTTCTAAACACTTGTCAGTTTTGCTTACCAGTGGATATAACTGAGGTATCATTAAGACTCTCCATCTGCTTAAACAACACATTTGAGTAGAAGAAAGAAGGAAGAGGACAAGGAAGAAAGAATGATCTCCTTAAGACCTCATGTTAAAAGAAGACAGGTGTAAAAGGAACGAGTCTGCTGTTGAAAAGCAGATGAGATGCTGCAATCTAAAATGGACTTCAGTGTTTAATGGCATTGTCTCATGTTCATTGTGTTGCATAAGCCATGCTTGTGTAGACTTTGGCCATCCCCATACAGATGCAGCAAAACATGCTGCAGCATGAATTTTATTCATCCAAGTGCAAAATAAAGAAAATTACTAAGACCGTACAAGTATTGATTCTTGGGTAGTGAATCACTTCAGTATCTGGTCCTTTGTTTCAAGTGTTGTCTTAAAAGTACTTTTATACTACACAATAAAATTTTAATACTGGATTTTGATTTATTTTATTGTTTTAAAGTAGAGATCTCTTTAATAGGTTACTGTATTATTAAAATAAGCTCTCTGCGGCCTGCATAGTGGTTGATGAAGTATTTTGACTAAGATATCTGCTGGTTTCCAGTGTATGCTTTTAGTTGCTCAGAATCAGCTCAGTTGGTCTTTCCATTTTTTGCTCTGCACCCTGCTGATAATGCTCATCTGTTCCTTCATAAGTATCATGTAAAATTGTAGTGACTACTGTGTAATTTTTGGGGTGAGCCATCCTCATTGTGAGGTATTTTAAGTATTCTTTATTAAGCTAAAAGACAAATCTTTATTAGCTGCTCATGAAGTGCCTTACTAGTCAGAGAATTCAAGGTTCGTCCTTTTGTTTGGATTTGTACTTTTCAAGTGGTTGTGAGTGCAGTTCCAATTTAGAAAGAAAAGATAATTTGCAATCCTTCTTGAGGGGCAGGGTATGCATGGAGTGTGCTTAAATACGCAAAATACCTCACAGTACTTTTCTGTTGATGAGAAGTGTTTCTGTTTTCTCTACAACACTGCAGTCATGAAACTCTCTGAAGCAGCTGAGTAATGGAGAGAAGTGAACAGAGATGTAAATTCTGGTGTTTTGTACCCTTACTGAAGAATTCCCCCATTGTCTGTAACTTGTAGAGTCACAGCCCTGTATGATTTTTGTGTTGCTTGATAACCTTACCAGCTTACCTGTTCTGCCACAGATTTTCTTTCAGATTCAAGCTGACTCCTATTTCTGGATGTAAAAGCTTTTGCATGTTGATACTGAGTGAGGCAGTAAAGTAACATTTCTGTACCTGTTGTCTTGAGAGAATTGCTTTACAGTTCTAGTGATGCACATTCCTGCTGTTAGAAGATCAGAGTTGCTGCTTGCCATGAGTTTGTTTTGTGTGCTGATTCTTGGTGCTCAGCTTGAAAAGTGTGCTCTGACATGCAGTTAGTGTGGGAATACTTGGGATGTGGGTGTGAAGGTTTTCTTCCTTTTAAAATCTGAAACTTTTTATGGTGAGATGGTTAGGAGGATGAGGAGAGAGGGTGAAATGGGATGTAGTGGGGAAGAAAACAGGTGAGGCTCATGGGACATAGCAGATGGAGTTGCCCAACTGTAGGCGATCAAGATTTCACAGTTCTTCAGAAGGAATAGATATTCCCAGAGTATCCAGAGTTTCCTATAAGAGCTAGTGAGGGGGACAATGAGTCTGGATATTGTTGGGATGGTTTCTTGCAGTATAGAGTTCATACAGCATCATGCTGTGACGCGTCTGCGTGTTCCCTAAGTCTCTGTAAACTAACGTATAATTGTGGTTTTGGCAACTGTGTATTACTGCTCCAGTGTTCCCTGTAAAACTTCCTAACCCATGTGTGGCTAGACTTCTGTTACTTATCACTTCTGACTTGTAGCACAGTGAAGATATATGACCTCTTTGCGGTGGGTTTTTCCTACCTCGGCTTCCTCAGGACCAACTTCTTACTCCCGTTGGGCAACTTTCTGTTAAGTGGGGAGTCCAGCTTTGAGGATGTTGTCTCCGTTACAGGATAGAACTCTGAGTTCTCAAACTGGGTAATGTGTCCTCTGTTTATGGAGGAACTAGATAAGAACTAGAGTCTGTTTTCTTCTCATAATTGCATCGCTGCCATTAGAGCTTGATGTGACAAGTGTGTACTGTCTTTATCCTCTTTAAAATTGTGTATTCGTCTGTGAGTAGCTTTTTTGTTTGTGTGTTTTTGTTTGTCTTTTTTCTTTAAGTGTTTTTATTTCACAATCAGGCAGGCAACTAAAAGTTGGGAGCATGCTGAAGAGCCTAATAAATCCTGTGTGCACATTATCTTCAGAGACACTTGTAAAGAGTTCAGATAGGCAAATTTAAGCATGCATGACATGTTCAGGGTTACTTCTAATGATAAGGCATTGGCTCCATGCTCTGGTCCTTGTGCAATGGAGTTCTGGCAATGCTGAATTTAATGTTATCCAGAAGAATGAATTTGAAAAGGATTGAACCATGAAAGGTAAATTTTAGCTTCTGATAGCATCCATCCTCCCATGTGGAACATGTCCCCATAGTAGATAGTTAAGCAATTAGCAAATGAAGCATAAGTAGCAGTGATGAAGTGAGTTCATCGCAAACACCCCAATGATGAGGAGCTTTATACAGTGTTCTACAGACATTAGTTTCACATGTCTTAGGGTTCTTCATGCTTAAGGAAAATTTATAGTAGATTTAAAAAAGCTAATGGGAGAACAGACCATTTTTTTATAACCTGGAGAGATTTTTTTGACCATGTACTCTCAGAGGTAGGACCAGGATTTTATTTTGATCAGGAACATTCGTAGGAGCATTTGAAAAAGATGTGCTTGTTAGCCCTGGAGGACTGGGGAGTAGTGGTGGAGGGTTAATGTTCACAGCAGGTTCCTCCTTCATTTTGGCTACAGTTCATTTGCTAGAAAGGATAAGTTTAGCTGCCAATAAGGACAGAGTTCTCTGAACTTGCCATTGTTGCAGTTGTGCATTAATATATTTTGGGAATGGTTTTTTGTCAGTTGCAATGTGGATGCTTCCGCATTAGAATTGCTGTAAGTTACTCTGGGGGGTAAGGCAAGCCTGGCTGAGTTGCTTTCTAGCTTGTTACTTTTAAGAATGTTGAATGTAGCACAACTGTTGTTCTGTGTCTCAAATACAGAACGTTAATCTGTGTTGTTCTCCCTGTTTTAGGCCTGAGGGCAGACTAAGAGATAAGACTGCTGTGTGATTATGGAGGCTGACTGGGGACAGTAGAAATGCACTAAAGCAGATAATAGACACAAATTGGTTTTGGTGCTTTTCCTCGTTGATGGTAGTAAATAAAGACAGGGGAATAAAAAAGAGAGAGAGAAAAAAAAGGATTTTCAGACTGGGTGTAATTTTTTTTCCTTCTTCATGGCCGGCTTTGGTTATGTTCATGTAAGCCTGGTAGGTGATTCTGTGGCTCTCAGGTGTTGAAACAGGTCCTGTCGCTGAGTAAACAAGTAATGAAATGTAGCAATTTTTTATCTCTTGATTCCCATCCCATGCCATCCCTGGAGTGTGTCTGTTGCTGTCTTAGCTCATCTGTGCTTTTAATTTATGCCTTTTTTTCTTTAGTAAGTGATACAGCTCTGTGTCTCCCCAGGCCTGCTTGGCCGTATGAGTGAGTTTGGATGCTACCCTTCTGGTTTCCTTCTAAAAGAATGTTTATACAGTGGTCAGGCACACGCACACAGTTGGGATAAGCTGATGCCTTAAATAGTTGAGGCTTTTTTCATCTGGAGGAGGTTTGAGAGGTGGGGCTGGGCCGGAGCCTTGGCGGGTGGTGCCGCGCCGGGAGCAGCCGAGAGGGGGCAGCAGTACCCAAGGAGTGCCGCGCTGCGCCGGCCGGCAGGGCTCCGGAGCCGGCCCGCCCTGCTGGGCTCGGAACCACCGAATGCATGGAGGCGCCTGGAGCCTTAGGCACACGGGAAATACAGTCACGTGCATGGGAATAAACCTGCTTTGATTTACGCTACTTGCTGCCGTTCTGGTCTTATGCCGGTGTAGTTGGCAACTTTGCTGTTGATTGTGAAGGTCTGTTTTGTACTTCTGTTTTGTCTCGAGAGTTACCACGTTTTAGCTTCAGTTGTGTTTTGTGTTGGACTCAGTTTCCCTTCCAGAGAGTCTGTGTTAAAGAGATGAGATTCATAAGGTGTAATTGCCTAAATGCACCTTTTCGAAGAACTGTTCTGTTTGGAAGCACTTTCTGCTTTATGTTTGCTGGTCTGGGTAGGCTGGGTTACTTTTATCTTTGAAGCATTATTTGAAAGTCTGTTTATAACAATCAACACACTGTTTTCTTTGAGGAATGATTAAAAAATTGTGTGATTTTAATAACCTTCTATACTCTGTCTCACCGTGTGTATTTTGTCAAGACACTGAAAACCATAAGGACTACTTGTTGAAATGCATAACTACAGCATAAATAAAACTGTGAGTGTAAAGGCAGATGATTTTCAGGTTGGACATCAGTATTTAATTGTTTGGGTACCTAACACCTTGTTACATTTGGTAACTGTTGTCACTACTGTGGTGCTATCCTAAGTTTCCAAAGCTAGCTTTTTCATTCGTTCAGGCAAATTTGAAACAATTTACAGGATATGATTTAATGTGTTTTTTTTTGAGGGAAAATGCTCCCTGCTGTGAATTAATGTCTAAGTTGACTGTGGGTAAGACCTAGCTGTGTACTTAGCTTGTGTATTTCGTGTCCTTAACTTAAGGTTTGTGGAAGTACTTTTTTTTTTTTTTTTTAATTCATTCATGTTGACTGCATATAATTTTCTTGAGCTTATCTTCAGGAATCTTTGAGTTGTATAATTTTCTTGCTTTTGCCATCTAAATATTTTAAATTTTATAAAACTAAATCTTTTATTGTGAATGATTGAAATAGTGGAGACAAACAAGTTGTCAAAGGACAGTCTGTCCCTGGTACCTCTGGAGGCAGTAGAACTGTGCTCCAGGAGGCCCTTAAGTTAGCAGGGAAGGAGCTCTGTGATAGTGCAATGACGTTGTGCTACCATCTGAAGCAAAGCTGGAGCAGACTCCCATGTAACCTGTATCCTCCTTGTGGTATTCATGGAATAACCATTCAGTCCTGCAAAACAAGTGAGTTATGCACAGGCTCATAATGTTTTAGAGAAAATGAGTAATTATTTGTCTCAGCAATACTGGAGAGATGGTGAGCCCTCTCACACTGAGTGAAGTGGTAAGGCTGCTCTGCATCTCAGGATGTGCAGAGAAATGACTTTATTGCATCATAAAACTGTGTGTTAGAATATTTTATGTTGTCATAGCCTATTTCTGCTGTTCATGTGAGACTTCAGCCTCGTCCTGTCCAGTTTTTGTGATTTTTCTGCTATTTTCAACCACTTGGAGAAAGTGGGATAGCTGTTTTGGCCAAACAGCACCCATGTGGACCTTAAGCTGACTGAGCTGGTGCAGTCTTTCCAACACTCGTGCTTAGCCAGGACATGATGGGCCTACAGAAATGCACATCTATCAATCTTGAATGTGCTGCTGTCAGTCCTGTAGCTTTTGTGTGCTACCAGTTGGAGTTAGCAGATTAAGTGTTGGGCTGAGGACCAGGCTATTTAAGCAGAAGATACTAGCTTTTGTCTCATCTCAAATCCCTGGCTTTGGAATTTGCTTACAGAAAGAAGCTAAGCAGGAACTTAGTCTTGGATGATAATAAATAGACATTGAGTTAATTGTGCCAAAACTGAATTGCTGTTGATTGGTACAAGACACTGGTGTATAGAGAAGTGATTTTTTTGGCTTGCGATTTAATAGAAGACAGAAGACTTGAACTGCAGATATTATTAGGCATTTTGGACCCTCAACTTTTGTTGGCTGGGTTTTAAGGGTAAAAGTGTGCTTGTTTTTGATTGATTCCCTAACTGATAGTTGTCTTTTGAGATTCTGTTGCTTGTTCATAGGTCGCCACTTTTCTGCTTGTCTTTATCATGCTTTGAAAAATTCACTTCCCAATGGAAATGTTAATTTTCCCTTGTGAATGTAAACATGTAGACCGCGTAGAGCATCAGATGATGGTAAACTTGAGCATGCAGTAGTTATTTAACTAGAAGCTTGAGTCTCATAATTTGTCGTGATGGAAGGAGGATATCAAGTGAATATGGTTTGGAAGTCTTACTAGAAAACAAAAAAATTAACAAGTTCAGTTGTATGTCAGTCACCTTTATATATTGCTGATGGTTCCAGATATTCTTTGTAACACTAGAGTAGAATAAGAAAAGCACTACCAGAATTTTCTTTACAGGAGAAAAATCTGATCGTTAAAGTTTGTTGTTTTTTTTTACCTTGATTTTTCATAAAACCCCAAACTTCAGGAAAGTAATGAGAGGAAGGAATTTTCTTCACAAACTCTTTTTGTCATGATACTTGTGTCATTTTGTTAAAAATGGCTTGTTGGAGAACTTGCATATTCAGAATTGTCTTTGAGTCTATTCATGATTTTCCAAATAAAAACACAGCAGAGCAAGAAAAAGAGCGTCTTCTGTAGGTGACTGCCAGTTCTTTTACAGGTGCAGCTTTTCAGTGTTGTCAGTGGTTCCTCTCTTTACTGAGGTTGAATTACATTTACATGGAGGGAGCTGTGAACTTTGCCTCTGCTCTTTGGTGGCTTGAGGAGGAATTCACTGATCACCTTGCTGCTGCTCACCTGCTGCAGGCAGCTCAGCTACCAGGTGCAGGAAGAGGGGTTTAGTTCTGGGGTGTTAACTGATGCAGAGGAGGACTGGGAGAGGAATTTTAAGTGGAACTGTTTTCCCTCACCACCTGCAGGGTGTAAGTTTGTGTTCATGGCTGACAGAGCCTGCTCTTAGACTTCTGCATTCTGTTGAAGATCATAGGCCAAAAGGCACCTGGCATGGTGAGCTCTCCTTCCCAGGGCTGGGCCATTCAGCAGCTTTTGTTTTAACTGGGTGTTGTAAACCTGCAGTGATGGAGAATTCATAACCCCTTTTGGATGATTGACTGCCTTTGTGGTTGAAAAGTGTTTCCGGGTGTGTGACCTATACCTTTTAGCACAGTTGAGCCTTTAGCTGCCTGTATGTATGTTCTTTAGCTGCCTGTATGTTCTTTAGGAGAACATCTGATTCTTTTCTTCTGCATAGCAACCTTTCACATATTTGAATGCTGTTACGCTTTCTCTCTATCGGCATTTTGTGTTTAGGCTAAGTAGATGTAGTTCCTAAAAGCTTCTCTCATAGGTCGTCTTCTCTAGAGCTCTGACCTTTCTTGTTCCATTCTTCTGGACATTATCCAGTTTATTTATTTGCATCAATCTTCAAGTACATTAGTATGTTTATCTAGCATGTACAATTTTGATAAATGTGGAGGAGGGAGGTTTTTTTGTTACCTTATTCAAAATGCAGTTTGTGAAAGCTTCCAGTTTAGGTCCCAGGACAGCTGAAAACTTGATCAGGCTCTGTTAGAGAATAACTCTGTCATAATTGACTTAATGTATTTCATATAAGATGAGAAGTACTGAAATACACTTCCATAGAAAAATACTTACAGGAAATAGTTTTTGAATGAAACTGTTGAATATGGGGAAGTTGATGTCTTGGTGCCAGCTTGTCCACTATCCTAGTCAGAATGGCTTGCTTTTCTGCTTCAGTTTTTTAATGTGTCTGAAGTGAATGCTGCTAATTTACAGAGATTCACAGTGGGGTTTTTTTAAGGATTTGCTTTCACAGCTCATTTAGGGCCACCGCTGTTGTTCATAACAACTGTTTTTAGTAATACTAACTCTGAATTGCTAAGCGAAGGATTGTCATCACACTTCTGTTATTTGCTTTTACTTTCTCCTCACTGTGGTTTCAAAAATACTCTGTCACCTTTTGGTGGGTTTTTTGGGCCATTTTAGTGTAAAATCATATTAGTTGCTTGGTTTGATTCAATGCAAATCTTTGTAAGTGTCTATGCATATGCATTGAGACTTTGAGAAAGAAAGAAGGCAGAGCATTACCTGGACTGAGTGGGCAAGAGATGGCTTAGAAGAGATGGCTTGTCTTTCATTTAGCACTAAGGCTTCCTTGTGCTGAGTTAAATTATGTGCTTGTGAAACTAGAGCTTTAGGCTTGGAATGCTTTGTTTTAGTGTTTTGTGCTGCGATAGATTTCTGCAAGCATTTTGTGCAATTTGATCTGGTAAAGAATCCATCTTCATGCCATTCTTTGGGGCCTTAAAAGATCCTCCCCCCACCCAGTACGTTAGAAACCCTGAATTTATTGGCATGTGTAACTTGAGATGTTTCAACAGTTTTAGTCATGACAAGGAGAGAAATCGTGGCCACTTAAAGTGAAGGTAACACGTTGGAGAAACATTAGATCAGAGTCTGATGTCAGACTTGCAATAAGAACTGCGCAGGACTGCATTACAGCAAGAGTTTTACTAATGCTTACTTAGCTTTTCTAGATCGTTTTTAGAAATATTTTTGCAGAAGTAATAAGCTATCAAAGATGTTTTTAACATCTTCTCCCTTTTGTGAGGCCAGAGTTTGGTCAATGGGAAGAGAATTGCAGTGGTTGGTGTAGATTCGGTCTATAAAGCTTCAGCTTTAGGTTTGTTTATAGCAATTGTAGGGGTCACTTCCCTGGATTCTTTGAATTTCTTTAAATGGCTGAGGATTTTACAAGTTTCTATTTGTAAGTGTCAAACTCGGTGTCGCAGTAACTGCCGTACTGTGAGTCACTGCTAGATGGCGCTGTGTGACTGCGCTGGCACCGAAATAGGCGCTGAAACCTCTTCTGGAGAACCGTTTAAATTAACATTTAGGTTAAAAATGCCATTTTGTTGAATTTTATTTTCAATTTAGTCACTTAATTGATCCCACTACAAATGATCTCCTGGCTCAGGGCCTTGCTTTGCATTGCTTGAAAGGACTCAAAGTTCAGAGGAAACCCTAGCAAGTGAGGTAAAATTTTCATTCGTTTCCCACAGAAATTATTAATAATGCAGGAGCATTGCATACATTAGGCTTGTGTAAATATCCTAGAAGATTATTCCAAAAAAATGAGATCCACTGTCATTTCCAATATGGTCGTAAAGGAAATGAAGCAGTGATTAGTGTAAAAGTCTTTTGAGATTAGAGGGATTTGTATGATTTTTATTAATTGATCATCATCCATGTATGGTCATGCTAGTTTATTAACCCTTTATTCTTTTTTTTTTTTAGCTGGGAAAGTTGAAAATCATTTAAACTTTTTTTCTGTCCTAAAATTGGACTTTTGGTTTCAGAGTGTGCTATATAATTGTAAGCAAGTAGTTGTTCATTCATGGAAAAGATCATATCCAAATAAAGCTTTCTGGGTGTGGTACTAAGTCTCTTGCAACGTGATGCAGCCAGGGTTTTGTGTGCCCAATCAGGATGGCGTGAGGTTTTTTCATAATGATCAGCGTTAGCAAGAGGTTTTCACTGTGCGGGAGGTACAATGTGCTAAGCAGTCCGTTTCCTTTACTGTCATGCTTAAAAACATTTTAGAAATTTTGGCAAGGCAGATTTTCATGGGTCTCAGGTACGTACACCAGGAAAGTTTGCATCTCTTAAAGGTGTGGATTCTTGCAGCAAAAGAAGAAAGTTTGCTTCAGCTGCAGCTTGTTATATGTATCATTAAAAAAAACCCAACCAAACTCCAAAGGGTCTGTGAAGTGCAAAAGTGGCATTTATGTTACCAGACTGCATGTTTTCTGTGTGCATGTATGAATTTTTTTTTCCATTGTTAAGTGCCTTTTTACTTGTTTTTTTTTTTGGGGGGGGGAACAGATAAAGGTGGCAAATGCTGTAGTTGTTTCTTACAGTGATGATTACATTGATTTATTTGTTGGAGTATATTCTCCATTTACATGCTGAGATCTTGCTGCTGGCTGTCTTGGATCTCACCTCTACTGGTGTATCAGTGATTACTTGCGTTGTGTGTATGCAACATTTCTAGTTTGACTCACCTTCGTGGCACTAATTGAAATCAGTTGATAAATTTGTACTTGAAGTTCCAGGTGTGCTACCTGGCATAACACTTAGGTTAAAAAAAAAAAAAACCCAAGAAAAATATTAGCAGAACAACTTCTCTTATAGGAAGATTCTAAGGAAATATTGAGCAGCAAAAAGTATTTTGCTTTTCTTTAGCAGCAAAAGCTTTATTAGAACAATTTTTTTCACAGTTTTTGGGGAGGACAGCTCATTTGTATTGAAGAAGTGGATTTAGGAACGCTGTACACCACAATGAAATGAAAAGTAGTTTCAAGCCATATATAACTCAAGACACTGAAGTCATGGTGATCTGGCTTTGCAGTATGTGGTTGGAGGCAAAAGTTAGATGTTTGTATCTTTAAACCATGGGACACCAAAGAAGATCTGTTGTCTTAGGTGAAAGTTTCCTCAGTTTAGAAAACAATTCAGAACTCCAGGAAATATATCCATAGCTGCTGATCCCTGATGATGATGCAGTGCTTCTGAGGTAGTTCAGTCAAAAATGTGTAAGAATTAGTTTAACATAATTCTCTTTCTTATTTTGCAGGTTTTCACAGCTTTTGGTTTGAAGCAGTAAGGCAGCTTCTAGGATGAATTAATAACATGTAGTTGATTCAAGTTGAGATCTTTCCTCCTGTATCTCAGTTAATTTGGTTCTGCAGGAAAATTATTTTATAAGGAAAATAATGTTTTTGTATGAACTGATTTATAGGTTCTTACTTCTCTGCGAGAGCCGCCTGTTGAAGGACTATTACTTATTTTTCTTTCTAGAGATCCGTGCCCAAATTGTGATTCAAGAAGGTAATTGAAGGGGTCTGCATTTTTCAAACTTACTGTTGGTGGACACACAAAAAAGAAAAATTAAAGCAAACTGTAAACATTTTTCTAAATTTTGGTATATATACAAAGGAAAAAAATTTGAAAATCCCTCTGGACTAGGCTTGGATTTGTTGTTTTTGTGAGACCTGGGACACAGAAATGCCTGTTAATCAGCCTCTCGCCCTTGCAAAACCTTGTTTTAAGCTTCCATAGCTGTATTTTTTCATTTTCATTAATACAGTCCAGCTTTTTGTGAAAGCAATTTTACTTCCCTTAACTTCAGGTACCAGGAACTAAATCAAGAATAACTTTGATATGTGGAAAGTGTGGAACCAGTTAATGTCTTGCTAACATCAAGGAGTGTTTGACTTGTGAAACAAACTGTGTGGTACTTGATACTGAATTGTACCCAGTTACTTTAGACACATTTCAGGATTGAAAACACATGTGCCATCTATGTTGCAAACCATATCCTCAAGAAACAGATTCCTAAAATGAAGGATTTAAAGCCTGATGAATGAGGTGGATTTAAGACATGTTTTAAATGGAACTACTTGTATGACTTTCTGTGTGCTAAAGCATGTATTTTTTTAACCTCTTCAGAGTCTACTGATTTTTAGCATCGATTTCTGTAGCATTGTTTCACAAATGTTTTAATAGTTACACCTTGAAAATAGAGTAGTGTCTTCGAAAATGTCAGTCTGGAATAAACAGTGAAAAGACTTCTTTGTGAAAAGCCCCCAAGCAAAAAACTGTCGAAATGGGACTTTCTGTCCTTGTTTAAATGTACGTTTCAGCTGCTGCAATAAAGTGATGATAAAAAAAGGACTATCTTGGGAATGCTCAAATATCTATCAAAGTAGGTATTCAAAAATTGTTTTCACCATACATCCCATAATTAAGTTTCTAAGTTAGGTCTGGTTAGCTAAGTGAGAATGTACTTGCTTACCTGAAGCACCCCCTGGAGGTAAGGAATTCGAGTGCATTGGCTTTTTTCCCTTCATTGTATGGGGAGTTCTGGTCCTAATTCAGGCAAGACACTTAAGAGAGATGTGTAGCTTGAAATGGTATGAATACCTAGTTATTAATACAGTAAGACGAAGTGTTTTGTTTTACCTTATCTTCTCTTAAATTGCATAAATCCTTTCAATGTTTAGTCAGCCTTACAGTTCTGCAGAGTTTTTGTGTGTAGAGGTAAGCATGTGAAGTGTGTTAATAAGTTACCATGAAAGTAATGTGGTAGGGCTGACAATACAATTTCAAGTTCAGTTCAAGTTTTTTATTTCTTGTTAGTTGGTATTTTATTATTTGTGTGGGCTCAAGGTTTTGTGTTTTAGGTTCAGAGCTTCTACAACGTCCTTTGTTAGCCGTGAATAAGTTGATAAAAATGATCTTTGTTCCAGTTCTGCTTTGGCAAGTGTAAGTGCTATGCCTTTCTGATGTGCCTCGCGTGATAATTTTATTTGTGGATTCATACATCACCATTAAAGCAGAGAAGCAGGTACACAGTTCCTTGACACATCCTGTAAACAGCTGCGGATCTGTCTATGCATCTGACAATGGACAGTATCTGCTTATTCAACTGTCTTGCCACCTGCTCTTAAAATGCTATTTCTGTCTGAAAAGCAACAGGTTCAGTCCAGTTCTGTATATATACCCTCAGTGTATGTTTATACACTGAGCAGTATCCTGTAAGCTAAAAGAAGCAAAACAGAAGGTGGAGGAACCACTTGCTGCAATGACACCAGTCTAACATTCTGCGGATGGAGCTGTGAGCATGTTTGTCTGGTAAACCAGCACTATGTTTTGCTGAATTCTATCCATGTTGTCAAAATTCACACATGATTTCTTTTTGTGTCTGTGAAAAGAATAAGACTATTAAAATTTTTTCCCTAATATGATGTGTTAAATATTCTTAGTATGTCCTTGTATGTTAGGAGTTACATGATGTTTTTGTTTTGTAAATAAATAGTCAAACTGAAATGTGCTGTTTTGTAACCAAAGTTCAATGCAACATTAGTAATTAACTATTATATATAGATTTTCTTGCTGTTTGGCAATGGATGTTTCTCACTAGGAACCGAAATTATTTTAAATAGAACGGTATGATAAGATTCTGTTTACTCGGAGAAAGAAACAGGTCAAATATACTTTTATATGTTTTTAGCTTTGCACTAGACAAATTAAAATTCTAAGTATCTGGGTTGGTTGGGTTAAAAGGAAGTATAATGGCTAGTTCCACACATGAGAAAAACAAGATACTGTACACAGGGAAGGAAAATGCTCCTTTATTTCTGCTTACACTTGCAAAGACCCATTTCTCTGAGTGCTGAAAACTTCACAGGCATCTAATGATGAACTGTTGTAGAAGAAGCTTAAGCTTGTGTCACTGTTGCTTATAATATTTGAATTTATAGATAGAAAGTGGCAGCTGTTATCCAGGTGCCATCCAATATTGTTTGACTGGCACATGCAATTCAAACTTGAATCACTTCCACATGGGAGTGTCATTAAATACAGTAAATTGTGTTGCATACAGCATTATTTAAATTTGTCCTTGTCGGTTTTTTTTGCCTCAGTTTGATCTTATTGCCAGTAAAGAGATGGAGGTGTCAGGGTGTATGGTAAGGGTGATTTTCAAGAGAGAAGGGATTAGGCCACACTTTTAAGTCTCACTTTGTGGGGCATCAGTATGAGTGCAGAGAAACAAGTGGTTTCTGAAAGAAAGAGAGAATACTTCCGGAGTTGTCATCATCTTGATGCTCCTTGTGGAAGGTTTAGTCCTTCTATGGGAATGGTAATTAAAGAGTCTGGTTTTGCTGTCAGTAATAGACTTTATCCTTAGTTGCTTTCAAATCTGTAGAAGCAAAAGGACCTATTTGTCCTTGGAGTTAGAAGACCAATATCACTTTTCCTGGAAGGTGTTTAATGCAATTATCAGTTACACTTGAAGAACAAACTTTGATTTACATGTTCCATTTCAGGGTTTTTGGGTATCTCCCTACCTAGTTCATTTGCTGTGGTTGCCATAAAATTCTAAGTACTTGCATTCAGCCTTGTGGTCATACCGTCACCTCATTCAGCAGCAGACGTGAGGTACGAGGACTGTGGGTGTTGTGTGGAATTAGTGCTCTCTATTGTTTATATGAAGCACCGAAACTGAAGAATTTGGTGTGTTGTCAAATGTCACGATATTTGTGGCCTTCAGTATAACATACGTTGATTACAAACCAAAAGCCTCACCCTGGAAGTGTAATGTAAAAATGTTAAGTTAGAAAAAAACAAACCCCAAACAGATAGCTATTTACCCTATAACTGGGACTAAATAATTTTTTTTTACCAGGCTGAGATTGCCTTGACTTTGTTTACACTCTTCTCAGATGTATCACTTAAGAAAGGCAATAATTTTATTGTTTGACCAGAGACAAATATCTAATAGCAAATGAGCTTTGTTTATCATGTTTTCATTGCTTTGATATCTAAATGTGAGATTATTTTGAAGAACTGTTTTGGTACCTTTCTTAATATCTTAAATGGGTGCTGAAATCTTTAGTGGGCTGAAAAATCTGTTGGTAGGTTGAAAAAGTAGAAATGGTTCAGAAAGGTGGTTTATGAGAGGGGCCATTCATATGTGTTGAGGGAAGGTGCTCTGAGTCTTTCAGCTGCAGTGATGTTTCTGTGTTGGAGCTATTCAGAGTAGATAGCCCATTGTGAACTTTTTAATATAGATTTTAATTAGAGTGCAGTTCCTACCACCTGCTGAAGTAGAGTTGGAATGTCTGCTGACCTGAAATGAATGCACGTGTTCAGTATTAATACTGCATGTCTGGATCCAGACAGCAATCTTTCATTTTGACATGCACATAGTCAAAGTAAATTAATGTTTAAAATCTGAGTACTTGAAGTTCAGCCAGAGTGCATTCATAATTATCTTCAGGCAAGTTTTAATGGAAATGCGTATGCTATTTTTATTCTTTATTTACAGTATGCACAGGTAAAATTTGTGATAATGCTGTATAAGTTAATTATGTTGTTTTTTTCCTATTTGTGAAAGTATTTATTAACAGATTTTAAAACATTTCAGTGACAGCATTGAGGTTCTGCATGGTTCAGTGTGCTGTGTGGGTTTTTGTCATGTATCTTGAAAAATTGATTTCATTTGTTTTCTAGTTGTGTATATACATGCAATTAGTCTTAGAAATTGTTATTTTGTTTCAGGGAGGTCTAAATTGTTGGAGATTTTGTGGTCAGACAGCAAACTTCTATCTCAGAAGAAACATTCTCCAGTAAACAGCATTGTGGCCTTTCAGAGATTTGTGACCACAGCATCCCCTTCCTTAACATGTGTATTCTTAAAACTCCCAGAAGAGGGTAAATAGTCTAAATGTTGCCATTCATTCTATCCCTGATCACACTACAGCAAAATTATTTTAACTCATACATTTAAAAGAGAGCTACAGCTCTGACAACACAAACATTGTGATGCTCATTTTTGATTGTAAGTCAAGTAAAGTTCAAGCACTTAAGTACTTCTCAGCACAAAACTTTACAATGTTGCAAAACCGAGGTTCATGCCTGTGTCTGCAGAAATGACAATTATTGGCAAGAAAGCTGATCAATGTACTGCTGCATCAATTGCTTTTTACAGTAATATGACAGCAGGAAATCTTCCCAGTAGTTCTTTTCATTTGTTAAAAAATAATAAATAACCCTGGTGATTACTGGAGGTTATGTTCAAAGACTTGAAGACTGAAAGGCCTATTGGTACATTATCTATTTTACTTCTGATGAAACTATAATGAACTATAATGAAGCTGTTACCTGTGGAGTGTTCACCTCTAAGTAGTTCAGAGAAACGGACAGTGTTTTAAAATCTGAAGCCTGTAAACAACATAGATTTGTGAAAATCAAACAAAATAGACCATACCATCCCCTCAAACCACCCCAATTTATTTTGAATTATTAACAAATATAAAAATGCTTGTGTTAGTGTAGCTACATCTGCGCATGGATTGTGTTTGAATCTGAAAGAGGCGTTATCCTATACTGGTTTTTGCTGGTAAATGTCATCTCCTTAGATTCACAGGAGAAATGTAAACACTGATAATCTGTAATAAGTGAGCTCTGAATAGGAAGTTTTGCTGCTGGCCAATGAAGAATCTTTCTTCTTCTTTTGAACTCATGAGTGATGACTGCTAGCTGAACAAAGAATGAGCAATCAGATTTTTTGTTCTTAATTTTTTCTTCATTAAATAATTTTCTAGCTTGAATTCAAGTTTTACTGTCTAACTATAGAATCTCTTGAGTGTGGAGATTTACTGGTTAAATTTTATGTTCCAGTCTTTTATGTATCCTATTTATAGTGTTTATGGGTTCACCTGATGCCTTGCTTCCAGAAAGATTCATCTGTGGTGAATCTTAAAGCGTTCTTTCTTGTTTCCTAGTTGACTGTGAATCTATTTTTAAGCAAAAAGAGATTTCTCACCTCTTGTCTTACTGGCCTCTAGAAAGAAATAAATACTGTTTTGTGTCCTTGATTTTACAGCAGGAGATGCATATGTGTGATTGCAGGGCCACGTGTTTTTGAGTAATGTTGGTTTCACTGTATTATGCTTTGAAATACTAATTCTTTAGCCATGTAATTTTTTGATCTTCAGATGAAAAGTAACTGCATTTCTAATCTGCTGACTCTCTTAGTTGTCAGGAATTTTTCTTAAATTCTTACTTTTTTTTTTTTCCTGTGTTATTTGTGTGAAATAAAAGCCAACAAAACCCAGCCAGGTATCAGGCTGTTGGTACATGTACTTCCATTATGCTATCTCATGTTCTTATATCTGTCTCCACATCTTATTATACAGTCTTCTTCTATGGGATTCTGTTCTAACAAAATACAAGGTACCAGAATCAAATACTGAAAATATCAATCAAGGAAAGAGAAAACTTTCAAGCAGATATCAAGAGTAATAATTCTCAAGGTCTTAACTTGTTATTTCAGTAATTAGGTAATTTAAGTCTTCATTTTAATATGGCATAAACCAGCAAAAATTACTTTTTCTAAACCACCTTTTGGCCTACTTCCTCGCTGGTCTCCCAATCCCTGGTGTAAAACAAACATTGGATTTCAACAGAAATTTTTCTCCTGTGTTACCTACCACTTCATGAAGAGAGAAGCATGTAAAGTTTGAAATGTTTTAAGGAATGCTTTATGACTCTTGCTCTTAAGTTCAATACAGCTGTTGAATTTATGCAGATTTTCCTTCTTGTTCCTCTTAAACATCAGATAGTGATCATTGCAAATATGTAACTAATAATGTCTGCCTACAAAGTAGTGTAATAATAACTCTGGGTTCTCTTCAGCAAATGTTACTGTGTCTTTTGCTATGGTCTGACAGGCATGACCTACATTTAAGAAAGCCCTCTGGGTCTGTCTGGTTCATTACTGTCTACTTGCAGATGCTTCTTCATAGATGGTTAGTTGAGATGCTCTTGCAGACCTCTAGGTTTTTTTTGCAATGTTTTGCTGTGGTGGTTTTGCAAATTTATGTTCTCCAATAGTAAGAGCCTGGCTTGTTTAATAGAATTTATGTGGAGCTTAGTTTTAAGCATCTTTCTGTCTTCCTAATAGCAATATTGAGAGCATTTTCATTTTTATGTCACTGAGCTTCAGGTTGTTCTGGGTTGTTAGATAAAAGTACAAATGAAATATCCCGTCTCTAGTCTAAGTTCTGCTTGAGAGCCTGTTTTCAGTAGACTGTTGGCAATGGGTTTGCATATAATTTCAAGGCATTTCCAAACCAGTGGATTTTAATAGTAAAGGAAACTGCCTTGTATTTTCTCTTTTACTAATAGTTAAGGCTGTTTGTTGAAACTGGCATAACTTTTAAAGTTACGTAGTAATGACTTTTAAATTCATCAATACTGCTCGTGTTTGAAATGCTAATCTAGCAGACTGTATGGTTTGTACAATTATTAATACTCTTTGTCTGTGTTGCTTAGTAGTTAAGAGGTTAAACAGTTCATGGGGGGTGGTGGGGCGAACAAAAGCAGTTTGCATTTTGTCAATTTTCAACTTCAGATATCAGTAAATCATTGCAGCAGCCTTCCTTATCAGTTGTTTGCACAAAAAAATAAGTGGAATGGAGGAGTGGAGAAAACCTGTTAGAGTTTTGTCTGAGGGGACCATCTGCTTTGGTTCCCAGTGTTGGCAGTGTGATAAGGGATAAGCTGTGTAAACAGAGGTACCACAAAAAAAGGCAGGCCCGGTTCAGGGAGGCATATGTATGATTTGGATTTGGGTTGATAAGAGCCTTAGAAAGTCAGGGATCTTAGAATAAAAGTCTGTTAAGCAGAGGAGTGATGTATTTAATCTAAAACTCCAGATGTAGCTTATTAGTATGAGTTTGCCTTTGGACTAACTTCTGTAGCTGTCTTCTGATTTATTGGGACTTCTGCAAACAGAAAATATGGATGAGTTGCATGGTTAATCCAAATATTAGTACAAAATGCTGACATTTCTGTGTTTTGGAAATGTTCACTAGAGGTTTCTATTAGTGCTTAATCAGCAGAGATAGATAAAGATTTGAAGAATGACCAGCAGTGTTAATAAATGTTTGATTTTTGGGGAGGAAATAGCCAGGTGGCAGAATAAGCATACCCATATGAACAGAGGATAAGCTGATTGGTGACTACTCACCTGGCCACAGGTGCCTCTCGTGTATCTCAATTTGATGTCTGTATCTTAGACCTTTGGAAAGATGTGAAATAGAAATAGACTGCCTCTGGAAGTAGGGAGGGGATTTCCTGAGCCTCTTGTTATTCACACAGTGGTTGCTCATTACAGTAGGGTGGGGTGCAGGTGACTGCCAGTCCACCTGCAGTGTGGACAATGCTGCATGGATCAAAGAGCCTTAGCTCTGTTTGGACTAAGTCAGACATCTGTTACTAAGGCCTCTCTAAGTAGCTAGTTCCAGTTTAAATTTCTGTATTGGGGTCACTCATGTGTCTGGTTTTATGGTGGCTGAAATACTGGAAAAGGGGAAGTGGTTTTGCATTAAAAATGAAGTTAAACTTTCCACCTGTCAGTTTCTGTCTACTTAGCACAGTGTTTAGGAGAAACATGCACAATTTGGAAGTTTTTTTGGTTAATAGGAGGCTTTTGCTATTAAGATTCCTTCAGCCATGTGTAAGACCTAGTAGGAATGAACTCTTTGGGAAAACCACAGATAGAATAATGTTCTGAGGGAAAGAGAATATGATGAGCTGCTTACTACTTGTCCAGGACTGTCTCCCTTTCCATCACACAAACTCTCCTCTCCAGTAGCTACATTGAGAAGGTAATGATTTCTTTCAGTCGGTGATGATGTGTGAAAACTGAAAAGGTGCCAATACCTTTCCCTTGCTAACTGCTGGAATGGGATCTGCCACATTTGGGGAGACTTAGCCTGGGTGGATGTTGGCCAGCAGGTATGTGGTATTACTCCTTTGGGGTGGAGTAGCTGCTATGAACTATTACCCTCTGTGAGGAGCTGAAGCCTGGAATTTGAGGTGCAGAGGTTTGAAACAGGCTGGAACCTGGAATCTGTCTCAAATCTTTATAAGAAAGAAGGAAATTTTCAAATCTAAGAGAAGTTTGAGCAGGGCTGACCTGCAGGTCCATTTACTTTCTGGTGACTGTATAAGTTCTGAAGATTTCTCTTGCCTATTATCGAGCCAGTAACAGCATAAATGTATTTTCCTAACTTTGGAATCTGGCAGCAGGTTTATAATAGCCCTGTTTAAAATACATCTGCTGTTTTCTCTGATGAAGGCTCCCAGACCTTTTTGTGCAGGGCTTGACTGATGTCCCTGCTGCCTGTGCAAGTAAATGAAGCCTGTCTGTTCTGAGATTTGTATCCGTGGTGTCTGGTGATGGGACAAAAGGCAATGTGCATGAGCTGAAATACAAGAAATTCCATTTAAACATCAAAAAAGGCTTATTTTTTAAAATAGTGATTTTGATCAAATCCTGGAACATGGCTCTTGAGGTGTAGAGTCTCCATCCACAAAGATGTTTAAAGTCCAACTGACCACAGCCCTGAGCAACCTGTTCCAGTTGCTCCTGTGGCTGAGGATGGAAGTTGGACTGGAGCATCTCCATCGGTTCCCTTCTACCTCAGCTGCTCTGTGATTCTACAAAATACTGTAAGCTTCAGAAGCTTCTAGATAAGGAGGAAGATGTTGGAGAGGGGAAAAGCCTTTTTTTTTTCCTTTTTATATGAAGTCTTCTGAGTTGAGGGTCCTTGGTGTTTATATTTTCAGTCTGTGCGTCTGCACTTGGATTACTAGGATATCATGAGGTGTCTTTATCTCTCTTGCAGAGGAGGGAGGCTGGTTTTCTTGCACTTATGGGAAGTGAGGGAAGACAGAGAAGAATTTTACATTATTTTCTGTTATCTCATAGAAAGTGTTTTCTAACTCATCTTCAGGTGGTTTTTATGAAGTTGAATTCTGTACTAACCTAGGTGCTACTGTCTTTATCACTTTTCAAATGAAACTGCCCAAGTCTCAGTAAGGAGAAATGTGATTCTGCTCCCATTTCCTTTGATCAAACTATGATCAAAACTTTGGAATTGATATACTGTTTGGAAGAGTGGCTTCATTTTTTTTCCCCCTCTCAGTTCAGGCTCAGTTATTGATTATGTGTGAAATACCATTGAGGGATGAGAAAGAACAAAGTGAGCATAAAGTACTTCTTAAAAATAAATTTTCAAGGCAGAATGCAGCACTTTGTCTTTATTAAACCAATTGATGTTTCTTTTATACTCTTTTCAGTTTGTGAAGGTTTTCTTCTTTACCTGACAGCCTTTTACCTTCATGCTTTGGAGACCTTCACCTTTTATTGCTAGGGCTTAGTTATACTTTCATTGTTTCTTATCTTGGTAGAATATTATACTTCTTAGAAAGAGTTTCATATGTAAGGCTCTCCATGGAGAACTTTGACTGAAATTAATGGGACACTTGGTAGAAGTTGCTGGTTTTTCTTGGATCTTGCAAGAAGAAGATATCAAGAGCTTGTCTTTTGTTGTAGGAAATAGTTCACTGCCGGTGTATCCCTGTAGAAAGAGTAAAGTTTTATCAGAAGCAGAAAATGTGACCCAGAGAATTTAAGTGGGTACCTGTTTATCATCTGAACAAGATAAATTATATGGGTGTATTTCTACATGTTTCTTAAAATGCTGATTTAGTGTATTTTCTTTCTTGTCAGCAGACATCTGGTATGCTACAAATAACCTACTCTCCTTAGGATATTAAAAAAAAAATCTGACTGCTTTAAATTATTGAGAGTCTGCTTAACTACATGTACATAATTATGAATTAATTGGTGGTTTAATTAATGACACTTTAATAATTCTTTTACAATTAGATTGAGTGATAGAAAGCAATTGCGAGCTGATCTGTGAAGTTATTTTGCACATTGTTCCTGTGTCATCTGCAGCATATGTTTATTAATAATTTCTTTTGCTATAATTTCATCTTGGCTTACTGCAGACTCTGTGCATTATGAAACAAAAGATTGTGTTTCATATAACCATGAGAACAATACTTCAAATCTGTCCTTATCTCTGGTCTGCTTCATTAAAAAGATTACCAGAGGAGAACATTGTGGGTCAGATGCAGGGTTTTATCTTTCTTTATTCTGATCTGCTATGGTCTTTTAAGTTCTTGTAGTGGTTTTGAAAGTCTGTCTTACCTGCAACAGCTTGTTTCTTTGTAAACACATCTGTCCTAATTATGTTGTATTCTTTTCATGTTTTGAAGCCAAATATTGGAAGCTATGTACCCAAAACCTGCACTCAAGCTCCTGTCTGCTTTTTCTCACTTGAAAGTTAACAGGCATTATTTAATGTGCTGGAGACCTTTAAATAGTTTCAGCATTGAGTTCAGCTTACTGTTTGCTCTTTTCCAGTTTCTGCAATTGTTCTGAGATTTGCTGCTTCAACTAATAAAACTAATTAGAACTTGAAGAGTGTGGTTTTTGCTTTTACAACAGCATAATTTATTTTCCATTGAAAGTAATTGCCAAGTGAGTGGAGTCTGTCAACCTGCTGTATACCTGCAATATTCTGACAATGTAAAGCTGTCTAAAAGATGAATTGTGTGTGGGGAAAGACCACATGTCCTTCCCTGGCTTGTGCAGTGGAGAGGTGCACTAATAGAAGGGAATGCAGACTGATGGAGAAATAATATTTCGGATAGCTTTATTTTTTTTCATATTCTTTTCTCTTTCAAGTAATCTTTTATTTGTGCTGACTTTAAAAATCAATGTATGAAAGATATTACAAAAACGTAATTCATCAGTTTCTTCAGCAAGACTAAAGATGCCTTTATAGATGGAAAAAATTTAAAAGAAGTAATCATTATCGAAATGAAAAGTTCTTTTGTCTTGAATTGCGATCAGTTTCAAAATTGGTTTAGGTTGCTCCATTACTGTATGCTGACATAAGTGTATTGAGAGCTTTGGTAAGAGAAGCAAAAAAGATGATCATATAATGAAAACGTGCAGTCAGACACCTTCCTTCACTGCTGTTCCAAATTGTGGCCACCCGATTTCTGCTGCTGGAGGCTGGGAAGCACGGGGTGATGGGCAGACAGGTCTCTCTGTTGTGGTAGCACATCTTGGTGTCCTGTGCAAATGGGCAGGGGGTGTGGGCAGGGTGTTCAGGGCAGCAGGCAGCTCACAGCCACTGTCCACTGCTGGGGCTGGGCATCAGCTGTGGGATGTTGTTCCCAGCTGCTGCTGCACTTCACTGCTCTGCATCCTTACAGGCCACCCATTTGTGTGTCAGACCCTGGGAAGCTAGAAAGGATTACTTATTTTTACACACTGGTCCTGTATCTTCAGCCTTCTTGGAACTCAGAGAAAATACCTTGCAATTGTATTTTTATTCTAGAATATAGGTCTCTGCTTTTGTGTTCTCTAAGGCAGATAGGTCAACAGGCACATAAGGTCTCATGGCCTTCATGAAAACTCATGGAAGAGGTTTTGTTGTTTGTTTTAAGGTGCAAAGCAGCTTTTACCATTTGTTTGTATTTAACTTGGGAATTATAGAAGAGCTGTGGAACATATTGCAGGTAATCTGCAAAGCATTTATCTTTGTGTATGTGTGTTTTTCAGTGCATCTTAATTAAATAGCAGTATGGATAACACAATTAATCCTTTATCCACAGTCTACCACAGTGGGCAGTTCCCTAAAATAAAATTTAGCAAGGTTTGACTGGAAATTTTATTTTATGTATACAAGAAAAATTGCTTCTGCAGGATCAGGAGGGTGAGTTTGGTAGCTGCTGTTCAGAGTTGAAAATAGGGGGCAGCTCTGTGCTGAGGGTCAGTTTGTTGGTAGACTGTTTACGGGGCGTGTCTGGGGGGAAAGAGCTACGACCACATAGGATGAGAGGTAGGCAGACCCTGTAGGTGGGCAGTGCATGTATCTCAATTACAGAACAGGAGGAAGCAGTGGGAATGGGAGTGGCTGTCATTAGGGAATTGGGAGAGCAGGACCTGATACCTGGTTTGTGTAGCTTGGAGTGCCCCAGTGCTCAGCCTCACCAGTTCTTGCACCAGTGCAGTTCTGCCAGAGTACAAGAACCTTAAACTGTGAGCTGCATGATGCCAAAAGCTGTAGCTTTGATACTGCTGTTTTAGAATGTACCGATTCTGAAAAAGTGTGGCATAACTGATTTGTTCACATTTTGAATGATACAGGATTTTAACAGCAGTGACAGCATTGTGGTCTGGTTCCTTCATTTCATGCCATATGTCACACTTGTAATTTAATTCTGAAAAGTGCTTGCATAATGATTTCAAAGTGCTTTAAGTACTTGACAGTACATGATCAGTGGGGGAGAAGTCAGTTTGATTCTGTGTGAATTCCCTTCTAGTCCTTTTGACTAGATTATTCAGCACCTTGTTTTAAAGACAGATGACATGCAAGTGTCTTTTGAAAGTCAATTGTATAACTTGAAATTAGAAAGTAGTGCAGAAGTGTTAATGATAGCACCAGACAGAATATTGTGATGCGCGACACAGCATGACAGACTTGAGCCTCCCACGCACTCACCTTGCCACGGGGCCTTTGAGGTGTCACAGCTCCATGGTTTAATACCCACCAGACATCCAGCCTCACAACCTGTAACCCCTAGAGCCTCTGCTGAGCTCCTGAGGCCAACACATTTAAAGCTGAATGAGTTTTTGGATATTGACTTGGGCTCTCCTAAGCTCACCAACCTTGCTGGCAAGGCAGAGGTGGTAACAGCTGTAATTAAATGTGGTCATCTTTTCATTGACTCCCTGAATGCTGAATAAAGGGCAGGAAAAACCCCGCTATTTTAGCAATCTAATGAGTGTTTTTCTTTCAGTCACATTGTAGATTGCAGAGAGCTAAGCTTGCAGGGACCAATTTAACATTTCTTTGAAAAACAAGGTATATACACATCTTGCACACTTTTATTTCCAGCTCTTGAAGACATCTGCTTCAGTTTTTTTCTTTTGTAGAGTATAAGCTCAGATTTAAAACAAACAAACAAAAACCTACCCAAACCTGCTGTTAGTGGAATCTGTGCTGATAGGTTGGGATTTGAGATCTGCCTAGGACTGGTACGTTTTTTGAGAGCTGAGCACTGGTTAAGTGAGGAAACTTTAGTTTTAGAGCGGTTACTTGTATATTTATGTAGAATATATGACAAGTGTCTACTGAAATTGCACATTTTTTATCATTTATGCACCAAACCTTAGATTATGCCACAGGATTTACTTCTTTCCAGTTAATGAGTTAGGCAGCTTAGTGGGGAGTCTGTCTTTAGGAGTGCCATGCAAAGAATTAAATGTATTTTTTATAAATGTATAATGAATTAACTTCCTTATTGGAAAAATGTGATTGCTTAAATGACAAAACAGCATGGGGGCAATTTGCTGTTTTGGAGAGTTTATTTTTAGCGCATGTTGTCTGAAATTTGTTTTTTGAATAGCTAAATAATGAATGGCTCTAAAATAGATGATGATTGTTGTTATGAAAATTCCATTCTCGTAGTTTCCAGTTCTGAAAGCATTTACCATTTATTTTGTTTGAGTTTTGAACACATTTTCTAACGTTTAATCAAATAAATCCTAATAAATTACTGAAAGTCTGCTTGCTAATGGACTAATGGTTTTGGTTTTTATGTGAAGTAAAGGGACAGAGGCTTTCATTGCTAAGTAGGTAATAGTCTCAGAAATTTTGAACAATAGCTGTTGACAGTTGGAATTTTACTGTGAGATGCTCTCTGTCGAGAGATTGGCACAAAGCAGTTTTATATTTCTATATTATATCATTGAAAGTCTAAAATAGTATTTTGTGTATCTTCAAAAGAACCAAACTTTTTTTTTGTTTTAAAGAAATGCTCTTTGTTTGCTATTATTCGCCAATTCTTTTGTTATTAGTCAGAGCTGTTATTTTAAATCTGCAGGATTTCTCCTGAAAGTTCTCCTAAGCACAACTGAGTTTCACTTGATTTGTTTTCTTTTGGATTGATAAGCCCTGAGGTAACAGAGTAAAATATGTCTTCTCTTCATAGTTAAGGCATCCAAATACAAAGTATTAACAACAAGAGGCTAGTTGGCCCCCCTGCCTACCATCTGTGATGGCCAGCTGCTGGATTGCACTGCGTTGTGTTGGAGGAAAGGCACACGCCGGAGCGGCTGTGAGATGAAAAGCTGGCGTTGGGAATGCTGCTCCCCAGGAACTGGCAGCCTGCCCTGGGCTACTTCTGTGGGGCAGGTATCCCTTAATCCCTCACACTGCGTGCTCTCAGTTACATACAAGGTGTTTGCATTGAGCAGCAGAGAGGGAGGGGATAGGCTGCCCCCAGAGAGGGGGCTGTAGGGGAGCAGCACTTCCCACTTGTATTCCCTTGGCTCTGTGTACAGAAGCAGGTAAGTGGCTGGCACTCTGCATGTGTAAAGGCTTTCCTGTGTGTGTTGGCCTGTGCAGACCAGCTTGGATTCTCCCTTCTCTGGGCAAAGTGGCCTTCAGGACTGTCCACCTGAGCTGCTGCCTTGCCCAAGCAGTGTGGTTGTGTTCGCAGGGGTCCCAGGACAAGGGAAGAGATGAGAATCTTGACTCCATGTTTCAGAAGGCTGATTTATTATTTTATTATATATATTATATTAAAAGAAAATTATACATTATAACTATACTAAAATAATAGAAGAAAGGATTTCATCAGAAGGCTAGCAAGGAATGAAAAGGAATGATAATAAAATCTTGTGACTGCTCACAACCTCGACACAGGTGGCTGTCATTGGTCATCAAGTAAAAAAAAATTTCACATGGTGGATAAACAGTTCTTCAGATCACATTCCAAAGCAGCAAAACATGGAGAAGCTGAAGCTTCTCAGCTTCTCAGGAGAAAATATCCTGGCAAAAGGATTTTTCATAAAATATGTCTGCGACACAAGCAGAGCCTCTCTGTCCCTGCCAGAGCACTGAAATACTTGTCCACCAAACGTGGCTTAGATGTCATTACTTCCCAGGGTGTGGAGGAAAAAGGAAAGAAGAGAGGGGAAAAACAATAAATAATCACATGTGATCCATTGGCTTCTGTGAACACTGAGATTTCCTGCAGAGATTCAGGAAGGAATAGTTGTATGCAGTAATGTTATTAAATTTATCCTAGATAAATTCTCAGGAGATTGAAGTTCTAGTTTTGGTTTGGTTTTTTGTCTGTTTTTTTTTGGTTTTTTGGTTTTTTTGTTTTTTTTTTTTTTTGAAACTACTCTTTGTCTAAATGGATAATTTCTCTAATTTATTTAGACAGAAGTTGCATATGCAACATGTTAGGGCTTGCGTCGAAGAAACTTATGGGGAGGCATAGAAAGTTGTTGGTGAGACAGAGGGAAGAGACACAGGAGGAGCAAGCTGAAGCTTGAAGATCAAGAGTCTGAAAATGCTTGGTTTTGTGTTGAAAGTGTCTGATTTGAAAGATGGAGAGAAAAAAAAGAGCAAAACTGTCTTGAAAGTTGGGGGTTATTTTTCCTACTAGTGTCAAAAGGAGCAGGATTGCTAAAGCTAACAAGCTAGCTTTTCCTTCTCTTTAAAAGGATAATAGAAAAAAATCAGGTCTGTGATTTGTATCAGGTATGGTGATTTGTATGTAGTCATTTTAATTTGCAGTTTGATTGCACTTTGTTTTTCTCTGTTACAGCATGTGGCTCACTCTTGGTGAGAAATGACCAATTCTTTTGTGTTGCTTTTGTGGTTCTATGAATGTTTTTTTCTTTGATTTAAAGTGGTGCCTATGATTAAAGTGGTATGAGCAGCGTTTTCTGAGTTACTGGACAGACACAGCTAATTAAAGGAGCTGTGAAAATGAGGTTTGATGTCGAGAATGATCAGTGAGAAAATGCTCAAAACTGAGAGTTTCAGCTCATACTAGGTGAGAAACATTGGAAGGGATATGACTTGTTACACTACTGTGTTGCTACTGTTGTGACAGGCAGCTAAGCTAAAACCACAAAAAGCTAAATTTTAAAATACAGTGCTTTTGTATGTGCTGTAAGCTTAGCTCCTGAAATTCATTACTGGAACTATCTTCAGGGCCAAACACTGAGGAATGAATTCATACCTCATATATTAGGTGAGGTGTCATTACCTATGAGCCTAGAAGCAGCTTCTTTCATAACTCACTTGCTCTTATGTTTTTGACACCTTCTTGTGAAAGAGACTGTGTGCCCTTCTGCCAGAGTGTCAGACAAAGAGAGACTGGCCAGCATGTCAGCAGTGAGGAAATTGCTAAGCAAAAAGCACTTATCCTGTACTACTGTTATTTTGAATCAGCTAACTGTCCAAAGAGTGTGTGGAAGAAGTTGTAAGGATTATTTGTTATTCAGATAATATTCTTGTAACTTGTGCAGCTTTCAGTGCAGAGCACAAAAATGTGCCTATTTTATGAACTCACTGGGTATTTACAAACAGCTATAATATTAAGTAAGTGTGAAAGTTCCTAAGAAAATTTATTTTCCTTATGAAGAGTAAGTACTTCTTGCACAGTGTCAGAAGGATTTTTTTCAACTTTAATAAATGTAGCTGGCATTTGCCTGTCAGGAAGATGTTAAAGCTCTTCATAATATTTAACATTTACAACCTGTACACGAAGCTTTGTTTCATGCTGTACTGCTTTTTCTGTCTTCATCCATCACATGAGTGTTGGACTAAACTTCTTGGCTTTTGTATTTCTAAAACACATGACTGTGTGTGATAGAGAGATGTATATTGCCACTGCCTGATCCCAAAGCCTGCCTGAGATAGAGATTTACATATCTCTCTCATGGTATCCTTTGTATCTGTGCCTGTACCTCTTTGAATGAAAATATTACAGAATAAAACTTTAAGTACTGTTCTCCTAAGTGCAGTCTCCGTTTGCTACTGAAGTGATTTCAAAATGACATGTAGTTTAGTGTAGAGAAATGAGATGGTGCTATCTAACACAAAACCCCTCATGTTGTGAAGAGTTTCTAAATGTTTTATAGGGAAATTCTTAACTGTGAGTCAGAAGCTTAAGGAGTAAAATACAGTGGCACCACCTGAGCATATTTTTCTCCTAGAACTGCTCAGGTGAAGGGACAAGGAAGTGGAGGCTTTTCCATGCATGCTACTGAGGTTTTGAGTCCTTTGGTTTCCATCCAAAAATGCAGATTTACATAAATGACAAAGGAAAAGTTAACCATTAATTAGTTGGTAAAGAAAAATATTTAGTGATTATTCTTAACATGTAAAAGTATGAAGTTTTAGAATCCTCAAAAGTCTGTCTTGGAGTTGCACAACTTCTTAAGTATAGAAAGAAGTGTATTTTGTGGTTAGCAAAGAAGGATTTTGATAGAAGTTATAAACTTAGAGACTGGAATTCAGAGCAGGCTATTATTTTATGACATGAGTTTGAAGTTAAAGTTGTACTTCTTGACTACAGTAAAATAGAAAGCAAGTAGCTTTACATAACTATGCTTAACCTTGAAGCCTTGCTGTCTTACTTTTCAAACCAAGCTGATATTCAAAGCTGCTTCAAAGCAGCAAAGTCATCCTAAAGATAACGTTTAATCTTTGCAAGTGTTGAAGTGGTGACATGTTTTGTGGCTAGTGTTGTTGAAATACTGTAATGGTTAAGAATTTGCTACTATTCATTTGTTGGCATGAACTTCAGCATGTTACTTTGTATTACTTTGTCAGAAGCTACTGTTAATGATTAAAATTGTTTAAAGAAAAACATTTAATTTTTAGCATTTTTCATTCCGACTGAAATGTTCCATTGTGTCAACTGTTACAATTTGGTTGGAAGAAAAAGGCAGGCTTTCGGCAGAGGAGGGAAGTATCGGTTCTTCTTCAGTGAAGTGTTAATTTAAGTTTTTAATGTGTTTTGGGCCATTTTTCAGCTTCAACAAGCTGCTAGTCCAAATGACTAGAACACTAAGATTGAAATGAGAGATAGTGAGCTTCATAGTTCCAGTTAGGAATGATGCAGAAAAATTATTTTTCTCCAGAATAATAGCAACTTGAAACATTTTCACTGACATTTAATGAGAATTTCTTAAACATTTAATATTGATTCATATATGAAAGGGGAAAAAAGTTGTATTTGAAAACCATTAAAAGTATAGTTTGTAACACTGTAAGGATCTTTTCCACTTTTTTGTGAATTGATATTTAATGAAATTTTAAGTGTTTAGCTTCCTGTGTTTTTTCAAATGGAAAATAGGTTTTCTGTTGAACTTCAGTATTGATGTGTTTGAAATGTGTTACCACTGATTTTGAAAGTCAAATAATTTGAAATCTAAACAATTAATTTTTTTTTTAAGTAGAGGGGAAATTAAACTTACAATGTCATGAGGTAAACAATTTGCTGGTACACACTTGATCAAAATTAATTTCAGTGGCTTATCCTGCCAGGCAATCGACAAGGTGGATCTTGTGCTAAAAAGTCTGCTGCAGTTACTGGGAGTTGGCGACAGGGCAGTGGGAACTGACTACAGAAATGCGCCTGCAGATTTTCCTGCAGCAAACATTTAAAACACTGCCTTGAACTGTAATGGCTCACTGGCTGGGGAACGTGTCTGTGCTGCCTGTTGATGTACAGCTTTCCTGCCAATCATCTGCTTTTGTATATAAGCTCGTCTTTGTAAATTGCATTGGGGGTGAGATGGCACCTTCAGTAAATCAGTTATCATGGGAGAGGGTGTGTAGTAAGTTCGAAAAGTTTCAAGTGCAGGTTTGAGATTGCCTTTTGACGTTAAGTTACAACAGATGTTGGATTTATTCCAAATCCTTAATAAGAGATGCGGGTTATAGTTTCCACTTGGCAAGTTACCAGCCTAAAGAAAAAGGCTTCTATTCATGCTGTTATAATGGAAATTATTCTCTTTACCTTAGTCTTCCATAAATGCAGCTCATTTAGTGGATAAAAATATCTCCTCATATTCATAGATTTCAGTCTCCTGGTTATTCAGAGCTAGGCTGGTTTGTTGGTGTTTCAGAGGTCTTGGGCAATACAGGCAGATCTGTACAATAGTGAGAAAGCCTCCTTTGAGGCTTGACTGATACCTTCTTTAAAGTAAAAGGAGTTGAAGAGAAGTCTGGTAGTGGGCTTAGTGAGTCATTTGTCCTTCAGGGAGGAACTTAATCTTGTGGCATCACCTGCTGCACTTGGCCAGCAGGAACAGCTCTTGTGCCCGTGTTCAGCTTCTTGGCTGCTCAGTTCGTGTAAGGAGGCCAGGTTACTGGACTGGTAAGAAGAGCAAGACATACTGTTCTTTTTAGCAAAAAAATAATTATGGACCAAAATAATTTTTAATTCTGTATGTCTGTTTTTCAGAGGAAAGCCCTCTGGGGGCTTGATTCATCACCTCTTGAAGCTTGCTTGATGCATCATCTCAGTGCATTGCAGTGTTGATGGAGATGCAGATCTCTTGCTACGATGTGAATAGCAGGCAGAGATGTAGATGTTCTTCAGAATTGTTTTGCTTTATACGTCTCATGCCTGTTCCCTAGTCAAAAAGCATTCAGATACAGCCTTCTAACAATAGCACTTAAGCAAAATTCAGTGAAGACTGGCACAGAAAGCATGAGACTTTTGAGCCACTAGTTACAGGACAGATAAAGAGCAGCTTTTATTTCAAACCTTACAGTCCAGTGCACTTTTGCAGCACTGATATTAGCCTGAGCACTGAAACTTCACCGTGCTATAACTCACCCTGGTTTTCATGATCTTTATACCAGTGTCTAAAAGAAGGTCATAATTTTAAGAACAATGATACACTTGCAGCCCACATTATCACTGTGTCATACTGCCTGCATAGCACATTGTGGCAAAATGAAAGTCACCAAAGGCAGGCACGTAATGGAAGAAGCCAAATGTGAAGGGAATTTGAAATGTGTAAGAAACACTTAATAGAAAATGCATGACTTCAGTATTAATCTGTAAAAGCTGGTCTAAATGTTTCATATGCAAACTGTTTTGATTTTGAAGTTTTCATCACTTCACACATTTTAAGCTTTATTCAGTCTGTTTGCTTTGTTCTATTAGATGTTAAACATGGATTTGCTGTCTGACTTTTTAATGACTGGTAGCCAATTGCATTATTCCTTTAAAGTAGAGGATGAAAATGGGAACAGCAAGTCTATGGAAAAAATAGTAAAATCCAAGTCTGTAATTCTCATTCAAAATTCCTTTTTTCTTTTATTGAAAGCTAGTTAATAGAAGTCCATAATTTCTAAAGTCCACCACTTTCTTAGTCTTACGGTGATTATTTCTGGTTTTGTTAGACTATATTACTGTGTGTTGAGGTTCATGAAACACTTTTGCTTCAGTATCATTCCAGACATCTTTTTCAGTATTTGCTGAAGAAATCTCAGTTACGAATTTGTAACTGCCTGAAACAGAAACATTTTTTTTCAAAAACCTGTAAATAGAGTTAATTTACCTGAAAAAATCATGGCATTTGAGAAAATTAGTCATTATGATATCCCAGAAAATGTGCAGTGCTACCTGAAGTCTCTTAATTTGAAGTTTGCTTGGCATTTTAGGAATATTTTTATTCTTGCACTGTTTTGTACTGATTTATTTCTTACTGCACTGTGTACTCAAGTTGCATTGCTTAAGAGGAGTTTAGGAGGTGGCACTACACGTGCTTCATTTGAGAAAAACCTCTCTTAATCCAGCATTAGTATGTCCTCATGGAGGAAGCACCCTTTCTGAATGTTTCAGTTTGACCCAACCCATGTGCAAACTTGTGTTCATATGCAAACAGTCTCTGTGTTATATAAATATGATCTCCTTTATTGTTTGACGTTTCTCAAAGTGGTTTATTTTGGAATTTGCCTAATCACTTGACTTGGTAGTTTGTATTATCAGGAGTGCGGATGTTATGGTTGTGAAAAATATTACAATGTGCACAAAACACAGGTAGTGTGACAGGCAGTGTTCCCAGGTTAAAATCTTTCATAGGTATTTGCATGCATTTTGAATATTGAATATTCCCAGGTTAAAAACTTTTGCAGGTATTTGCATGGATTTTGCATAGTGAAGCATTCATGTGCTTATTAGCCCCACACTGTATTTGCAGTTAAGAAATTTGCATATGATTTGCTTTCTGTTGAGTGAAATAAGCTTTACACAGAATTCAGGGCATTAACTCTTTTTATGCATGACCTGTTACTGGGTGGAAGGCACTTGAAAAAAAATCTGCTTAGCATTTTGTAACAAACACAAGACTTAAAAGGGCAACATGAGTATGAAGTGTTTCTATCAGTAATACCTTTCAGGAGCACACGTGTGTGCTGGGTGGCACATTTCCAAATTAAATTGTATTTGTACCTTACCAAGGACTCAAATTTGAAGCTTGTTCTTCATCAAAGATGCAGAAAAATAGATACAGGTGATAGGTTGTGTTGTTTGTGTGTTTGAGTTTTGTTTAGTTTTCTTTTTTTTCTCCCTGGGTTCTTCCATTCATTTGTTGCAGAAGCACTGATTCATTGCCACGTTCATGACTGATAGCGTGAGCTGTCGATTTGTTGTGTTCTTGACAGTAAATTGCCATTTGTGTTCAGAATATTTCCTAGTTAATTTTGGCTTCCTTTTGAAGCATAATCAATATTCATTGTTCTTTCAGATCAACAGGCTTGAATTGATATTACTCAAATCTTTGAAAACTTACTAAAATCCCACACTTTTTCAAAGACTGGTGGAAAATAATTGCAGTTGAAGCCTGACTGTCAAGTCACTAACAAGTTTTACCGTGTGGTTTTCTGTAGTTCCACAACATGTGTGTAAAAATCCTACCTCTGCATGTCAGAATAATCCAGCCACTTGCATGTGGCTAGTTCTTTTTGAGCTTGATTTGCTTTCAGTAAATTCTAAATTGTGGTAACTTTATTACTTTGGTAATATACTTGTATGCTTCCTAAACAGTAACTAATTTGCCTATTAGCATAGTAATATAGGACAGTCAACTTTTTAAAACGTTTTCATAGTTTCCAGTGCCAGTACCAGCATCTTCATGGCATTGGAAAGTGATTTCTCCTGCTTTGGCTGCATGTCTCTTGCTGTGGGCAGCAATGCCAGTGTGAGCAGCTGCTGTTGTGCTCCCCTGCCTGCCCAGCTGGGCCAGTGCAGATGTGCTGCATCCCACAGGTCACTACCAATAGAGGCAGTCCTTTGGCCTGGTGCATTTTTTTTTTATCCCAGGACAAATATCTGGCTAATCTTTATAGTGGTGTCATTCCCATGAAAGGGTGGTATGAGAAAGAGGAAAGCTGCTAGAGCTTGGGCTGCTACTTGAGGGAAGCTTTGTAAAGCTGAGCCCCAAGTCTGTTCAGTGTGTAAATAAAATGTAAATTGTGTGTGTGGGCCAGAACTGGCCTGTGAGTAGGAGAGAGGACCAAAGAATTTCTGTAAGGAATGAAGTGGTTGGTTTTACACGATGATTTACTGCTGTTGCTGATAGCTGCATGTTTCTTTAGCTTTACACACTGCACTTGGCAGAACAATAAGCTGTGTTTGAAAGCCTGAGCTTTGCCTGTGGTTTGCATATTTTGTCTTTGAATACATACTTGGAGTTCATAAGACTAAGTTCAAAGAAAGTAACTTTTCTTTTTTCACATGCTCATGCTGATCTTGAAATATTAATTTATTTTCCCTATTTAAGTGATTAACAGGAAAAAATAACTTTTTCATTACATTGGCTGATGTCAACACTGTATGAACATCAGAAATTCAAAGTAGATCTGATTATGCAGGAGAAAGTATATTATGTAGTCTATTGGTGTACCTTGAAGGGGAAATGTGTTTTGAAACTTATTACAAAACAGATAAATATGCATTTTCTCCAAGACGTGTTCTTTAACTTCTGTATCTGATAGTCATTGTTAGTGATTCCAGAAATAATTTTCATACCTGTACTGAAAATATTTTTTTTAACTAGTGAGATTTAAGAATGACTTTTGTACAGATTGATAGTCTTTTCTGGTGATCAGGTAGCGGTGTTTCTGGGCACATGAACACGATTTGTGTGAAAGATGTTATTAAAAAGGGGATTTAAAAATGTTTCCTTATCTTGATTGTACTAAAAATAATAGCAGCAGTGAATGAGAAAGCTGACCAAAAATAATCAGAGCCTTATTTTATTCTGTTTCTGTTGATTTCCTCAACTGACTCCTTTTACTACTGTGGCCAGGCTGCTTGGCTTGTCATTCTGTGAGCAAGGGAAGTGTCACAACCAAAAGTGCTAGATTCTAGGCACTTCATTGAATTATTTGTGTCATTTGTGCCAGCTACATTTACATTGTATATTTAAATGGAGACATATAGAATGGTGTTATAGGAGGCAAAATTTGGTAACAGTAGGATTAGGGTAAGCACAAAACCCTGTCTTTTATAGGGAGGGTATTCTTTGGGATAGACCTTGGTTTAAATTTCTTCTCTTCAGATGCCTAAGCACTTTGTATTTAAGGCCTGTGGACGTCACACCTGTGTTCAGGCAGTGTTTTGGGGGCTGGTTTGTGCTTCCTTGCATGTTCTGTCATCTTGGTGTTTTTGAACTCATTCTCCAGTGGTGCAAACTGTCAACAGAGGGTCATGGATAAAGACCCTGTTCCCGTCTGCCTTGTATTCTTTCTTGTCTGGATACTGTCCTACAAATTAAAAATCATTATCTGACTTTTTAGAAGGTATTACTTCTTGCCTTTATCCTCTGCACTGTGTAAAATTTTAAATCTTCTGGAAGAGAAGCTGAGCAGGGTTTTTAAATTTATCACCATGTAGGCCAAACCTGTATTGTGTATTTTAGCTCTATTGCTCATCTCTCCTGGAGAGTGAGAAAGATAAAAATAATGATCTCCCATTACCTGCTGAATGTGGCTTTGTGAGCATTGCAAGCACCTTGGTCCACTTAAGCGTATCTGGTTTTTCGCTGGGGACTCTGGTGCCAGAGGTGGGACAACTTACCTTGCATTTGGTTTAGCTAGTGGCTAGTTTCTTTTAAAGCACTGGGCTGCCTGGGATCAGTTTTACAAGCAACTTGGATATCCAGACTGTAGGAAGAGAGGACCAGTAGCCTTGAAAGCTGTCTCAGTAGAAGTTGCCTCTTTCAGTCAGAGCTCTGTAATTTAGCTTACTTTTTCTGTGGTGTTTAGCATCTGCTTCTTGAGACTAAGTAGCAATAATACTAAGTATTATTTTTCATTATAGCTGTATGATTGCAACTGCATTTTAATTATTGCTATAGCTTTTAAGGCTTTTTTTTCTACACTGTAGATATGTAATTAAAAGAATTGTGTAGGTAATGAACCTGATTTTAAAATGTGTAGCTTCTTAAGTGGATCCTTCTTCCTCCCCAGCACTGGTGAGGGCACACCTGGAGTGCTGTGTCCAGTTCTGGGCTCCCCAGCAGAGAGACGTGGACATAAATGGAGACAGTCCATTATGTCTCCTCCTCAATGGAGGACCATGAAGACAATTAGGGGACTGGAGCATCTCTCCTATGAGGAGAAGCTGAGAGGGCTGGGATTATTCAACATGGCAAAGAGAAGGCTCAGAGGAATCTCATCAATGCGTATTAAATACCTAAAGGAAGGGCGCAATGAGACTGGAGCCAGACTCTCTTTGGTGATGCCCAGTGACAGGCCAGGAGCCAGTGGGCACACAGTGACACAGCAGGTTCCTTCTGAGCACCAGGAGCCACTTCTTTTACTGTGAAGGTGCACAGGTTGCCCAGGGTGGTGGTGGAGTCTCCATGCCTGCAGATATTTAGAAACCATTTGGACATGGTCCTGGGCAGTTGGCTGTGGGTGGTCCTTCTGGATCAAAGCATTTGGACCAGATGACCTCCAGAGGTCCTTTTCATACCCAACTTTCTGTTGATTTTTAGCTATGGGAGGAACTCTTGTGCTGTGTCTTCCATGCATTGCTTTCTTTGTATAGAATTCAGATTGGAGGATGTGTGTCTGCTGCATCAAGGTAACAGCCTTAACCCTGCCCAAGTATTGTGTGCATTTGTGTACTTTTCCCACAAAAAAAAAAAGACCCCAACAAAACCAGACAATCAGCAAGGAGGCTCTTACCTGCCTACTATATGTTTTGATGTATTTTTAGTGTGATAAGCCTATCCTGTTTTTTTTTTTTTGGTAAGGGTCTAAAGCAGGAATGTACTATGTGTGTATGGGAAAGAAAGAAAGGCTGATGAATATTTATCTGGTGAGAGGCAACTTGAATTTTAGTATTCAATAAAGTTTTGCTCCAAATCAATTTTTGTCATTTACTGTAGAGTTGGTGTGCATTTACATGACACAAGGTCAGTATATGTGACTTAGAAATCTTTCCACTTAAACCCAAGAATACATTCATTGTCTTATGTCCATCAGCTCTTGAGTTTGTTGGGGGCAGAATGGGATTGTTTTAGGATTCAAGAATCCATTTACATTGTCAGAAGCAATATCCTGTTGAATGTGTTGTAATGTGTTTCACAGCTTGACTTGTGACATAATATTCCACAATGTGTTATCAACTAATGTAATGTCAGATCTTTGGAAGGCAGGAGACAGATTATCTGGAGCAAATACCAGCCTATTCTTGACATTTGTGAACTGGTTCATTAATTATCAGAACTACATACTCAAAGCTCAGCAACATTCTAGGATCTCATAATACTAGTTTCATGTGGCAGAAAAGCCATAGGAGAATAGGAATACAGTTTTAAAATTGTGTCTGAGAGAATTTGCTGTTTTCTTGTAATAGTAGCTAAACACTGATTTGAATCTAATGATATTTTGTAAATTTTTAAAGGCCACTGTGTCTTTCTGGGATGCTGTATGATTTGGTGATTGCCCTTCCAGACTGGACTACATCTTTTGTGAGGAGTCTTGGTGGCTGTTCCTGTTTTTATTTTCATTCCAAGGTGGTTAATTACCTTTGAAAGTGCTAACACAAGATTTGGAACATACACCCCAGAAAAGACTATAATCTGTACAACATTTATGGGTAAGGCTGATTCTGTTTTATTGTATAAGAATTGAAGAAGCAGATGTGCTTTTGCATACACAGACATAAGGTCTGAAATAAAAACAGCTGACTTCAAAAGTAAATAAAGGTTGAGAATGACTGCTTAGTCACATAAGCCTGAAAAAAAAGGACAGCGGAATTTATGGTGGGGCCAATAATAAGGGATGATAAAGGGGTTCTCTCTGGGGGGAGAAGAGAGTTTAGCTTATTTCTCATAAATGCTGATTTGAAGTTCTCTCGTGGAGAAGCACAAAGGCTTCCTTTTTTGTGGGATGTGCGGTAGCTGATGTGGCTTCCAAAGCTGATGAATTGTCTCACTTGGGTGACTGCAAGGTGTAGCATGGTGGCTGTTTTGGCTTTTGTTAGGTAGGCATTGCTGGTCAGTGCCTCTCTGATAAATCTCTGCAAACACTTCTGGGTAGTTCATTGTGCTGATGAAATAAAGTTGTAGGCATTATTGGATGAGTCTTCTAGTCCTTTGGGTTGCAAAGAGTCCTCAGTTCTTAAAGATTGGTCAGAAACCTGCTTTCTTCCTGAGGGAAGTAATTCATACGATGTCATTGCTCTATGAAATCTTCCCCCTAGTAAGGTGGTACTTACATTTCTGAAACTCATATGCTTTATATTTGTTTTTGTTGATTCCATTTCCTGAGAAGTCTGGTAGGCAAAAAATCAGTTTCCCATTTGCTTATAGACCTTACTGTACCCTGAATGGCACAACCATTTTTGCAAATAAGCATTTATTTATCTTTCAGGTCAAATTCACTGCCATAATTAAAATTTTACCGGTATAATTCACTGTATAATTAAAATTCTACAAGTTTCAATTTTTCATCATTACTTCTTAATCACAGTGAGAATACATTTCTTGCGAGACTACTCTAGTTGCCCATATGCTTGTAGTGTAGCTTTGCAAAGTATTTCTGGTAATGCTTTGTGTTGTGAGGCTGAGGGCACTGAACTTGACATGGCATGTTTGGATGCACTTTGTACAAAACCAATGTATTGAAGAAGAAGATACATGTGTATTCTGACTTTATTGAATGCTTCAGAAAATAATACAAAATGCACTGAAGAGAATATTCTGGCTAGTGACTGTCTCTTGTGGTAATAAATGTGTAAAAATAAAGGATTTGAGGGTCACATAGAATTTTTCTTTCAAATGCAATGGCAGTTTCTTTGAAAGGATTAAAAAAAACAATCAACCTTATAGCTCGAATTGTATTCTACCTCTAGGCTGACATGTGTTGATTATTTGTACATATATTGGGATTTGTTTTGGTATGTGTGGGCAACAAATATAATTACCAGCTAGGATTACTTCTGCTAGTAATATTCCTTTAATATTTTCATGCATGGTAAAAAGGACACTGGATGTACAATTAGCAAAGAAGGATACAAAAGTAACTTGAAGACTTCATTGCCATATTATTTGCAGTGTATTATTAAAATGCAGTAAATAACGTCTGTGAATAGTGACTTGTTGAAGAAATAATGCCCACTTTTTCAGAGGTACTGGTGTTTAATATACACCTGCTTGAAACAGGTGTAATAAGTTTTTCTTTTTGAGGCAGTCATCCCTAATAGTGTATATCAAATTTGATCTTGTAGTACAATGGAGATCCCTTAAATGCCTATGTTGAAACTGAAATCTTCCTGTGAAATCAAGGGTGGAATATATAGAATATCTGCATTTGACAGAGATTTTACAAGTTTGTTTTCTAGTAAATACTCAATTCTTCATACTTCTCAGAATACTCCTGTGTGCTAGTGGAATGGGAATGTTATGTGTGGCTTTTACTTGCTTTTGAAAATGGTTTTAAGCAATTAAATTCTACTACTTAATTATTTATTTCACTAACCATTTGTTTCAAATGGATGGGTCAGTACACATACCTGTTTATATATGCTACTGGCACTTTTTCCAGTCGTTAATTTTCTATGAGTTTTGTTGTGGATGTGTTGAAAAGTGTACCCTTCTGTGATTTTACTGTGTGTTTCCTAAACATGGTCTTAACCTGAGTCTGCTTCCTTCCTAATCTCAAAGGCCTTGTGAAAATTCAGAAGCTGTTGGTGTAATCTTTCATGTATTTGTGATGCACAGTTTTTGCACCTACTTAATTTAAATCTTCAGCCTGAGCTTAATGATGACTGATCTGTGTGTGCCTTAACCTTTTGGGTAGTTTAAGCCTTGCAAGAATTTCTTGAAGTTACACCCTGCTTGAAAGAATAGAGATCTTCATTAAACGTCCTGAGCTAGGACTTCAAAAAATCAGAAAGTGTAAGAAAAGTGAACAGCTGTTTCTTTTATGACACTAAAGTAAGGCTTTACCTTTAATATTAACTTTTATTTTTAAGGAAAAAAGTTAACGATATATTGATACTGTAAAAAGATAGTGGGAAACAGAAAGATAAGAAGTCATTCAAAGTTTTGAAAAGGGGCTAATAATCTATTTGTTGTAAGTGCTGAATATTGCTTTTGAAAGTAAATGTAATGCTGGATCTCGAGTGACCTCAGCAAGAAATGAGGTATTAGAAGCTTCAAACATTTAAGTTTGTTTTTTTTTTAACAGTGTTGAAAAAATAGTTTCTTCAATCCATCTGCTGTAGATTGATCTTGTTTCTCCTTAATAACACTGGCTAAGTTGTGAATAATTAATGTCCTTTTGTGCAGGATATTTTTGAAGAAATTACACCTGTTATCTTGAGTGTTTGCTTTGATCTGAGGATGTAATTGTGCTTTGTGTGTAAGAGTTCACATTTGTTGGGGAGTTTGGACTATGTGTACAGTTTAAAATCAAATACAGCAATGGTAATAATTATTTTGATGATCCCATACCAATTGTCAATTTAAGGATTATACAGAATGGGACAAAAATACATTACTCAGCATCAGGAATACCAGGCTGTGCAGGGCTTCTGGATTTGAGTGTAGCTGGTGGTTTTACCTGCTGCATGGGGGTACAGGAAGGGCAGGGTGCAGTGGGCTGGAGAGTCCAGGAGAACTGAAGTCACCCCCCGTGGGGCAGTCTGAGAGATACTCAGACCCAGAAAGGTTTGGGGCTTATCTCAGGGCTCTTGTGGAGCTTGGACAAAAGTTGACAAAGTCTGACGATGTTCTTGGAGCTGAAAGCTGGTTTTTATACTGAGAGATGATGGGCGTCCTGGCATGGATGGGTTGTTGGGGGTGTGGACACTGAAAACACCTGGGTTACAGGTGGGGGGCCTGATAAAAGAGCTTCAGGTGTGTCAAGTGCAAGAAGCTCTGCAATTAAGTGCATGCTATGTTGGTTTTACAACTTGGAAGTGTTGGCAAAATGTGTTGGTTCAAAGCCACTTGCAACACTGTGTATTAAGTGCCAGATGATTAAATGGAAAATACACTGTGTGTGCTTGCAGGACCCAGTGGTGATTAATAGCTCCTAAAAACTTGTAACAACTAAAGCCTGTAAACATATAAAGGATGAGGAGAAGGCTGAGGTGCTTAATGCTTTCTTTGCTTAGTCTTTAACAGTCAGACCAGTTAATCTCACTGTACCCAGCCTCCCAAGAGAGAAAATAGAGACAGAGAGCAGAATGAAGCTCCCATAATCCAAGGGGAAATGGTCGGTGACCTGCTGTGCCATGTGGATATAAGTCTGTTGGGTTGGGTCGAATCCATCTGAGGGTACTGAAGGAGCTGTGAGAGGCACTCACCTTCTCTGACCAAGTGACACCTTTAGAGGGTGAGGGAAAGGCTGTGGATGTTGTCTTTCTAGGCTGCAGTAAAGCCTTGGATACTGTCTCCCATAGCATTCTCCTGGAGAAGCTGGCTGCTCATGCTTTAGATGAATGCACTGTTTGCTGGATTAGAAGCTCTCTGGCCAGGGAGTTGGTAACAAAGGGAGTTTGATCCTGCTGGTGTCCGGTCACAAGCGCTGTTCCCCAGGGCTGGGTTGGAGCCAGTCCTGATAAATACCGTTATCAATGATCGAAACAAGAGGATCAAGTGCATCCTCAGCCAGTTTGAGGACTAAGCTGTGTGGGACTGTCAATCTGCTGGAGGATAGGAAGGCTCTGGTGAGGCACCTGGACAGGCTGGATCGATGGGCTGGGGCAAGTTGTATGAAGTTGAACCCAGCTTGAGCCACAGGCAGTGCTACAGGCTGGGGGCAGAATGGCTGGAAAGCTGCCCAGGAAAAGAGGACCTGGGGGTGCTGGTCAACAGTAGCTAAACACGAGCCAGCTGTGCCCCGGTGGCCAAAAGGCCAATGGCACCCTGGCCTGTGTCAGCAATAGTGTGGCCAGCAGGAGCGGGACAGTGATTGCCCCTCTGTGCTCGGCAATGGTGAGGCTGTGCTTCAAGTCCTTTATCCAGGTTTGGGCTCCTCACCACGACGAAGACATTGAGGGGCTGGAGCATGTCCAGAGAAGGGCAACAAAGCTAGTGAAGGGGTCTGGAGCACAAGTCTGATGAGGAGTAGCTGAGGATCTGGGGGTGCTTCGCCTGGAGAAAGGGAGGATCAGAAGGGACCTTGTCACTCTCTACAACTGCCTGAAAGGAGGCTGTAGCCAGGTGGGGATTGGTCTCTTCTTCCAGGCAAGTAGCGACTGGACAAGACAAAATGGTCTCAAGTTTTACCAGGGGAGGATTAGATTAGGTATTAGGAAAAGTTTCTTCACAGAAAGGGCTGTCAAGCACCGGACCAGGCAGCCCAGGGAAGTGATTGAGTCACCATCCCTGGAGGCATTTAAAAGGCTCATAGGTGTGGCACTAAGTGACATGGTTTAGTGATGGACTTGGCAGTACTAAGACCTCTAAGATCTTAAGAGGTCTTTTCCAACCTGAATGACTCTATTAAAGTGCTGTGATGTTTGTTTTCTGAATATATTATTGTAAGCTTGAGTACAGATATTTTATTTTTATTTTTTTCCTTTTTTAAAATCCAGACTTGGTGGAAACAACAAACAAGTTTACTTTTCTTTTTATTTATTTCCTTTTTTTTGGTGATAAAATGTCTGTCATTTTTAAGAAGCAATTTGGCAGATTGTATCCAGGATGTAACAAATACTTTGCTTTCAAATGTGAAAAAATACAGTTGGAAATTGTCCTGGATTGGTAGTGCTCTCAGTGTTTTTATTTCCTGATTTTTTTTCTGCCAGTCTGTATACTGCCTTTGTTCCCTCTCCATTACAGTTGCCTCTTCACCACTACCATTACATATATAAACCCTCTCTCCCTGTCGTGGCTGTTTGGTTTGTGAAATAAATTATTAAAAATTACTGTAAAGATCTTTTGATGGAAGACTGTGGTTAACAATATCAAGCTACTATGAGACCACTTCTTTTTATGTGAGTATTAGTCAATTGTCCATACACTGCATGTAGCTCGTTCTGGCCCCTGTGATTCCTCATCCAGGAGAGGAGAAATGTTCTCCTAACGTGTTCTCTGGATCTGTTGGAAAGCATCACAGTGTTTCCTGGAGTCAGATGGAATGTGACAGTAACTGTAAAGGATTTTCACGTGACAGAATTCTTATGAATCTGATTTAAATCCAACTAAAGGATGTTGTAGTCTCTTCTCTGGCATTTGGAAGACTTTTAATTTTTATTTACATCAAGACCACACATTTTGTTCTCTGCACTTAACCTTTGAAAGAATGTAATACCTTTTCTCTCCCACAGTTACAAGTAGGTGCAGTAAAGTACTTTCTGCTTTATGGGGATAATTGATTTTTAGCAAGGGGAGGCCCATTGGAGCAGTAGGCAGGGTGCTGTATATTGTCTTAGGTACTAAACATTAAAGTAACTTAGCTTTATAGAGCTTAAGTATATGGAACTTAAATTCAATCTAAATTGCAGCCTTGCTGGCTAAATACCTGTATTGACAGAATTTTAAAGGGATGATAGCAGAGACAGAGCTGGTGAGACTGAGGAAGAGGACAACATGAAAATGTGAACCTAACATGGGTGTCTCAGGGTATCTTTATTTTCCTGGTTTTAGAACAGCAGTAAATAGTTTTATCCGAGTTCAATTTTAGTATTTTAGTTGGAAGACCTTAGAGTGGGATCTTTAGTAAAGGGTTAGGCACTTGTGGCAGCTAACTTCCGTACTTTATAAAGGTTGAATGTGTGGATGAATCCGAAATGGAGATGAAGTGATTTCAAAGACAGGAAGCCATCTGCTCTGCCTGCACCTTGGGAGACCTCGATGATTCTGTGTTGTCTTTTGCTGGAGCTCTGCTCTGTGAGCCATGCTGTGTTCATAGCCTGGATTACCAGGGTATTTCAACTTAGATCCTGCCCAGCTGTGCTGGTGACCCTAAAGCTGAATTAATACTTGTGTTCCGCTATCTTGCTGGATGCATCCAGACAGGGTGGGACTCAGAGATGACTTTGTAAAATCTTTTCCTTACCTAAAGGGGTCTGTTAATGTACTTAGAGGTGGTACTGTTTTTCAGGGTCATGGTTTCAAGGCCAGTTGAAATAAGTAAAGACGAATTACAAACCGATACCCTTGGTTACAAATCAGTAACTTGATGGGCTGAAGGTAGCTAGTCTAGGCTTTCCATGGGCCTTCTGGTATCCTCTGTCTGCCCCCCTTCCCCTTGTATCTAGGAACTTCTTATTTACTGTTGAATTTTTCTCTTCTAAAATGTTTAAAATACTAAAGGTGAGGTACAACAGATAATGAATGTCTTTCCCTACTGGAAGTGACCATAGCCCTTTAGCCAGGGGATTTTACAGCCATAAGCATTTTTACTTCTGCATATATATATATTAAATAAAAATGTAGTTTGCTGTTGTTTTTGACTTTATTTTAAAGATTTACTACTAGAGTTCACCAAAAACTTTTTTAAAAAAAAGTCAGTATCAAACACTTGGGCAGATAATGTGCCAGAGTGGGCAGGGTTATGTGACTTGTAGGAACTTGATATGCTATTTTTAAAAATTCGTCTTCGAAAGCAAGGAAAAGGTGAAGTCATAAGATATAAATATGCAAAGAAAGGATAGTGATCATGGGAGACACCAGATTAAACTCCTGCCACTGACAAGCAAAAAAGAGAAGTTTGTATAAAGATCCCTCTCACATCAGAAAATATAAATTAAATTGTGGATAACTACAGGCCTTGAAGTCTTAAAAGTAAGGAAGTGAAGTATCTTCAATTTTCAGAAAGGAGAAAGGTCAAAATGGCTTTTTCAATACCTTGAGCTGTGTAATGAAATGTAGGTTTTGTGTTGTTGCTCTTGCCTTCAAAGTAGGAAAGACAAAGGTAAATCCAGCCAAAGGAAGATACTCCTAGTGTGGAGCCTGGGGTAGGAAGAAGATAACAACCCCCAAAAAATGGACTCCTTCTGACCTATGGAGCTCTTCCAGCAAATCTTCTGCCTTTTCCTTGAAGAAAATTAAGAACTGCTAGACAGCACTTTTAAAGTGCAGCTCTGCCTGCTCTAATACACCAACATCACTCCTTGTGGCAGTCCTTGAAATCCTGAGATGTGGCTGCCAAATAAGATGAGAAAATAGATCCTCACCCACCTTCTCTTGTTTGTCAAAATGTTCTTTTTATTTTTGGGAGCTGCTGTTACATCAAATAATACATGTCTCAAACGAATGTTCGAACTGGTTTGTGCCTGATGAAACTGAACCACTCTGAGGCCATAAAGCTACATTTTTCTATGCAAGACTGGCATGTTTTAACTTCGGCACTTGTAAGTGCTGCTGAAAGTTTCAAAATAGGCTTGTCTTATTGCATGCAATACTGTACTGGAAGAATATTTTCTGGTGCTTTTTTTTGGGCACATGATGGTAATTTAACAAAACTGCCTCTAACAAAGGTATCAAACCTGCACTCGGGATTGACAGGAGACACAGTACAGAAATAATGTGTGAGGCTGTAATGGGTATCTCAGTGTTGGTACAGAACTCTTCAGCCTCTTTAAGGCATGGCTCTGTGGCAGCTGCATGGGCTGGTGTGTCTGCTCTGCATGAGTCAGGGCATGGAGGAAGGGCAGGAGAGGCTGGGATACACCTTTGCACACCTGCCTATGCTGTCTTTGCTTTTCTTTCCCAGCTCATCTTTACTCTGCCATGAACAGGCTTCCTTACTATTCTGGCTTAATGGGCATTGAAGTAGATCTACTACTTTGTCCTAAATGTTTCCTGATGAAGCTTTTTCCAAACGTGTTGGTGGGATTTTGTGAAGATGCTTGTGCTGCTGATTGCTGTGCTGCATTTACTGGTTGTGTGTGTAAAGAGTGAGCTTTAATTTCTGCTGTGCTTAGTCTGGAGCTTTCACAAGCACTAAATTTTGCTGATAGTCTGAACTGGGGATGATGGTTGGGAATTAACCACAGCAGAGGCTTATCTGGCTGCTAGGTATGGTACCTTAAGCCCATATCTCTTGCTTTTCAGAAAACTGATAAAGTAGAAAATAGATGAGGTGTGAAGGTAGTTCTGAAAAAGTCAATAAGTAGCCGGAAGCTACAATTTAATAAGTGTTTAGACATATCTGGCTCAAATAGCTTATAATTTTAACTCTTTTAAAAGTGATCGCTAAAACCTAAATCCATATTCCCTGTGGCATTAGGTATCAGGAGAAATAAGTGGAAGCAAGGCATTTGAAATCAATAAATGGCTTCTAGGTACAGCTTAGTGCAGACAGAACTTGGAGAAAAAAGATTGTGAAAGAGATACAGGAATAAAATTTAGGTTTCTTTTGCAGACTATAGCAAAGTTCTAATCCTGGCTGTTGTGAAAATGAATGAAGATTAGAAAGTTGTGGAAATGTGGAAGTTCACTGCCATGGGCCAACTTGTACAGAATTAGATGTACTGAAAAAGTAAGAAATCTGTGGAGTAAAGCTGCTCTATTTATGCCTTAAATAATAAATGAAATAATGTTAATTACCTAAGATCCATTTTATATTACACTGGAAATGAAGCAAAGATTTTTTTTTCCCATTTGCTTGGGGATTGTGTTATGCTTGAGAATCTTCGACTTCGAGTTTCATGTTGCTGGATTTAGATGTGGCTTACAGGGCCTAGAAGTGCAAGAGGCTCCTCTGGGTAGGTAATTCAAGTGATGCAACTGCATTTTATGAAGGCCCTTGGTTTCCCTTTTCTGTTCCTTAGGCCAACAGGTTGTACCTGTGTGTATGATGGGGCTGAATGAACCATCAATTTATATTTTCTTTGTTCTATCCCATAGACATGGTGAGGAAGAGCCATTAACATTCCATTAGCTCTGTAGATAGAAGCATTTATATAGGTGAGATTTGTCATAGTGTTACACCTCAAGGAGATTAAAATTATATTCCTGGGGCAGGTTCCAGTCAATCCTTCTTGATTCTGAACTACTTATTGCTGTTTACAGCAAATTCATGTGGAATCATATGATGCGTAGTGGAAAACACAGAATTTTCATTTTTCATTTACCCATGCCTTTGCTGTCTTCATATGAAATACCTGCTTATGCTTGACTGCAGTAGTTTTTACCTTAAGCATCACAGTATGTGATATTTTCAAATCAGTAGTTTAGATGACATTTCTGACTTGCAGTTTGTGTCTTGCCCATCTCAAAATCAGCAGTTTCACTTAAATTTCAGCCATTTTTTAGAAACTCTGATCTGCAAAACAACTGAATCCTTTTTAATAATTTTTACCAGGTAAGGCTAATTCTGAGACTACAGATAAAGCAAGTGTAGATTTCTGAAGTATTGTATCAAAATGAGAATGCAGTTGTTTTTCAGTGTGCCCTGTGAAATCTGGAAATTCTTTTGGAGCTCACCCATCATCTGTCATCCTTCTAAGGCCATAGTTAGACTTCAAGAGATGTTCTGAGACTGCTTGTAACACATCTGCAAGAGCTATGTTTGAGCACACAGGGGGAATTAGAGCTATTATATCTGTTTGTGTTAGTTTTTTTGAGGGGGAGGAGAGATGTTTAATTTTTTTTTTTACCTTGTCCCAGAGGAAGGAGTCAATTTGTTCTGCTGTTTAGTGTTTTCTGTTCATTTGCTGTGCAACCCAAATTACTGAAAAGTTGGCTTATGTGATTGCCTTTAAACTTGTCAAAAATTTCTATCACCTATCTGGCCTCTAAAGGATGTAGACTGAAATAGTTTGTGCATATGAATCTAGGCAATGGCTTTGTGTTCAGGGACAGGCCTGAAGGCAGGGACAACTTGGCTAGGATCTTGGCTTGTTTGCATAGACATCCTGTGTGGCTCGATCAAGTTATGGAAATTCTGAAACTACTTGTCTACATTTCTAAGATGAAAAGGAATTGGTGTAGGGAAGGGTGCATATTTAATATGTGGCTGTTGAAGGTAAATCAGTTAATATTTGCAGGGTGCTTTGAAACTTCAGTTGCACGGTGTTGTGCAAGATGTTTTGTTCATGGTTGGCTTTGGATTTTGAGTGACTAAGAAAGAAGCAATCAGTCTGTATTTGCTCATTTGAATAATTAGTGTTTTGTGTATGAAGCTGTATGTAGGGACAGAAAAGCACTGAGTCGTACTGTGCCTGCTATTTCTGGAATATCAAGCAGGCTTAAGACTCAGAGGAGGAGGAGTTTCTGGGATTTTTCCAAATTCTGTCAACAAAACAAATTCTATCCGCGTTAATCATCAGAATGAGTTGGAGTTATTTGTGTGTTGTTGTAGCATAGCCTGGCTGAAACAGGCTACTTGACCTTGTTCCTAATGTAATGGGACTTTTCCCAAGACACTGCTAAATCACTCATCACAACTTTGCATATTGAAGTTATTCACACTGATCATTAAGTCTTCAGTGAAGTGAAGAGAGCAGTTGACTCTTGGAATGCCTCGAAAACATGCCTGTGCTCAAGAGCAGGGTGAAATGCCCACCTTAGAGCACTACGCTATGGCACCTGCATCTGCTGCTGCCCAGGGTAATTTGGGTTCCTTAACATCAGGTGTTACTGTGCTGAACAGCCTTTGGCAAGGCTTAGGCTTTCTGCCAACACACCTCTTAGCTAGCAGTGAGATTTATCCTCTCTGGTCTTAAAGTTTTGTTTTGTTCAAGAAATACTTGCATGATCCACTTTTCTCAAAGTAGTGAAGTCTTTATTTTGAAGGAATGAGCTAAAAAATCAGCCTATATTTTCCACCTTTGGTATATAATACCATGTGCAGAGTGAGCTTTGACTATTTTATATCAAAAAAGAGCTGTGAGAAAAGAGTAGCCCATTAAGGTCATGTCATGTTGGAATAAGCTTCCTTTAGAATGTGGCCATGGTCGTTTATTTGTAAGAGCAGTGCCTTTCCTTTAAAGTGTCTTTCTGGGAGCTGTTTGACAAGACAAGTGTGGAATGTAGACTGAAATGCAGATTATGGCACAGGAAACTAAACTGTACCCAGAGTTGAACTGAAGTGTACAATTTTTTTCCCTGATCAACAAAGACAGCAAGCAGGTAAGATGTGGAAATGATCAGTCCCTTTCTTGATTGGAACAAGTATGAGTCGTTCAATGGCTATGGGCTTGGGAAAGTTCTCATTCATATGGGGGAATTACTGAAATGTCTTACAAGTACTGCAATTTTAGAGTGTTAAAGTTCCAAAAGGAAACCTGCTGCTTTCCAAAAGAAACATTTCTAGGTTTAGCATTTTTAAACATAAATCATTTTGCAACTTCAAGTTACCCTCAGGTGCCTTAATGCATGGAAAATCTAGTGAATTAGAGTAAAATGAACAAAAATACCAAAGTAATTTGTCAATTCATGTTGTCTGTGCTGTGTGCAGAGGCAGAAAAATCAGCAGGACATTGCAGAAGGAGTGAAAATACAAGTTATAACCTAATTGGATTTTTTTACGTTACTAAAAGGTAAACCTTTCTAGTAGATTTAACTCTCCTGTTCTTTACTTTGTGGAGCTTAGGTGTTGCTAAGGGTGGATGGGCTGAAGCCACCCTACACAGCTCTGTGTGTCTGGGTGCTGCAGTGCAGACCCTGGGCTGCAGCAAGCTGTGTAGCTGGGGTATCCTGCTGGTCTGACACAAGTCTGAAGTGTAGACACAAGTCACAAGTGTAGAAAGTGGGAGAAAAAGGTGACTTAGAGGGATCACCTCAGACCCAGACTGCAGCCTGTGCTGTGTCTAGAGCAGAGATGAAAAGTACTTAGAGAACACATTACTCACTTCAAAATCCCAATATAAATTGGGATTACTCTTGTAAGTGCTACTGATGGTTGCAGAGTGGAAGTGGGGAGTAAAGTTTATCATCGTAGATATTTTGAAGCTAAGTTTATTCTTTCATGTACTTTTTCTTCTGTGTTGTCTGGTGTTCAGTACCCCCATGCCAGGCCTGAAGTATTCTTTTAATGGACATGCTCTGAAATACAGATTCTTTTGTCTGCACTATTTATATTAATATATTAATGTTAGTTCAGGTGTTCACCTATTGTAGTTTTTCAAGTTCCAGTTTCATGTTCTCAGTGATCTCACAGTCACCCTTTAGTTTTAGTGATGGTGGCAGAAGCCATAAGCTGTTCTGCTAGCCTTGATAAACTTCAGCAAACAAAATATATTTTGAAGGAATTTGTTTTTGGGAAGGAGTGGTAAGGCAAATTCCAGGTCATGAACAGATTGAATGGACATCAACTGATAGCTTAGTAGTTTGTCCCCGTAACTCCACAATACCCCCTAAACAGCTGAAAAGAGAGAGGTGTATGTGCTTCTTTTTTCAAAATGGGTTTTCAAAGGTGACTGGAAATAAAACAGTATTTTTTTAGAAAACTTTAAGACCGGAAAGTAGGCATGATTACATAAAATTGAATTATTTGTCTGTTGTACTCAAATGAGGAGAGGCAATGATTTAACATGTCATATTTTGAATCCAGTAGTGTATTACTGGATTTTAACTGGCTGGATCTTGTGTGTAAATGTGCTCAGTTCCTACTTATTTGATGTGTTCAGTGGACAAGTCCCTGTGCACCTCTGTTTTGGTGCTGGACAGTGACAAATATCCTTTGATAGCAGGCACAGCATCCTGATCTGGAAGGCTTTATAAAATCTGCTTATACAGATTATAACTTATAACAGCAGTAGCTGCTGTTGAGATGTCTATCTGCTCAAGAAAATTTTCATAAATACTCAATTTCTTAAAAACCAGAAAACCCAAGAAAGGTTACTTACACTATTAGCTCAGTAATGAAAATGTTAATGGAGAATAAAAATGGCAAATTTGCATATTTGTAGTTTAAATCGGGGCAAGAGGCATGATGGGAGATTTTTTTTTTTTTTCATGAAGGCTTGTCTGCATTACCTGATTTGATAAGCAGCCTGGCTTTCCTTTTGGAACTTTGAAAAACATATGCAGGGTGAACCAAGTAGTTGTGTTTTCATTAATTGTGAATGAAGTAATTTGTTATGTCCAGAGTGTCTCAGAAGTTTAATGAGAAAACAGAAGTCATGTTGCAATCAAGCTGATCCTTTTATATTTTACATCCTGATAGTGTTGATAAGGCATGAGTGGGATTGTTTTGAAAGACATTTGCAATCTACAAAGTTGGTATTTTCAGCATGCCTTTGAGTGTTTTGTATCATTGGCAAATGCATGGTGCGTCTTCAGAGGTGGGAACTGATAATGTGTCCCTGAGATTCCAAACAAGTACCATCTGGAAACTTACGATAACTTGTGGTTTTGATTTGTAGTTGCTGTCAGGGGTGCAGACACACGGAAAGAGCTTGTTTGCTTGGATTCTTTTTCTGTAGGACAAGTTACATGAAAGTTGATAGTTAACTATATCTGATACCATATTGAGAAGTAGCAAATGGTGGCCAAGTAATTTTTGTTCAGGAAAGGCACACAAATAAAAAGCCAAACTCTTTCTTGTTACTCTCAACTTTATTGAGCTTTTTTCTTCTTCCAAGCAAAGCCTATTGTCTGCAAACAGCTAACTAAACTCCCTGTCCCCAGAGGAAGATGTACCTTCCTCCTGCACTGATGATTCACAGCATTTCTGAACCAGTATTTATGAGGAGATTCTTTCCCAATACTTGTTGAGGTCTCTCAATGCCTGGTGGTTCAAGAAATCATTAAATTAATCAGCACCTAATTTCAGTAACCTAATTTGAGTGACAGTGGGTTTCTGTGTCACAGGGATGTCGAAAGAAAAGAATTAGTTTGGCAACTTTGTTCCAGTCAGGATGCTCCATGACTTCTGTAACTGACTGTGAGGTGTCCTCATGCTTAGATATTTGTGTCTTTTGGGGGCAGATGATTCCCATGGAGTACAGTTGCAGGCACATATTCCAGATACCTTGGATGTTACTGGATCTACTACATTTCATGCTACTCCAGAGCACGGAATGGCAACCAGGGTGTCAAGGGAGGGAGCAGAGCTGGTTTGGAAGGAAGAACACACAGGACAAAGCGTTTAATGGGGAGGTCCATAAATGGGAACAGAGGCTAGAATACAGCACGTGGAAACAGAGAAACTGGAGGTATATTTGTTGTGTAAGAGAGTTAGAAGTAAGAAGATCAGAAGAGGTGAGAAGGAAGACTCACAGAGTGATTAGGAACAGGATAAGGACAGCTGGAGGAAAAGGCCCTGGAAGAGCCTTCAGTGATTACAGAGAAAGATCTGCTTTCAGATTGAATTTGTCAGACTGATGTACAGTATTTAAAAGTATGTCATAATAGTTGTGAGTCATGTTTTTTTAGCAAACTGTGCTGAGCAAATCTGGTAGTGGTTTCAGTGTAGAGAGAGGAGTGATGTGCTGAAGAAAGTAAAGGAAGGCTGTTCTTTTAGGGCTTCACTAGCTCTAGCTGTGTTTCTTCTAATTTTTTGCTTTGTGAGTGTTTTGATTTTCAAGGAGATGTGGTTTGGTGGGGGCTTGGAAGAAAACAAAGTTTTGGAAAGAACTGAAAGAAGAAAGACTTGCAAACCCAAGTCATTTGTTTATTTTCAGCTGATAGCATTACTACAGTCTTAAGAAATTCTGCTGATTTATGATTTCTGAAATGATAACAAAACTGACACTGCTAGTTAGAAAAGAATTGTAAATATTATTTTCCTCTCTAGGTATACTGATGTTACAGACTCTTACCATTTTATCATACTATTGCATAATGCAGCCAATTCATGTTTTCCAGAGTTTCCCAATTAACTTAAGTGCTCAGAAGTTTCCATGACCTTTAGGTTCCTTTGTACTCTATGTTGTTTTTCAGAGAGTATGATAGACTTTGTGGTTTACTTCCAGTGTAGCCTTTTTTTATGGAAAAGATGTCACAATGCAAGAAGACCATGGTTTTGAGTTGTGTTTTTGAGCATTTAATACCAAGCTGATTTGACATCTCTTCTTTCTTTTCTTTCCAAAAATGTCTTATCAGAGAGGAAACTGTTTAAGTAGCTCATAAAAATAAATATTGGCAGCAAAATATCATAATGAAAAAAATACCACTAGGCTGAATAAATGGCAAAAATAAGTTGAAGAAGATCCCCATAGAGAAGATTGTTGCAGGATATATGCACCTATATCATATTCACTGCTGTAACTGATGTTCACTGTACTTATGGTTCATGCTTCAGTTTTGCCTGTCAGTCTCTATGACTTGCTGGAAAACCTTCTGTTAAGTTTAGGTTGTCCTGTTCCATCAGATCTGTGTGAGCTCCCAAACACAGGCTTCTGTTCTTCACTGAAGTGTTGGAGGTTTCCCAAACACCTTACCTATGGAGTTGGAGAATGTGGCAGGTGGAGAGCTTCCAAAGAAGGGTGCATGGTTGCCTCAGTGAGTGCAGCACCACATTCATGTGGTGCTTCCCATCCAGACCTAAGCTCTTCATCTGTCTGCTTGGAGTATAAACAGGGAATCTTCAGGGCTGTCTGCCCCTGCCCCCCTAGGCATGTGTTTAGAAGCCTGAGCTTATTTGTCAGAGCTATTTGACTCCTTATTTGAGGACAGTGCTGAACAGTAGCACCTTCTCATGTCAAAACACTTATAGGTATATATATGCAAAAATTATATATATATACACACATATACACATGCATATACCTATGTATGTATATATATATAGGTGGCCAGTTGCTGCAGTCTCCATGCCCTGAATAAAGGATTATTACCCTGGTGTTGCTTAATATTTGGTAATTATGAAGCCAGAAGATGTTGTTTATACATGCCAAGCCCAGTCTGCTCTTTTGGTCCATGTTTGTTTCCACACATCCATCAAGGCCTTGCAAAGCAAAATGTGACCGCTGACAAGTTATTCCCACAATGTTGCACATGTTCAGATCTTCCTGCAACCTGATACAGAAAGGCCCCGTTGGCAATTTTTTTTTCTTTTTAACTGAAATTTTATTGAAAAAATGCAGTAGACTGTGGTGAGTTTACACCAGTGCATGCAATTATTTAAAATATGAATACAGTAAAGTACTAAGAAAATTCAGCTATCATTTTGAAGAGTTGTGATTTAACTTAACACTTAATAAATGAATATAACTCATAAGTGTGTGTCTATATGTTTATATATATGCATAATCAAAATTTGTATGTACATATATTCATATGCGAGATCATGAGAATTAATTAGAAAAAAAAGATTTAAAAATAAAGGCAGAAATAGAGCAACTAAACATGATAAAATACTACTGTTGCTGTAAGAGGAGAACAAACCTCAGCTGCACTTTGATGTTCCTTAAATGATTTTTAGATGTGTACGTGAATGAGACTCCTTTTCCCAAAACTGCTCAGGGGATTTTGTTCTGTAAAAGCCTTTGCTTTTTGTCTTCTGTTCTGCAGAGGCTGAAACCTGTTAAGGAATGCATTTTTGTGTATTTGGAAGACTTTTTTATATGTGTAATATATATAAAGTGTTGCAGTTGTCCCTCAGTCAAGCAGTCAATATATTAATAGCCTGGAAACCAACTGCTGCATGAAATTAGTCCTGTTGGCTTAGTATGTAAGGACTTTCTAAACTTAAATGTGTTATTTTTCCCAAGGCTGTTTTGAAGAGAAGTTTTGATTTTGCCTTTAGGGGAGAAACATTGCCATGGTGTTGTCTCTTCCTGTACACTTGGAAACCATGGCACAAGGAGGAACTGAGACCAAGCCCAGAACTCTGGGTGTTCTCTGTCTCAAGGCATCTCTCCTCTGAATAAAGGCATCTCTTGAAAATGGTTGTGCTTTACAGTGGTGAATGAGCGCTACTGCAACTGTTGTCTGTTAAATGTAATGTCTCACTTAAATGTTGGCCTCTTGCTATTTAGTGTGTGTCTGTCTGTGTCTGTGTGTCCCACCCCTAATTCTCAGGTGGGTGTGTTATGGGTGTGGGGCTGAATTTATAAACATTTTATGCTGCTGAAAAGAATAAGAAATACAAGGGTTTGGCTATGTGACTGGAAAACTGCTTTTAAAATGTGTTTGTTTTCATACTTGGTACATCTGACTAGGCCAAGAGATTGCTCTTTTTGTGACATTGAATCTGTTCCTTTGCTTGTCTGTACATAATTCCTAATCAGTTTTTTTTACCTCTGATTATATTTCGAATAGTAAATGGGTCTGTTCATTAGTCTAAAAATGTAGTTTTCTTGCAGGAGAGGTTCTTTGTCTTGTTCCATTTTTATTTTGACTTCTATGTAGCCTGAAAACTGAGTGCTCTTTCCAACCTGACAGGGTCAGATGTTTGTTTTGTTTAAAGTAGCTAAAGGTCTGGATGTTGTTTAGGTGACTGCTTTGTGGTTTTTCCCTGTTGTGAAAGGAAGTTGTGTTTTAGCCAAATTAATAGTGTAATCTTGGTCAGCAATGATTAGAACCCCACTGAATGTTTTCTCTTATTTAGCACTAGTTGCATTTCTTGTATTATTTTCAATTTACCTGCTTCATAGGTTCAATTTACTTGCTTCATAAGTGACTGATACTTAATTGTAAATGATGATTTCTTTGAAGAAATCTTTCTGTCATGAGACAGAAAGCTTTTTCAATTTTAGCATTTTGTCATAAGTGTGTGTGCATGGAGGAAAAGGATATTCGTGCCTGTGTGGATACATTCATGAAGGGTGCATGTATAAATGGCAGGGTTTCTCCTGCTTTAGCAGGATGTCAGTTCAAGTAAGGCATCCTAAAAATTATCTTTTACCTGTATTCATTGCTCACTGGCTTATGTTATTTAAAGATACATCAGTCAATACTTCACTGTTCCACATACTAAATAGTAGCAAGTGACATGAATTTTCTTATCCAAACTGATACAAGCTATTCTGATGAATACTAAAGCATTAAACTATTTGAGATAGATTATCTTTATTCTTTTGTTCAAAAAAAGAAGCTCTGACTTCACAAGGATAACGACTGTGCTAGTAATTTTGTACTATAGGCCATGTTTTACAGGATTAGAGTTTATATATGTGCTACTGCAGATAATTCTGGGATTCAGTTCTGTTAATGAATTTAGATATCAATAGGCTCTGAACATACAGAAAGGTTTGGATCCTGAAAAAAATAGCATTCTTATCTGAATGGAGACAGATATTGGTTGCTTGAATATCTTTTGTCTGAAAATTGCTGAGCTATAATTATAGTATAACTAAGAGATAACCAAAACTAGAAAGATGTCTGTTTCTTTCCAAACCAGCTTCATTGACTTTTCTCTTTGGTAGAGGTTTACATGTTATGAATTGTGATTTGTTTCCTTTATAGTATTAATTCACGGTGGAGCTGAAGCAGGGATGTTTTCTTAGTGAAACCTGCTTTTGTTGACGACCTAATTTTGCCTTTGTCTAGGCAAGGCTTTTCTGAGAGTTGTGACCATTCTTTTTAACTTTGTTTTCCATGATGTGCAACCTAGTGGCATCTCAGCTGGTAAATGAGATAACAATTCTTTCCCCATTGGCAAAAAAATTAAAAAGAAATTACAATGGAAATGCTCATGTGCCTCTTTTTATTCTAAAACACAAAACAAAGAAAAACAAAAAACCTCTTCCAAGAATGTAATTGAATATAAAGTAATCTTGCAAATAGCCAACTTATGATTAATGGCTCAGTTTGGTTTTTTTTTTGATATTATGTAAGTTAGGAGTTGACAAGTTAAATAAATAATTCTTAACACAGCTTTTTTTTTCTTTCTGTTTTGTAGATAACTCTGCTGAAGCAGATTTATGGTTGCTGAACAGTTGTACAGTAAAAAATCCTGCTGAGGACCACTTCAGAAACTCAATTAAGTAAGTAGTTTCCTTACAAAGATTTTTAACTGTCAGTGAGTATTGCATGTCTTAAAGCTCTGTGTTTTCAATCTAGAAGTAATTTTGTGTATTAGAGCAATAAATGTGCTGAGTTTATGTTACAGTGGTGAATTCTCTAGAATGGATTTGTAAGGTAGAGTGGATTTGTAAAAAATAGCAATAACTTGCAAGTGATTATCACTACACTTATTTAGGATAACTGTTGACCCATTTAGATAGGGATTTTTATATCACTTTTCAAGACAATGTTGTAATAGTCTTCTGAAGAGTTGGCTCTGCTCTTGGTTTTGTTTTTTGCTTTTTAATACATGAAATGTTAGGTTGTTTCATTTTTCATCTACTTAAATATGGCCTAACTGGGACCTGCTTTTCAGTGGTGTGCAGCAATGGCAATAAGTTAAATCACAAGAAGTACCTTAACATAACAAAGAAATTCTTTATGTTGAGGGTGTCAGAGCACTGCAACAGGCTGCCCAAGGGGGTCATGGAGTTTCCCTCTCTGGAGACATTCCAAACCCACCTGGACGTGTCCCTATGTCCCCTGCTCTGGGTTAACCTGCCTTGGCAGGGGGTTGGACAAGAGGATGGTCCAGAAGTCCCTTCCAACCCTACCAATTCTGTGATTCTTTGTAAAGGATATCTGGTATGTACTTAAAACCAGCTATTTTGCTGTGCATTTTCTTGAAAGATTAGCTGATGAGCTTATAATAGAAGTCTCGTGAAGAATATTTTATTACTCAGCACCATTCCATTGATGTCAAACAAAATGACATGCTAGTGATTTTTCCTCCAATTTCTGCAGAAGTGTAGTTAGGATGAGAGTAACTAGAAAACCTGTACACATACAGCTGTCACTGCCCAGTATAAAGAAATACTGTGGTACGTGTCTTGTAGATTTTACCTTTAGTAAACAAGTTTGGCTATTTGTGCAGCCATTTGTTTAGCGTGGTGCTCTAGGGATGGACTGGCTGTTGAAATCCATTTTGGTTAGAAACACATAGTTCTTGGGAGTGGAAAGAGGAGAGAGAAGCTGGGTATAAGCTACCTGCTTGGAATGCTGGAGTTACTAACAGGATCTCAGGGCTGTAACCTGGAACAGAAACCACTTGCCTGCTGTAGGTTGCACAGCTGAAATTTCCTTCACCCCTGAGAGTGCTTTGCTTTCTGGCTGCTGGTGTTGCACTTGGTGACCAGAATGGCTTAGGCCTTTTCTTCTCTGTTGCCAAAAAAAAAAAAAAAAAAAGAAAAAAAAAGAAAGGCTAACTACTCCCAAAATACTTCCAGCAGTTAGTCTGTGTTGGCCAATAGAACTGATGACAAGATACTTTCCAGCTCACTTGTGGCCATCCTTCTATTTTACTAATCCTGTGCCAGAAATGATGTGGTATGGTGTGTGTCCCAGCCAGGAGAATAGAGTTGGTTAAGAAAGAGGGCCTAACTGAAAGCAAATGACCAAAAATATTTCTTTGAAGAACATGTTTCTGTTGCTGCTCTGTTCATGAACCTGATGTTACTTGTAGCCTGGGTTTGTTCTTTTTTTATCCTTACATCTCCCAATACTTGTTTTCCTGTAGCATTCATGCTCTAATCTCAGATCCTGGCAGTTCCCAGCCATGGAGAATGAAATCTTCTGTAATTGTTTCTGATTTTTCAGAAGGTGCATTAAACACAAGGGAAGCACATTGTCTCTCTAAAGAACACAACTTCTCCCAAATAGTTCTTAATTTGTTACAGCAAAAATGCAATGCATGAAGTTTGAGTGATAGAAAATGAACTGCCATTATATCCTGTCACAGCAGCTCGTTGGTAACTATGGAAATCTTTGTTTTTCTCAATTGACTAACAAAATAAACATGTAGTGCGCATTTATGTTGTCAAAGCAAACGTGCTTGGAGCAGAAAAATTAATACCCAGCCCTGTAAAATTCTTCTTAAAAAAAAAAAAAATCAGTCTGAAAGTGTTACATTGTATTATGCATGTTATTGAAAAAAGTGTTTATTCTCTGCCCGCTGCAACAGTTCTTACATTGCTTGCATATATGACTTTAAAATGCACTGATTCAAACCAGAGGTAGTGTGTTCCCACTGGTGGTTAAAGAATGGCTGTGAAAAGCTGATCCCTTACTAATAACATGGGCCAAAGAATGTACCAGAACCCAACAAATCCTGTAGGTACAACCTTTTTGGTCTGGTTTTCTTCTAAAAAAGGAACAAAACCACTTCCAGACACTTTGAACCTTTGCAGATGTGTATACAGCTGACACAATATGAGTGACAGTATAATCTTTATGGTTTTTTTTCTTATAGCTCTTAGGAATAGTCTCCTATTCTTCAGTATCAATAATGTTGAACTTGCTGGACTAGAGTAATGATATGGAGGGCAAAGAGTTGTTTAAAAACATTAGCTTATGGATGGGAATTGAGAGAGTTTCCTGGGTAGATTTTATTCTCATTTGGTTAATCTTAAGATTAAAATAGAGTTAGGTAATAGCAGTAAAGAATTCCCACTATAATTAAGTGGGTGGAGTTAAAAAAAAATAAAATTGTTAAGGCTTATGTTTTGATTAGTGATGGATCTACCTCTTGTGCTTTAGTAGGGTAGTTGGGCATTCCAGGAAATTAGCAGCTTTTGGAAAGTTCCATTTTTTGAAGTTGACTTTATTTTGCCTTAAAATGAAATAATTCTTTAAAAATTACCTGTTTGTTTTAAAGTCAGTCACATTCTTTTTTTGCTGATAATGTTTCAGTATGATATCTTTGTTTTGCACCTGATCATCTGTCAGTGTGACCAACTTGGATGAGTTAACTATGTATATGTATATGTGTTTCATAAACACATATATAAATATCAATAACATATTATAAATATGTAACATATGTAACATATTATAAAAAAAGTATAAATAACAAAAAATAAGTAAAACATCATTAAATTTCTTCCAGAGAGATGTCGCTATTTATTTGTTTTGGGGAATGTTGGTTAGTTTTTTTGTGGTTAATTTATGTGCTTCTGCTTATTGTGTTTGTGGGTTTTTTGTTTGTTTGTTTGTTTGTTTTCTCATTTGCAGAAGGTTATCAGGTAACATTTTCTGCTATAATTTATTTTAGTCAAAAGTAGTTTTCTTAAAACTTAGCTGTTGGTAATACGAAGAATAAACATTCAGGAAGTAAGTTACTAACCTTAACTTGCATAAACCACAGTAAATCTGGTAAGACTGATGAAAAGAACTAAGACTAAGAGCGTGTGCTAGAGGAGCTTGCTTCCTTTAAAATAAAGTTATTTTGCTCTTCAGTTTCATGCTCCATTAATTTCTATGTGCTCTGATACTCTTTTCTTGACTGTTACATCTCAGATATGTAACCCAGTTTTCCTGATGCCCTCTGAAGATTCAGAAATTCTTGAGTGTTTCTAGCTAGCTGTCTTTTCCTTTGCTTAATCCTTTCCTCTGTGCTGGTATAAGTTACTCATGTGTTTGGGGACTTTGGCTTTTCCTTTAGGACTTCTCCTGCTGGTTGAAGTATTATGGGGAGGAATTTGGGGGCTCGCTTATCAAAACAGCCAGAATGATGCTGTCTGGGAGGAAAGGTGTGGTTATACTCTTGAGGTGTCCATGGCTTGTCTCATGCTGTAGAATAAGCCTGACCACTATAAATAATCATCTTTGTTACTATATACAATGAACATGTAGCATTAACACATGTTCTCTGATATATTTGATGCTGCATTAAGGCATGCTCCAGTGTGTGTTCAACCCTTTTCTTTCTGATAGCTATGAGTTGTGGCAGAAATGCGAGGGCTTTTAGCACTCCAGTAGCACCATGTGGCTTCCAGTTCTGTCCTTGCTACAGTTTTCACCAATTCCTGAATAAACTCTGTGTGGGGGATCTCACTTTCATGCTAGAAGGAACATCAAAACCTGTAGAATTTGTGGAAATGTTTGTTTAAGAGGACTGTGATTGTAGACATTGCAAGTTGTTTCAAGCTCTCAGTGGATTAAATTGAAGAGTAAAAGGCATGACTGCCTTTGGATGCTACAGGATTTCTGTTAACCAAACGCAACTGTGTTGATGTTAAGTACAGAAGGAGGTTATTTAAGAAATACAAAAGCTTGTTCAGAGACAAGAATGATTTTCTGAGCTTGAAATTTTTGCAAATGAAAATAACCCTGGAAGAAGGTTTTTTGTTGTTTTGTCTTCTTTTTTTCCCTCCAACATTTATGAATGTAATTTATATGATACATTTTGAAATTGAGCAAAATGAAAAATTGCATACTGTGCAGGGTTATCACTTTCTTTAACACAGCATTAATCCTTTTGCTGTTCCTAACACATTTCCAGTGTAGAAGTAGACTGTGATTAAGAATTGTTTATAGTGCTCATGCAATACAATCTAAGCTGTGATGTACTTCCAGGAGAGGAAACATAAGTATTTCAAAGCTCTTTATTTTATACACCTGTCAGCATGAGAAGATCACTTCCCCCAGGTGAAGTTTCTGAGCTGAGTCTCATAGCCTGGCTGTTTGTTGCATTTTACAGAAATAGTGTTGCCATGGCTTTGGGTGTTTGTGTTGGAATACTTAAGGTACCGGAGCAGTATTGAGAATTGTAGGTAGGCGTACTGCTGTTCCCCACTTGCCTTGAAGAAATCTGAGGAAGGCCGGGGTTCTCTGTTGTAAAAATGCCTGCAAAACAAACTTCATTGGGTGGGAAGGAAATTGGACACTTGATTTCTTTTTCCCAACAGTAAGACTGTGGCCAATAATACTCCTTGCTCAGACTCTCTAAACTAGTTTAGATCATGTTGGTGAAAACCTTGCCTTTTGCCAGGATGAAAGGCTCACACACCTACAGATTGGCAAAGGGCTTGTATTCAAGATTTATGCCATATTCACAGTGAGAGGAACTCCTTCCCCAGCCAATAGGAGTTACTTGGTTTTGAGTGGAGGCTGTAAATCAATTAGCTAGAATTTAAATCACTTTTCTTTTCTAAGAACAACCTGAGGAGCTTAGGTGACTGCTGAAGTTGCTTCATAAAAAGCTTGATTGGAGTAGATTAAGGCACAATATTTTTATGTTTACAGATGTAAGAAATCTATTAAAATCTCAGCAATCACATACCATTAACCAAAATTTAGTTTAAAATTAGTTTTGGACCTCATTCTGTTTTGTAAAGAATTTTTTTTTTAAGGAAGTGCTCTAATCATTGATGCAATATGTACAAATTAATTAGTTGAAAACACTGAATATTTCTCTTATGTTCACCAGATTTTTTTTTTTTTTGAGCGTCTGGGTTCTTGTGGCAAAAATTTCAAGACAGGTTTTCTACTTGAGCATTTGAGAGGGTTTTTTTGTACAGCTATGCCCATCCATATCACAAAACAATGATTGTTTAAAATGTTCATTGTACTAGTTAACATTTCTTCGCTTAAGCAATACCAGTTTCACATTGATATATTTGGTCAAGCTTTTCCAAGGAGCATAGCTGACTCCAAATGCTCTATGGCTTCCAAATGCTGCAGAAGGATTTTATTGGCTTAGAACAAAAATGTTAAACTGAAGTCTTTATTTAAAACCTTACCAATCTAGTAAGTATTTTTTCTTCTTTTTACACTTACTGAATATTGTCAGCCATGCTTTTAGTGTCTTAAGCTGATGGAAGACATAGCTGTTGGTGAAGAATTCTGTGATTTAAATTATGTTTGTTAGTGGAAGACTTTTAGCTGCATTTGAGTGTGTTCTTTTTCTTGCACTCATGTCTGCTGTAAAAAAAGAATGTTAAAAGCTGTTTGACATGATGCTGTGAAATACAGAGAAAGCACACCATATAGAACTGAGTGCTTTCCATTGCATACTATTTAGAAGATAAAAGGATTATGGACTGCTTGTGAATGCATGTGTTACATGGTCACATTTTGTAGAGATTTGCAAAAGCCTGGGTTATAAACTTGTGTGCACTTTAGTTTAATATTTTAAAAAGTTTTTTAAAAAAGTACAGAAACAAAACCTATTAAAATCAACTTCTAAATGTGATTCTAGAAATCTTTTCTATTCTGATAGGAGCACATTTGGGACTGCTTTAAGTACTACATGATGTTGATGCTTTGAGATGTTACTGCAGTGCTGATTAAGCCTCAGATGGTTCAGGGGGCTAATTAGCTTTAGATACTCTTTATGTCTTGAGCCAGATCACTGGGGACAAATGTATGTTTGATGGCAATTTTATAGAAGAAAATATGGCCAGGACATGAGAGGCCAACTCTATTTCCTGACTTCATGTATCTGTATTTGAACTTTTTGTTGAGACTGTAGTTACAGGTCCCCAGCTATGTAGGCTCCAGGAGCACTGGTGCTTCACAGGCGGTGTTTACAGACATTGAAAATCAGTTAAGTTCATTGCTAAACATACAAGATACACTGTTCTTTGCAAACAAATGCAATCAACCATTACACTTCAGTGATATGGGTAAACAAGGAAGACTTCTGATTTAAAAAGTATAGCTCTCCTGATAGCTCATGGACTAATGCTTTCACCTCTCTCCTTGTCAACCAAAAACAGGGACACAGTATCATTCTGCAGTATCATAGAACTATAGAATATCCAGAGCTGGAATGGATCCATAAGGATCATTGAGTCCTGGCCCTGCACAGGACACACCAAGAGTCACACCATGCGTGTGAGAGCTTTGTCCAAATGTTTCTTGAACTCTGCCAGGCTTGGTGCTGTGACCACTTCCCTGGGGAGCCTGTTCCAGTGCCCAACCACCCTCTGGGTGAAGAGCCTTTTACTAATATCCATGTCTAGCTAAAAACCAGAACAGTTCTTCCCCCTCCTCTCAGACTTGGTCAAAATGTATAATTTTAGGAAACCTCTCCAGACAGAGTTAATGAAATTAGGAGAAGGGAGAATTGGGCTTTCCTAGTGTTTCTCATGCTGTTCTGCCATATGCTTGCCTTGGGGATGGGGTGTTCTCTTGGGCTCTTAGTGCTGGTGACCCCCTCTTTGCCCAGACCAGGGACAGATACAGCAGAAACTGTCAGGCACTGTTTTGGGTCAGAAGTTTCGGGTTTGTTTTGTTGCTTAATCAAGGGCTTTTAAAGATGAGGCTTTTGAGGGATTGGAGACATTTGAGCAAAACTATGCTTGGTTTCCTGTTATAGGCATGTACATAAAAAACATGTTGAAATCTGTTTGAAATGTCTTGCCTCTTTTGATGGGATGGTGACAATGATTTCTCATGACTGAGTTCCTTCCTTGATTTAAGTCACACTTCAGATTAGCACCTTAACCTTTAGTTATTCCTTGCTGGATTGGAGGGTTTTCTGTTCACTGTTCAAAAAATAGGCTACTAAATAAACACTTTAAAAGTCTCGTTTGGGTTGTGGTGTGCAAAAGAATAAAATCCACCACTGTGTGTGTGAATTTGAGGAATGTGAATGGAATCAGAATGTTAACAGTTTGTAAGTCAGCATGCCTTCGGGTGGAAAATGCCCCTGTGGAGTTTGCCAAAGCAAAGAGCTGGTGACAACTCCTGAGGAGCTTGTGATTCAAACAGTGGTGAGATAGCGGGCAACTGCTGTAGACAGCAGCAGTCTGAGACATTGTAGTGTGTTTTTTTATTACCTGAAACAGTAGGCTGTGTATATTTTCTTGTCCTTGGAACAATATTTATGACTTACCCAAGCAGACTGTGCCCAGTAGTGGACTACTGAAACTGAACTTTGTGTTGCAATTAATTTGGGGATCTGCAGTTGGAATCCTTGCTGCTTCTGCCATGTGACATTCACCTCCCATCTGTTGGGGAATTTCTTGTTTCTTTCTCTTATTGAGAGGTAACCAAATTACTTGCTCCAGCACTAAAAAGTGCAGGAGATACTAAGAGATTTTAGATTTGCCTCAAATAAGCAATAGCATTACTGAGAGAGGTCGTAGTATTAATTGATGTCCATTGGAATAACATGGGACAGGATGAGGACAGAGCTCTGCTTGGGTTGGTTTGCCTGCATACAGAATGTACAATCATAAGAGGTGGCAAAGAACAGAATGTTTTATTGGCTTTGTTTGTTTTCCTTTTTCCCCTTGCTCTTTTGAGCTTTTAACTAGTAGACCAGAATATATGAAACACAGTAGCATGATGAAAGGGTGATGCAGCAATACAAATTGTTAGCAATTCAAATTGTTTTGAATGGGTTACATGAGCTTTACAGAATTAGTGTTTTGCATATTATGTCCCCCTATCATAACAGGTGTTTTGTTTTACCATTTCAGATAGATGAATTGAGCAGAAAAGGTTAATGATTTGAGTGCTGGAAGCAGGTGGTTGGTAGCTTTGACTATTTATCTAATTAGCTGCACAATGGCTGTTGTCCTAGCAGGCCTGACTTTTCCTAGGGAGGGAGCATAGGAAAACATGCAGAAACTTGCTGTAGCAGGACTAATGCAAAAATCAACATGATCTAAACTTGTCCTTACTGACAAGTATGGTTTTATTTGTTTTTGATTCAAAAGATTATCTACTAATGCTTTATGGGTGTTTGTCCTAAAACAGCATGCTTGCTTGTTCAGGTAAGCGTGACTGTCAAAAGCATTTTCTCTCGTACTTCTGAAAGCATTTTTCTCATGGTTGTTAGATGCTAACCCACAAAGAGCAAAAATAATGTTGATGATTTTTTTTGTTTGTCTGTATTCAACAAAGCTCTGAGTTCCTTTGTAATTCCTGTGTCTGTTAAGGTTTTATTGTGGCATATTTAGTCAAGGCAATTTGGGATACTACCAGTGCAGCACAGCAGTTCATGTTTGGCATTGTACACCTCAGCTGCTGACTTGACCCTTGGTGCACCACTCTTGGGAGAGACATGAGCATAGACACTGTTCCTCTTGAATTTATTGTTTTATCCAATTTTTTTTCTTTGCTTATAAAGTTTTCTTTTTAGCTTTCAATGAAAAAAAAGGCAGAAACACAGGCTAACACCAAGACACAGCTGACCAAAGAATTGTTTCATTCCAAGTATGTGCTTGAATTTGAAACTTTCCTAAGAGATAATGTCTGGTAACTACTTTTAACAGGATAAATAGTCAACTTTTTTCATGCATTGGTTTTACAACTCCAAGCACAATAGAAACTGATGTTTGTTAGTGGCTCCAGCTACCAACATAACACAAATACTCACCAAGAAACTTTATATGTGTTTACTCCAAGTTGGAAAAAAACTATTGTTTTGCTTGGGTCTATTATATTTTATTAGCATAACCTCAAGGGAAATGCAGTAGTGAAGAGGCAGAGGCTCTTTTATTTACAAAAGTACAGTGTTAAATAAAATTGTCTAAAATACATTAAAACTCATTGTAGAAGCAATCTGTGATTACTTCAATCCAATTGGGTAGCATGGATTTTTTTTTCCTAAATACTTAATATGTCCGCAGTTTTTATTTTGTTTCTCCCTGTGCTTTTTTGATGTAGCCCATTTCCATAACAGATGTCTAGTTTGTATGCTTTTCCTTGTACCAGTCATTACATAGGAACATTTACTTCGTGGAGCTGTCAAATTTATACCTGCAACTCCAAAAAATGAAGATAAGTGAAAAATTTTATTTAGACACAGAAAAGATGTAGTGATGGATATATCCTAAATACAATGAAGAATTTTCTTTTACATTCTTTTAGAAAGGAAGACCATGTTTAATTGAATCCTGAATCTAGATTGTAAAACTTCTTATACAAGGAAAGCTGCAGGA
>JAYDZK010000113.1:61030203-61054611 GCA_034509185.1 Euphonia xanthogaster | reverse complement strand
AAGCTGCAGGAAATGGGATTTTTACTTCAGATTTCTCTTAGCTTTAAATGCTGCCTTTTTAATAAATAATATCTGAACTTTAAATTATTCTTTCAGGTATTTATTTTTTTACTATTAGTAAAATATTGTTTTTGCTGCTATTAGTAGGAGCTCTCTTGTTTAGCCACTGTTGGACACATTTCCTAGCTTGGTTATATGAACTGTGCTGGACTGAACCAGCAAAAAGATTTAAGCTATTCAAAGGAAAAGGCCAAAAGTAGAAGGATTTCTGAAATGGATGAACTTTTACATAAGATGTGGAAGCTGTGGTTCTTTTTTTTTTTATACAATTGAAATTTATGTGGCCTCTTTTGGTCCTATAGCTTGTAATTGCATTTATAACCTGGGAATTTGACTGCTTATGTGTACATGGATGTAACAGGTATATACTCAAGCATTATAGAAAACAGGTCAAATGTGGTTTTGCACAGGCTTTGTTTTGACCTTCCCTCAGCAGAGTTGCTTCTAAATTGGTCCTGATCTAATATAAATTCAATGTATGGTAAACTTGGAGCTTCAGGATGTGGTATCTTTGTAGGATTCACTATCACAGAATGGTCTGGGTTGGAAGGGACCTTTAAAAGTCACTTTGTCCAACCTCCTGCAATGAACAGAAACATCTTAAACTAGATCAGACACCTGTCCAGCCTGGCCTTGAGTGTTTCCAGGAATGGATCATCCGCCACCTCTCTAGACAACCTCTTTAGTTTAAAACCATTACCCTGTGTCCTATTGCAGCAGGTCCTATTACAGAGTCTGTCCCCATCTTTCCTATAAGCCCTCATTAAGCATTGAAAGTGCTCCTTGGAGCCTTCTTCTGTCCAGGCTGAACAACCCCAACAACCCCTGTATCAGCCCTTCCTCATAGGAGAAGTGCTCCTGACCTCTCATCATCTTTGTTGCCTTCTCTGAACTTGCTCCAACAGGTCCATGTCCTTCTGGTGCTGGGGACCCCAGAGCTGGATGCAGCACTGCAGATGGGGTCTGAGCAGAGCAGAGGGGCAGAGTCCCCTCCCTCACCCTGCTGGCCACACTGCTTTGGATGCAGCCCAGGACACAATTGGCTTTCTGGGCTGCAAGAGCACATCGATGGCTGAAATTCAGTATTTCATCCCGCAGCACCCCCAAATCCCTCTTGGCTTCCTTTCACGAGGCAAGGAATTATTTGCTTCACATTTGAAATACACTGGTTTTCAGTGTTAATGGCATAAGGCAGTGTTAAAATATCTCTTGAGCAACATGTTTTTTAAGTCAACAGTTCACAGTTTTTACATCAAGCAGTGCATGCTCTTGGTTTTGTGGTTTCCATTTGTATTTCACAAAAGACATCAGTTAAGCATGCTTGTTGCAAAATTTTTAAGTTAAGCTATTGTGAAATGCTGCTTAACATATTACAGTTATTGCAGGAAGGACATGTAATGAGAATAAGCCAGGTATTGCGCACTCTCTTGTTATGATTCTTTACTGATGCTGTGGTTGAGATGCAGTGAGCTGATCTTGAATTTCTTGTGACTATTGCTCAGAAACCACATGCTAAGATGACATTGTCATATTCTAAGAAAATGGTCAGGGAGTATGTTTGGATTGAGGAGAATGGACTGTAACTGACTTCCTCTAATGTCCTAAGTGATACTGCTTACATAACGAGGTTTCCAGCTGGGAATCACTGCTTGCTGCAATATTTCCATGCGAAGAGAACACAGAGTTGCCCCATTTCTTTCTTTTTCTCCTGCTCCCTGCTGGAGCTGTTGCGGTGATGCAGCTGCTACCAGCTTCACCCCTTGCCAAAGATGTGGCTTTGCTTTGTGGCCTCATGGACAGATGGCAGGTAGCAGGATGGAGAAACGGAGCAACTTTATTTTGTCTTCTCAAAATATGCTTCAAGTAACTTAGTGACGGTGATGCTACATCTTCCTGTCCTGCCTTTGTCTTTCCTGACAGGGACATGCAACTGTTTGCAGTCTTGGTGCTCTTTTGTTAATCTTTACCTGCTATGAGGTTTGAAATAGAGTTAGAAAATCATTACATCACTGTTTGAAGGGTTTTTTTGGGTTTTTTTTTTGTTTTTTTTTTACTTCTCCAGTGCTGATTTGTAATGCTTTTTTTCTTGGTTTCTAATTTTGATATGTTTGTAACAGGAAGAGGTAAACTATTTCAATAAGAATATTATTTCTTAATAATATTAATATTATTAAGAATAATATTAAGAATATTATTAAGAATAATAATATTAATATTATTAAGAATAATATTAATATTATTAATATTAATATTAATATTCTTTCTTCTTTGACTTGAATGATGATGCGATGCTCGCAGTGTGCTTTACCAGGGTTACCTTTTTCTCAGCATTGAGATCTGAAGTTGTGTAATTAGAGGTTTTGTTACTGACCCACAGTAAATTTGGACTGTGTTGTTGTTGTTTTTCCTTTGGTTAGCCTAATTTTTTTTATAAGGGCACTTACCTGTAGCAATGATGTGGACACACTGAACCATTACCCCAACCATCATTTATTCAGCTGCACAGGGATTAAGTTTGCATTACTGAGGAAAAATATATATTGCTATGTGAATGCATACAAGAGGTGAGCATGGCTAGTAGCTATTATAAGCTGATTTGTTAGAGTTGAGCATGTGTTTCTTGGTGTTTGCTTTTAAGAAACACGGAAGACTCTGAATTGGAACCTGAAATCCAAGTTGGTTCTTTGCAGAACCTTTTATTAGATAAGTGATTTCACTTTATCTTTGACTAATACATTGGATCCCACATAGGGATTAATGGCACAGTGCTGTAATAACAGTGCAACAAAACCTGATGAAAGGTCTGGGCAAAGTGATTATATTTTGGAATAGCTGCATACTCACAAGTAGGGCTGTTTTCCAGGATTTCCCTGCAAGTGCGGGGGGGGGAGATATATGATTAGCTGGGGTTGGTGAATTTGAATCACACCAGCAGTAAAAAAGTAAAAATTATTTTGCTTGTATTTATAAATCCCAGTTCACTATCCAAGAACTCTGAGACAGGTATGGAAATAAAGCAGCCATCTTCAGTTAGAACAGCTCTCCATGCCCACAGATGAGTGGCTCTGCTTCTGGACCTCTCTTACTGAGCTGCTCTACAAGGCCATTGCTCTCTGTCATCCTGGATGGATGGATCCTTAAGATGGAAAGGAGAGCTGACAACATAGGTAGTTCAAAGACAGCTGTGCCTTATTTAATACCTTAGCATTGTTTCTGGTTCTTTGTCTCCTAGGAATCCCAAGGCTTTACAAGATGAACCTGGGTATTAGGAAGGCTTATGTTAAATCTGGATTGTAAGGAGTTTGTATCATAGATAGAGAGTAAGAAAATACTCAAAAAGAGCATAGGACCATTGCTTTCTCTACTGTGTTTAAACAAACTGCTTTAATTAAATTCCTGAAACTGTTTAAATATTTCTTTTAAATTAACTTAAGCCAAAAATGTTTGTTTATACTTTTTGATACCTGATATAATTGTGTTGAATTATTTTGTACAGGGATACCAGCATCCATGCAGGTTGAGAAGTTAGCTAAGTATAACTGGACATATAAGTACGGATCAAAAATTCCTAAGGTCTCTTGTCTGTTTTCCTTATCAGAGCTGGTTGTGTTCTGAGCAGTCCTCCACAGCCAAGCAATGACTAACACAAATAGTCCCTCTTCACTGCTGTAGGCTATCCAACTTCCTTGTTGCTACTGTGTGCAAAAAATAATAGTTCCTCATGTAATTTAAGTAGACTTTATTTGTTGCTTTACTCTCTCAGCACATAAGCACATCTGATCTGTGCATTCATAACGTCCATCCATAGTTGTCTGCAGAGAAATACAAGGTTTGGCAGTTGTGGGGTGGAGAACCCAAAAAAATCCCAAACCCAAACAAGTCAGGGCCAACAAACCCAAGCAACAAACAAACCACGCCCTTCTTAGAATGAATTGTGAATGGCCTGGGTTGGAAGGGACCTTCAAGATCATCTAGTTCCAATCTCCAAGTTCTTCTGTACTTGTAATACTGTAATTAGAATAAACACTGCTACATGAAGCACTGCAGGCTTGTATATTACTTAAACATGTTTTTATATGTAATATTAAAAAAAAGGATATCTCTGTGCGTTTATATATATATCTCAATAAAGGTTCCTGGTAATGTGCTAGCTTTATATCACCTAAGGATATTGTTATACATCTCTTTGAGAGCAAAATTTTACTTTTTTAATCAAAAGTAGTATCATTGGGAAGGATTACATTCTTAAGCAGGGTGGTTGTGTCTGGCTTCATCTTCCTTATGGATGTAGAGCAGTCTTTATTCTGTGGAAGTTATGTGACTAACTCTGACTCTAAGGAGTTACTACTGAAGAGACCAAGGACCTTCCCACTGCTCTTTCCAGACTTACCTGGTGGCCTTGCAAAAGGAGATACTGGGGTGATAAGAGGCACAGCAGTAGAAAACATGGGTAGCTGTGTCAGCAGTTGCAATTAGCACTTTGTTATGGCAATTTCCAGGGAAGTCATGTGTGAAACTTAAATTGCAGGTCAAATTCATACTCAAAATATTTTCCCATAAACAGATGCATGATTTTTTGTTGTTAGGGGTTACTGCCTTGGGAGTCATTATGAAATTTGCATCCTTGTTTAACTCTCAGTTGAAAACATATTCAGAATATGGAGGGGAAGGAATACTGATAAGGTGTATACAAAGTCCACTAGGAAGTAGTACACCTATGCCCTAATGTTGAATTGAAGTTGTTACTCTGTGTTGATCTAATGTTTGATGTTAATACTTGGAAACTGCTAATGAAACTTCCTGGCACTGGGCTGTTCCATCCTGTTTGCTCACTTATGCAAAGGAATCCCAGATAGCTTACAGATGTTCCCTAGTAAAGAGTGGAAGCAAGACACTGAAAAATCCCCAGTCAGTCAGTATTAGAGAGGCCTGGTATGTTTGATGCAACCTTATTTTGTGACATAAACTGATCTCAGGGTAAATTGCTGATGTACTTAACAACTCCATTTCTGATCTCAAGGTAGAATTTCCTCAAAAGATAGACTTAACAAACCTTCTGCTCCTTAACTCCTAAGTTCCCGTGACTGTTAGTAATTCAGAAACACTGGCAAAATTAGCCTTAAACTGTCCTGTCAAATTAAAAGCAGAAATTTTTTGTTGGTTTGTGGAAGGTGAAGCAGGCACCCTCGTTGATCAGTGTTTATCTCATGCCAAGGTGATGGATGTCAGGTGATTCCAGAATTTTTGTGAAAAATGTCAGGTCTCCAATGTCTGTGATGTTCGTTACTGACACTGAATTATATTTTGTAAATGGCAACCATGAAACATATGTTTTAACAGAAATACTAAGGAAATTGTGATAGTTTCTTCTATGGTACCAATTATTTAGGAAAGTTTTAGATTTTCTTAGAAACCTCATGTTGTTTGCTCTGTCTTGTTAGTAATTGCACAGTTTTCTTAATTTTTTTGTGTATGGTGGGCTTAGAGAAGGCTTTTGTTTTACATGGAATATGGTAAATCTGTAAACTTCTGTGCATTCTTTGAGGGTAAGTTTCTTCAAACATGATGGATGTCAGAATAATAACTGGTTTTTACTCTTGATGTATTGGTAAAAGATCTTTTTTTTGTGTGTGTGACCACAAATGCTTCTAGTTGGGAGTAGGTGATTTTCCTTGTAACTCGTCCCATAAAATGCATTGAGACAGGTTTTTACTAGATCTCTAATATGTAATTTCTCTAGTCTCTGAATATCTAACAGTTTTAGAAAATCAGGCGTGCACAAACATTTTAATAAAAGTGTTTCTTTTCTCTTTGTATTTCATGTCTTCTGTTACATCATAGGGGAGCTATGCTAACATAAAACTCAGCATGTAAAAATAGAGAAAAACAAGGGAGTAAATTTAAAATAGGAATGTGAATGGCTGCTTTGTTAGACACAGATTGACTTAGGGGGAGAGAAAAAACCCAAACCAAAGTAATTGTTTTACTCTTGAAGTGTTTTACTGTGGCACCACCCTTTTGCCTGGAGTCTGTTGAGCTGAAAACTACCCTGCCCCTGGCTCAACAAAAGCATTTCTGGTGGTTTAAGACCTGTTACTGCACCTACATCAGACTTAGCAGAGGAAAAATCTGTAGTCAATTTTCTTCCATTCTTTCAAGCAGTTCTTTAGACTTCTGTAAAACACAGTGAAGGGAATGAAAGTGTGTAAATTGAAGGACTGAGGTCACTCTGTAGGTGTCATAACTAGAAATCTGTTTTATAATTTCAGACCCAAAGCTTTGGTCAGTAGCTATCTCTGCAGCCTTCAGTCTGTATTGGTGACAATTCCTTTTTCTCATAGCTGCAGATGTACAGCTATAAGGTGTATTACTCATTTTCCAGAACCAAGCAGGCAGAAATGAAGATCAGTATGAAGAACAGCTATGCAGCCTTGTTGTTGTACCCCGTGACAATTCTTGGTGGTTGCTTGCTGGTGTTTGCTAAAGGTTACTTCCAGTTTCACTGCTGTGATGCAACTTCCATGGCACATTCTCAGGTGTTATTTACTGGTCTCTAATTCTTTTTAAAACTTGAAAACTCTTGCAGACGGCATGATTTTAATGTTCTTATGTTTTTTCCTTACTTTCCATCCCTGTAATATGCAAGTGCTTTACACAAATGGTTTAATTTATTTTCACACTATTCTCTGAGCTTCATGGTATTCCTTGTTTCTTAGTGTTTGGAAACTTAGCAAGCGGGAATAGGGTCAAATGTGTCCCCAGGCTTAGTCATCTGATATGTGACTCCCACAGGTTTCATGCTTCTGAGCCTTAAGCTATAGCTGTGACTTTCCATGCCTGCTGCCTCTTAGTGAAAGCTGCTTGGGCAAGTCAGACAGGCTCCACCCAGGTAGTGTGTTCTGAATGGAGTACAGGTACAATTTTATAGGTACAAAGTAAATGGATTCTGGAGCACCCTTCAAAACTGGGTTGTGATTGGGTTTCTGGTTTTGTTGTTATTTGGTTGTTATTTTTGGGAGGTAGGGGTTTTTTTTTTGAGGATAATCAGGGCTCTTCACTAGGACACCGTGTTTTCTCCTTCTGGAGACCAGTAAATTAATGTTTTCCATGACTGTTAGAAAGATCATAGAAAGTACAGCTGCCCTCATTACACAAACAGTGGAAATTGATCTTATCCAGCATGGGGTGAGATGAGAGTCCTGGGGAAATGTATGAACCTGTGTAAATAATTGCGTTACAAGTGCACTAGGAGGAAGTATTAATGTATGGGAGCAGCCTCACTTCTGGCACTTTTGCATTTTCAATCTTTGACTTTGCAACCTAAATAGTGTGTTTTGCTCACAGTTTTGTGTGTGCATTGTTTCCTAAGTCAGAAAAAACCCCAAAAGCAATTTGTTACATCATGCTGCACTCCATGCATCCCTGGAATGTCTTTTCCAGGCTGCCAAGTTGGTCACTGCAGCACTCTCTGGTTCACCTCTATCCTGAATTTGTGCTGTGCAGTTCAGCTGGTGCTTGAACAGATCTGAGTCCCTGAAAGCAGAGGCAGCAGAGGCTCACTGCTTGCTGATTGGCTGGTTGGGATGCAGCCTGCTGAATCCTGGAGCTGTGTTTGGAGGGAAGGCTGTCCTACCTGGCTGTACTCAGTGCAGTCAGACCCCCCCTACTGGGTCTTCAGTCTTACTCCTGAAGGAGAGCTATGATTTCACAGTTCTGAGAGTTAGGATTTTATGCTGGAGTTTCCAGAACTAATTAGATACTTTAGGAATTACAGTCTACTGGAGGGGAGAGGTTTTGAGCTGAAAAATAAGGTATTGACCAACTGGTAGAATACTGTTTGTAGAAAACAGTAGCTGAATAGTACTTGATTTGAGTTTGGTAATCCTAAAATTGTTTTAAAATGACCACTAATAGAATAATGATATTTTTACAAGGAAGAAGGCCAAGAGGTGCAGAGATGTCAGCGCCTCTCTGGCCTCTCCTGCTTTGCATCCACACCCCAGTGACCTGTGAGCCCAAAGGTTTGACAGGTGGTGGAGGGAGATAGTGGGGCTTGTATGTGTTCTTGCAGATGGAGGTGCAGTTAACAGGTACGCTTTGTTTACCGAATGGTAATGGTTTCTTGAGGAAATAACTCTGTGCCTTCTGGGGCAGTTTCATAACTGAGTGGAATAGTTAAAGCTCTACAAATGGCATTTTAAAATGGTGTTTCATTATAACTAATGAATAGGCTGGCCAACTGATATTGCTCAGGAACAGCTATAGCCACTGTGGCTTGAAGTGTGTCTGTAAAGCTAGTTTTTTTGGTCCTTGAAGATTTTAAAATGGTTAAAGAAAGTGCAATGGATTCTGGGTGTTCCTTGAACTTTGAAAACAGTCACATTATTTTTAAGGATGAAATTGAGAAACACCCCCAGTCTTTCATCACTGCCACTTAGCAAATGGAGAGGATGGTAATGGCCTAGTTTTAATCAGAAAAATAACTACTACTTGATACACTTACCCCAGTAGTTGTAAGGACAACATTTAATATATTTTGGGCTTTTTCTGCTTCAGTTGCATGTCAGTGTGGAAGGCTCACTGAGCTTGAACAATGAAAGAAAAATCTGTCTCACCTTTCACAAGTTAAAGTTTAAACAGTGGGGGCTAACTATCTACAGACCAGGTGAAACAAAGGCTTTTTTTTAGCTTTGCACCTGTCAAATGCTGGAAATAATTGCTGTTCTGAAGCAAAAAACCCTAAACATAAGCAGTACAGCAGCTGCCAAGCCCAGAGTGTGGGTACATGCAGGTACCTGGGCTAAGCAGGTTGAGGAAGCAGAGCTTTTGGTGCATGTAGTTGAGATGTGTTTTGTTGTGTGGAAACCATGGGATACAGGTGTGGTGTTTGCACAGGAGAGAAGAGCCTGAGTAGTCAGGAAGGGAGTTTGCACTCAGGTGGGAGGCAGGGAAAGCCTGGCTGTAACTTGAGTTGAATATGGCTCAAAGCGTTTTTCCAACTGTCTTGTAACAGGCAGGAAACCTCTCCCCTCGTGGACCCTCCCTCGGTTGTGTCTTCAGGTCAGAGGTGTAGCCACTCTCCACACTTGTGAGTCACGTTAGGAAAGGTTTTCTCCACTCCCATGTAGCAGGAATGGGAGAATTACACCCTAACACTTCTTTGTAGGCTTCAATTGGTACCCTTGTTTTGCTGAAGTTAATGAGCCATGTGGCTCTTCTATTACTTGAAATCCATTACTGAGCACTTCAAAATCTGGAGGGGATAAAAAAGGTGCAGATATTGGAATTTGAATGTTGCTTATGGTTTAACTGAGCCCTAATTGATGAGGTTTTTAAAGATAGAAAGGTGGGGTTTTTTGTGGTTTCCAGACTTTTCTGTGTCAGTTGGAATAACCCATTAGTACCGAGAGAAAATCTAAAACTTAAAATGGTAGGACTGGTAATAATTTACAGGTGATGGAATGAAAGTTGAATTACCTCCAGGATTCCTTAGTTAAGGCATGTGTTTGCAGCAGCTTTAGCTGTATCCTAGTTCATTTTGATATTAAGCTTGTTGTGTAACTAATTTCCTTGGTAAGGAGGTAATTGGAGGATGCTTGTACTTTTCATTGTTTAAGGAAACAAAAAAGGGAAATCGTCTGATAAATCTGTTGTACTTGCTTATACTAAACAAGGCAGTAGCAACCTGCATCAAGGTTTAGCATGGAAATAAACTGTTAGTCCCCCTTCCTCCACAGGGCTTGTTTTCTTTCTTTCCTATGTAGAATTACAGTACTTTAGTAAGCAATGAAACATGATTTATTTATGTAGTCTGAGAACACCTGGATCCCTAAAGCAAAATGGCCCAATAAATATTGGCTTTCCATGCCAAGTTTCTTGCTGTATCTTGTAAAGCTTGACTTCTAGGATGGACAAGAAAAAGGAAACTGGGTTTCAACTTTTGTGTTAGGAGGTGAGAAAAAGGGCAGCTGTGCTCTCTAAAGGGTTTTTAGCTGTAACTGACCCAGCTATAGGTTATTTGGGAACAAGGGAAATGTTCAAGACTGTGATATTACAAGTATGCTGATGCCTGGCTGTAGCTTTGTTTGGTAGGCATCTTGGAGCATCTTCCATGGAGTAGATGAAACTAGTGTGAGTTTTAGGAATGGAGACACTGAACTACGTGACATCTCAAGAAAGAAAACTGTATTATGTACTAATTATATACTTAATTGCACTTTGTATAATCAGCATCTAAAAATATTAATGAAATGATTCTGCTATGTGAGGAAGGAAAGAATAATCTGTTTTGTTTTAAGAGAATGAAGGCATTAGAAGAACTGACAAAGTTCTCATAGGACATTGGTAGCAGAGGTAGAAAACCAAACTGGTTTAATAGAGTCCCATACAATTCCAATAACATCAAGGTTTTTCTGCTCTTGTGTATGCCAGAGCTTACAGCCAAATCCAGTCATGTTTTTAAGACTGAATTGTATTGTTTATTCTCATTTTAAAAGAAAAACAGAAACACATGAGAAATTTCTTTGTCTCTGCTAACCTATATTGAAGGATCTTGAACTTGCTTCATGCTAACAAAAAGGCAGTGTCTTTTTACCACAGGTAAAAGGCCTGCTTGCCTAGTGTTTATTTTTGGGATAATCTTGTTAAACTGGGAGCTGCAGAGATACAAAAAGCTCTGTGTACACTTACAGAGGAGCACAGAAGCTTGTGCTCCTGCTGTTCTGTGCAGCCACGGGTCTCTGTGGCTGCTGGCACTTACGTCTTCTGTTTCTTCTTGCTGTTTTAAGTCAGATTGCTGTCTTTTCTTTACATATAGGATGGGGATGCTGTGTTTCCATATGTTCATGAAATTCAAGGATGCTGCTGTGCTGCTCTGCATCGCTGCTGTTGCTCAGTGCCTCAGTGCAATGAAGTGAGATGTAAAGCCCCATCCCTCCTCATCTCACCATTCTTGGGTGACTTTTACAATTGTTGTGTCAAAGAACTCAAAGGTGGGCCAAAATTGTGCCCCTTTTCCAAAGCTTTAGTATTTCTGTGCCAAGTTTATCTGGGCCTAGGACCATACTTTCACTAGATATGGGTGAGGCTTTTTTTTCTTCTTATTCCTTGTCTTAGGACTGTGTGGCCTGTGTGCACCATTCTTGTGTTATAGTAGTAATAGGCAGCCTTGCCTGTACACTGGCAATTTCAGTGCACCAACTCACAATTTTTGGTTATACAGATAAAAAATAGCAGTTGGTTATTAATTTTGAATGTATGACATTGAGCACTAAATGTTTGGCTGTTTCCTACTTGTTTTACACACAGAGAATTTATCATAACAGTCAACTGATCCTAAATGTTTCATACCTTTAATAGTGTAGGACCTTCCAACTCTGTATGCTTAAACAAAGATATATCATGTACTGTAAAGTGTATTCTGTTTGCTCAGTTTTGGCTTAATAGTGACAACCTGGGCACTCTAAGTGATTTTTTGCAGGTGCATGGCAATAATGCATGTATCAGTGGGGCTTCTTGGGGCTTCATCTCACTCAGTGCTCTTCTCATTGATGTGGATGATGGGATGAAGCTCTTCCTTACCAGGTCTGTGGATGACACCAAAGGGAGGAGGGTGTGTGGTGGCACAGCAGCCTGTGATTGGGTGGGACCTCAGCAAGCAGGAGGAATGGGCAAACAGAACTTCCTGAGGTTCAGAGAAGACACGTGTGCCTTGATTAGACCAGCCTCTACATAGCAGTGTGGGCTGGGAGCAGCTTCATGTGTGGGTCGTGTTTGTGGTTGATTTGCTTTTTGGGGGTGGGTGGTTTGTGTGTATGTGTTTTGGTTTTGTTTGGTTTTTTTAAAGAAAAGTAAACTTGTGGACGCTAGGCTGACTCAACTCTGTGCCCTTGTAATGCTGAAGGCCAAGGTCTTGGCTGCATCAGCAAGAATGTAGCCAGCAAACTGGTGAAAAGGATTTCTCTTGTTTACCACTTGGGAGAATGGGGCTGGAAAACTGCCCAGCACAGGACTTCTGAAGATAAAATGGGTATCAATGACCCGGAGATAAGATATCATTGCTGTTTTCAACTGCCTGATTTGTAGCTACAGAGAAAGTAGAACCTGAATTTTCTCAGAGGAGCACAGTGATAGGACTGGAAGCAGTGCTCTTAGCAGCAAGACCTTGGTATAGTAATGGGAACAACAGGAGTAATGATTTTATTGTAATTCTGGCTGGTTACAAGGAAAAAAATGTTCATGGCAAGAGGGAATAAAGTAGAAGGAACAGGTTTTCTGGAGAGGCCTTTGGGAGTCTCCATCCTGGGACCAGATAATGGGACTATGTCTGTCAGGCAGGTCGTCCTGTTTGATGGGCACACAGCTTCAGGAGGGACACACATGGAGTTGTTGATCTGTCACATCAGATCTACTCAAAACTCAGCTGGACAATTTTGGGTTTCATTATTGAACTCTGGAATCAGCCCAGTTTTAAGCAGATATTGGAACTAGATGGGAAGTTAAAGGGGACTCTAGAAGTCCCATCTAACCATAGTTTTCCTATGGTCCTATACAGCTCTCTTGTTGATGAAGTTGTCTTTTCAAAGACAACTTTCTATATCATTATATTAACCTGTCTTATGCAAGGCACATGTAACAGAACCTTGGTTTTTGTGGCCTGGAAACTGGGCCAGTTTAGCTCTGGAGTGTGTGTATGTATATGTCATTTCAAGTGATTTTTTTGTTTTCTTTTGTTTTGGAAAGAGCTTAGTTGACTGGGGGTGTGGGTGTTTTCTTTTGGCATCTTCAGAAAACAGCATTAGTGTCAAAGAGCGGAGCCAAAAAGAGCTGCAAAACAATATTCTTACAAATAAAAATTCTCTCAGTGACAAACTAGTTGTTTGCTTACACAGCTAGTCTGGAACACTGCTGTTCCCTTGTTTTTGTTCAAAAGTCCAGATATTTGTAAATATAGTCTTTATAATTTTCCTAAGAAAAGAGGGTAGCAAGATAGGGGCATATGCACTTTCAAATGGCCCCATTATTGAGTAGGGGCAGAGTACCATGCCTGTAATGTTGGCTAGGAGTCACAATGGAAAAATGTATAAGAGTAAACAAGATAATTGTTAACTGTTTACAGACATTGTCTTCCTAAAAGTACAGTTTCTAAAATGAAATGGCTTAATCCTTAAAGCAGGAATTTCAGAGAAGAATTTTTCAATTTATTGATTTAGGATTTTTGCACCTTGAATGTGTAGTTCTCGCCATCTTCATTTTGGGAAGAGGCAGTGATAGATCCAGAGGAGGGCAGTTGGACTAGGTGACAAGTTGGACATTGCAGGTCCCTTCCAACTGAACTATTCTAAAACACTCAATACATCTTTAACTCTTTATAAGCTTGTTTCTGCTTCTGTGGCTAGTGAATTTGTTTCCTGAAATGTTAGCAGAAATGAATCCTCATAGTCCATGAAGTTGGTGCATTTTATGATAGCCATTTGCTTCTCTTTTCTGAGTCAAGGATTATGGCATCCTCTCTTTTGTCTCAAGGGAAGCTCCTGTGTGCCTGGAAAATAGTCAGCTATTGATCTTGAATCCTTTATTATGGATTGATGTCTGAGTAGGGACATATGAACAGCTTAGATTTTTGTCTGTTCCTTTGCCATTTTTTGTTGCTTAAAAATATGGCTCAAACAGAAAAAAGTTGGAGTGTATTTGTGTATCCAGCCCACAAGGACAGGTGGCTGATCTGATCTGACACGCATTTAATGATTTAAAAATCCTGTGAGTCTTGACCTGTGGCTCAAAACTAAAAGCTGGGCTCCCATCTCCATTTCCTTGTAAGCACCATCAGCCTGCAGCTGTGCCCCAGGCCCACTTTGGAGTGAGCAGGTATTTAATTAGGCACACATATGCCTCTCTGAGAGGTGCAGGGATACAAGTCACTTGAGGAGAGTAGAAAGCATGCAAGAGAGGTTCTTGCTTCTATCTGTCTGGACTAATACTGTTAAAGGTATGACCATATTTCTCACTTTTCTCGCCTCTATATCTTCGCACATGACAATGCTTTGGTATAGAGTCCCTGGGCCTTTGTACCACTTACTAAAATAAAGCTGCAGTGTACAGTTAGAAGTGACTCTAAAGTATCAAAGAAGGATTGGCATGCACCTCAAACTACAATGTAGATGAGCAGTTTTAAGCCCTGTGTCTTGTAAGCAAGTGTCCTCCAGCTTTGTGTGGAACTAGTGCCCGTCTGGCCCAACAGCTGCAGGTGATAAAAGGCAACGTTGGGCTGAAGCTGCCCAGGTGTGCAAACACAATGTTTGCTTACTCTGTTTGCTGCAATCTGAATCCTTCACTAGTCCAAGTATTTGTTTTCCTTGGAAAACTACATTGTAGTGTAGCATGTATAACACCACGTTAAATACCATATAATAGGTAGGCTGGCTGGTCACTTGGAGCAAAAGGGCTGATTTGCTGATTTGCCAAGGAGACTATCTATCTAAGGAACTGCAAAAGCATCCCACCTTAATATAGGACTGAAAAAAACCTATATGGAATAAGCACTAATGCATATGCAGTTTCCACTGGAATTTTGTCTTGCTTTCAGTACTTTGACTAGTGACCCTGGGGAAGAATGACTCTTGCTGTGGCTTAAGAAGTGCAAGAATTGCATCATTGGCCTTGTGCAGCTAAGGTTTGATAAATGCTGTGTACTATCCCTGGCCAGTGTGTAAATACATTGCAGCTGAGTGCTAGTGTTTGCTTCACAGGGGTGGTACCTTTCTGGTTTTTTGTCAGGTTTGTGAAAGCAGCGAAGTTGGGATGAGCTAGTTATTACTGGAAGGTGTGAGCATATGAGTGTTTCTTCCCTCCTACCACCTCATCATTCATTTCAAGGGTGGGCTCTAAAAGTTCAGGAGGGCAATGTGCCCTCAAGGCATCTTCCTTTCATTGGTGTTAGGTCCTCCTTGCTTTACCCAGACTGGGGGTTATGGAGGTTAGACTAGGACTTCTGTAGGGTGCATAGTTAGGGCTGCAGAAATATGATCATTTAGTTCCCACATTCCTATTGCAACCCTAGTTTCATAGACTATTTTATACAATCTCTCCTGTTTGCCAGGAGGTTACTGGATAACCGGGATGCAATGTGGAGATACTTATTTCTTGACAAGAAGAAACAAGTGGGTATTTTCTGGGCCTGTTTTTTTTCTTGAAGAAAGAGGAGTGCTATTTGAATTGAATGGTCTTATTTGGACTTGACTTGTGTATCTGATCAGAATAGTGTCTTAATGTAACAAACATTTTATAATGTTCCATTTTATTATACTGCAGTGTTAAAAATGCTGTGGCATGGGCCTGGATACCAGAACTGGGGTCCGAATTTCTTATTTTAATAACAGTTGAAACATCAATAAATATTTTATCTCGAACCAGTGAGGAATTGAAGAATATAATCTGGTTTAGTAGGCTGATTCATTATTCCAACAGTATTTATGTATTATACACTTCTGTTTATTAAATATCAAGTAGATTATGCAACTGTTCTTAATTCTCCTTCTGAGCTGATGCCTCCTCGACTGAGAAGAGGTAACTACTGCAGTAAGCAGAATGGAATTTAATAGTATTGAAGGAGGAAAGCCACAGACTTAAGACATCAAAACTAATACAAAATTTGAGTAGCAATGTTCTTTTTCACATGACCTAAAATTACGTAGTTCTATGTAATTTTAGTGCCTCTGCGTGTAACATAAGTTTTCTTCAGTCGCAGCTTACTAAATTTATTTTAGGAAAAGAAGCACCAACAAATCCTTAATGTGTTTTTAGGGGTGTAAAAAGTCTTTAGGCTTCTGCCTCTGATTTTCTATCCTTTATCCCTTTCTCCTAGGCTATAAACTTTTTAGTTCATAGCCTTTTCATTTCTGCAAGTGGTGATGTCCTTTATTTAAAAATAAATAAGTAAATAAATAAATGCAATCAAGAAAACAAAATCCCAGAGGAGACAGTACTGGGCATTGAGATGATTTTTAGGCATATCTTACTTCTGTCACATCAGTTTAACAATGTTCTATCACTAAAAATATTACAAGCATACTATTAACCTTTGCCAAATAAATGCAAATGGTATTTCAGATTTCGAGATAATGCCAGCATGAGACTGGCAGATGTTTTTCCCATGTCCCTGTCTGAGAAATCCTGGAGGGAGAAGGGGCATGTGAAGTGCAGTAGTGCCTAGAGGGGTAGCTTCTGTGCTGTCCCCATCCTCCTTGAATGACTAGCGAGGGAGTACTGCAGCATGCATTTCAGGTACAAGCCTATTGGAATTAAATTACCAGTGAAAAATGAATTGAATTAATGGGGTATTCAGTGCTGCTTTTTATGGTCTGTTCTCTCCTTCTGTCTATTCAAACCGGCATAGTTGTAATGACAGAATGTTTTTCTTCACTTCAGGTGAACTAAGTAACCTTCCTTTACTGTGCACAGCAAAGTGTGGATGGCAGTAAATTCCTTTCCTATTTAAGGCTGAAAGTAGCTGCTTGCAATTTCTTTGGGCATAGGCAGGTAAGACAATGAGCAAGTAAAAATTATTGAGAAATAACATATTTTAACGTGAGAGTCACAGGCTGCTCTTTGTGGCTTTTCTCTAGGACCAGTGTTGCCCAAGTTTCTGGTCTGCGATGGCAAGCATTGGGTTTTCTCCCTGTGCCCAGTGTCACCTGAGCAGCAGGCAGGGAGCAGCAGGGAGGCTCCCACATTCCTGGCTGGTTCCAGGGGGGCCCTGGTGCAGGTGAGCAGCTGCTTCTGCTCCCCGGCTGAGTCGCTGCTGTTACATAAAGGAGTAACTGAAAGATGGGCTGGCCAGCAATAGTCCCATGTCCGTTTGTCATAAAATGTTTGAGCCATCTGTTGCTAGAAAAACTACCCCAGTCTACCACCTGGTGTTTCACTGAGCCTGGGGATTTAGCCCAGATAAGCACTGGTTTACTTAATAAATACTGAAAGGGAAAAAAAATGGAGAATGGAGGAGGGAAAGATGCCATAGTTGTTCTCTGTTTTATTGAGTGCTGAATGAGACTATTTGGATCATTGTCTCCTGCCACGGTTCGTGTGTCCCTAAAACCCATTTTCTTTTGATTTTAAAAATTGAGGATGAAGAATAACATTAAACAGATACAACACTACACAGGGATTGGTATAAAGTTCTGAGTAGCATGTGATTTAATCTGGAGTTGTGGATGGCCACCTGCTGTACTTCTGTTCTTTTGGCAATCTGGCAAGTGGCTGCACTATTTTGGTGCTTTTATTTGTCGGGTATGTTAGGATTCATCCAGGAGAGCTGCAGACCGACTGGGCTGGCACAGCCTGGGAGAGTGCTTGGCCAATGGCCCCTCGAATACAAACAGAACCAAACTGCTGAGGTTTCCTTCAGTGATCACAGAATGCATCACTGTGTTTCTGTCACATTTCAGGTGAATTATAACTTCATCATAGGTTAACTTGTTTCCTTTTGTTAATCATTAGAATAAAAAGGACTGCACTACTCTCAGGTAACAGAATTCCCAGTGCTGTCACAACACCTGCTGCTTATGCCCTCATGGAACCAGGGAGGTTCCAGTTCACCAGGGAGCTGCTGAAGTAGTTGGCTTCTTTTGGGAGTGGGCTCAGCTCAAAGCAAGACACAGCTCTTGACATAAGACTTGTTGTTTTTTATTAGTCGAGGCTTTTTTTTGTTTCTTTGGTTTAGTTTGGTTTTTTTTTGGGGTTTTTTTTCCAGCTTGTGTATCATAAGATCTGTCCTTCAGAGAAAGCACACAACACTGTTCACCATCAAATCATTTGGATAAAAACCCCCAGCCTAGATTTGGCAGCTGTGGTCTGCTGATGTAGCCCCCAGCTTCCTCTCATTTGATTCTTTCACAGGGGTGTTTTGGTGCTCAAAATAATGTGGAAAATGAATGTGGGAATTATTTAAACACTAATAGGTGTGTATTTTTTATATCATTACATTGTGGTGACTTTTTGAGTTTAGATACCAATTAGGAAGCCATAGGGCTAGAAACACCTGTTTCTAATTTGCTGTTTGTAATTTTTCACTTGTAATTTGCTGAAAACTTTACCATAAAGCACCACATGTATATTAGGAGGTATTTAGTGTGTTACATTTAAATTTATATAAGAACGGAGAAAATATTTACTGTATAATAAGCTCTAAAGGAAAAGCATAGACACCTGAAATATTTTCAATGCAATAAATAACACAATTGTTTTTGTTTTGAAATAAATTGGGAGTATTTTGTACCCTGTACTTAGATCCTGACAATTTTAAATTAGTTGTCTTTGTGTATTAGTTTCTTTAGGCTACAGAAAAATGTGATTTTTGATTATGAAGGCTAATATTCGTTTTGTAGGAAGTGCAGTCAGAAACAGTGAGGAAGACGGTACAATACATACTCCTGTTGCTATTTGAATACCTTTTTGCACTTGCCTGTTGTGATTTTTAAAGGAGCATTATTTGCAGATGTCTGTAATTTTAATATCAGGAGATAGCTAGCGTAGTGTGCTTTTTGTTGAAGTTTGTTTGGGGTTTTTTTTCTTGTTTAGGGGATTTGGTTTGGTTTTTTGTGGGTTTTCTTGTTGTCTTTTCAAAGTTCTTGCTTACAGAGACCCAAATTAGATGCTTACAAAAAAACAAATTAAACAATCATGTGTTGAGTAACTATCACAAATGCATTCCTCTGTCAGCTTGCTAACTGACAAATGTTGGCCTCTTGTATCCTTGTTTCCAACATTATTTGACACATGCTGGAAGCTGCTTAACTTGAGTCAGTTCTGTCTGCACCAAACTGGTAGGCATTTCAATAGCTTTCAGCTCTCATGTGGATATGGATTATATAAACAAACAATGTTTTAGGTTTGGATGGGATGTCAAGGCATTTCATAAATTGCCTTGTTTAGAACTTAGAAGTTTAAAAGTATCACATTTGTTAGTTAGATCAGATCTTGTCCCTTTCCTATGTTCCTGATTTTGTCCCTTTCCTGTGTTCCTGCTGTGAACCCCACTTCCTAGCTTTGGGAAGCTTCAGTGCTGGCAGTGCTACAGCTGTTTATCTGGTAGAAATACTGTACCTGGAATCATAACAGCTTATTAGCTGCTCACTCTGTCACTCTGTAGGGCTATTTTTTGGAGCATGAGGTGGTGTAGCCTGTGGTACCTCAGCTTGTTTCAAATGGAATGAACTGGCAAACTGGAAGCAGTCAGCTGCAGCAAAATCCTGCTTGAATTATCCTCAAAATAATTAATTCTATGTGGAGTGTATTGTGGTATGGCTGGGGGGGCTGCTTCCAGTCCCTGCTGTAGCCCCTTCAAAGCCACATCACCTTGCTTTTTCTAGCTAGTCAGATAGCATGGCCACTGCAGCCTCTGTGCTTTGAAGGATGAGGAGTTTCACAGCAGGAACTTGACTTCCAAAGGCAGCTAAAGATTGTTGTGGAAATAAATACCAGGTGAACTTCCTTTCTCATAGCCTGAACACATCAGGTTTCCTTCAGGAGAAAACTGAGAAAATGTTCAAACAAGAGAAATTCTTGTGTGGTAGTAGCAGCTTTGTTTTGTTTTTAAAAACCATGAGTATGGTTGGTTACAGTAGAAGCATAGTAAGTGTAAGATACTGGAATTTTAAGATGTGGGCAGCTAGCATTTCAGTTGGCAGAAAAAAATGATACTTTTCTTAAATTACTTAAACTTAAATATCTTAATTTATCTTAAATTACTTGTTGAAAAAGAGCCCCTGTGTACCATCCATTATTTTGTTGGAGAAAGCTGTTCAAATGCACTTGAAGTCCATCAAGGTGGATGTGCAAAATGGTGCTTTACCTTCACTACAAGTACTTGGTAACACAAAAATTGCTAACAATTTGATAACAAAAAGGCCTGTACCATGATTCTCTAGTGCTGAACTGCATCTCTAGTTTAAAAATGTCATGCTGATTAGTTTGAGGGAGAAGAAACAATATTGAACACGCTTCCTTTTGATTGATATTCACATCTTGGAAATGCTTGTGTGCAGTTAAATCCACAGTGTTCACTGGAGAAATGTATGTAGGAAGCCTGGATGCTTGATACGTGCTCATTGTCTCTGAGGACAATTTGCCATTGAGAGCCCATTGTCAATTTATCTAAAATACATGGAAGAGCACGGAAAATGTGACTGGGCTCAGCTAAACTGTTTTGGTGTGTAAATACTGTGAATAAGCTCCATGGAGTTGTTGCCAAGCATGGACTTGCGAAGGAGTGTGTGCCTGTGTTTTTTGGGTGCATCCCTGAGTTATTTCTCAGGTGGCTGTGAATTCTTCATCTCAGACCCAATGGGTTGAGCCTGAGGTCTGGCCTCAGGGTTACAAGTTAACCAGCTGTCTGGAGCCAGACAACTAGCAACTCCTCATTTGGCCTCATGCATTTTTTGGTAATTTTTCTGGAAAAGAGAATGTCCCTGACACTGTCTTATTTCCTAAAAGGTTTCTTTGAGTTAACCTTGTAAAGTTAAATCAGTCACGTGAGGTAGGTAAGCTGAAGTGCCAGTTATTCAAACCCAAACTCACTCTCTCATAAGCACAAAGGGTTTTGTTTGTCCCTGACGCCGTATCAGAAACGGCATATTGAAGGAGATAGGTTTACTCATCACTCTGAACGTGTGCCAGTCGTCTTTCTGAGATGGAGGCTTTGTGCAACACTTGGGCAGCGAAAGTCTGAACGTGGTTCATTTTGTGTTAGGCAGTTTTTTGGCTCCACTGGCTCCGATGTTGTAATGCACTTAAAGGGAAAGCTTTGTCCACTGAAGTGGAAAAAGTAGCAGCCAGTCTGTCTCTTGTTTCGCACCAACTGAGGCTGGCTTAATTTTGACAACAGGATGATGGTCTGGATTTTGGAAAATGGTTTTGGTTTTACTGCTTGAGTGGCTTTGAACAAGTCACTCTTTACTTTTCAGGGTTGTAAAATTGTGATAAAGAAAGGATATCCACCTTATGGATATGAGGCTAGAAAAATGGGTCTTGGACAAAGAAAGGATTTATGATCCTCAGATGAAAGCTGATACATGAAATGCAAAGCAGCACCATTCTGAGCTGTTGGTTTGGTCTTTTTTTTTAAAAACAAGATTATTCTAGTATGCAATGGGATAGTCAGCTCTAGCATATCATGACATGCTGAAATATCTGTCTGCTATGTATGTTTACCAAGCAAGCTTCCATGTATTCATAGTGATGTTCAAGTTGAGCCTTTTGGTAGGGGTCTTAGTGAACCAGGGGGCTACCAGGTTATTCCTAGACATTATAACTTTTTAAGGGATGTTTCAAGAGGTGGTTATTTATTTATAACAGGGAATGTATTAACTCTTACTGTGATGCAGTTAACTCTTTTGCAAACAGTGAAGTTCATGAAACTTAACAGCCTGCTGTAGGTATTTGAGAAGATAATTACAGTCTTTTGCTTGGGAACAGAGCAAATTGTCTTCAGAAGGTGGGTTTTACAGGCACTGATTTGATTATATTTCCACTTGCCTCTGGCATGGTTTCTAGCAGATTTATCTTTTTTTATTATCATGCCAGAAAACAGCCTTTGAAATATGCAATTTTATGTAAGCTTAGCAGTTTCCCCATCTGTCCCACTGTTCAAATTTGAATTTTTAAACTTCCAAAATAAAAAGTTCATAGCTTCCATTAGTATGGCTGTATTCTCTAATGCTGAACTATCAAACAGGGCAGAGGAAGTGAGGATTTTTGTATCAAAATTAGCTGTGTGTATTCTCTGTGTGTGGGTAGATCTGGTGAAAATTGCAGCTCCCAGAAGGGAGCCCACAACAAAGATGGAGCGAGACTACTTGCAAGAACATGTAGTGACAGGACAAGGGGAAAAATGGCTTCAAACAGCGTAGGTTTGGATTACACATTAAGAAGCAATTCTTGGATGTGAGGGAGTTGAAACACTCTGAACAGGTTGCTCAGAGAAGCTGTGGATGCCCCATCCCTGGCAGTGTTCCAGGCCAGGTTGGATGGGGCCCTGAGCAACCTGAGCTAGTGGAAGGTGTCCCTGTCCATGGCAGGGGGGGTTGGGATCATTAAGATCACTTCCAACCCAAACCAATCTGTGGTTCTATGATTTACATTGCAAACAGTTTTATTAATTTTAAATTGTTATGGTTACTGTGCTTTTTTTCCTCACTAGGACTTCTAGCACTTTGCAGGACTTCTAGCTAGAGCTTCAGACAAACTTACAGATAAGAAGAGCAGCTCCTTTTTGAACTGATTTTAAGGTTTTGGCTTGGCTGTTTCTGCTTTGTGTAAATGTAAATGCAAATGCATCCAGAGATGACCCATCCCTGCATGGCTGGACGTGTGAGCTGACCATTGATCTGTTGGTCACCCTCCCATTTTGCAAGCCAGAATTGCTTTTGGTCAAGAAATTGATTCCTTCCTGTTCCACCTATGTCCTCTCTTCACCTCATCTGTGTTGCTTGGTGGATCTTACTGTAATAACTCATTCATCTGACCATTGGGAAGGAAAGACAAAGACCATGCTTTATGGAAGTAATCTGAAAGATCTCTTCTTCTGTCACCTGACTTCTCTTTAATGATAGCCCACAAACTGTAGAAATACAGTTCTCTTGAGGCCAGATTTTCAAATCTGTAAGACCAAATTTAGGAACTTAAAATCCCCCTTTAGGCACAGGTTCTCGCTGTGATGATGGTGAATAATTATGCCCTTCACCTGATTTTTTTTTTTCATGGATTTGTTTTCAAGCAACACAAATAATGAACATGGTCCATATGAGAATGGTCACTGGGTAGAATACTCAGCAGCTGGTCCCATTGGAAATTTTGGTTTTGCATATACATTGGTGGCGTGTTGACTTAATACAACAGTGATCCTAGATTCTCTTGTGTTCAATTGCTTCCCTACAACATTCTATAATTAGAAATTTTGCCCATTTCTGAGTAGGAATGAAGAGAAAGTAGAAGGTAAATGTATGACAGAGAGATATTGCCAAATAGAGAAAAATGCTGCATTTCTATGTTAAAAACAAAGAAAAATCTGCCTGCTGATGAGGTCTAAAGGAAATTATTCTGGCCACCCTTTTGTGAGTTTTGACAACTTACTCTTCTCCTTTCAGTAGACTTCCTCATTGGCCATCTGTTCACATCCTCTTCTTTGTGTTTCATGCTGAGTCTCATGGTTTTCTGGGACGGGAGTGGCAAAATGTAGCACAGGTAGAGAAAGTCAGAGAGCTGGAGTGAAGGAAAGTAAGCAGTTAGGTGGGATAACTGGGCTTTTAGGCAGTGTGCTCTCTGGGAATGAATTACAGGAATGAAGGAGGCACTGCTCTTGTTTGCCTTATTGAACATGCACCATTAGAATAGCAGTGTCTCGACAGTACTGGACAGCCCCTTTATTCAGGAGTTACAGGAGAAATGCATTTTGAGAAATTCATAACCCTCACAGTGTGTTCATGCTTTGAGATAAATATATAGTAATTTAATTTTTCTGTAAAATGTTCTTTACAATTATTGCAGGGCATCATGTTCTTCTAGCAGCACTGCTTTTATGTAGCAAACAAAATTTTTATAAAATGTTAGTGCCTTATTAGATACATGAAAAGTCATACTTCATTGACTTTAGTTTGTGAGAATTGTCCCTTATCACACATTTTGTTCTTTTTCTTACTTTGATATGTAACTTGGTAGGATACTGTCTTTTGTTTGAAATTTCTTGCAGTACTAAGCCAGTGACAAGTAACTGCTGACAGATGCAGACCAGATAATCACTCAGGGAAAACACAAATATCCTGAAGGAAAATGTTTTAAATCAAGCTGAGTCTGAAATAACATGGATGGGGTCTTAAAAGTCTTGTTGATGATAATTGCAGTTCTGCATACCACAGTCTTAAGAAAATGTTAAGTTTTCTGTACTGGTTGAACTGTGAAATGTAGAGCACTTGTTATTCTGAGTCTCATTTTGAGAACTCTGTCCACTTTGGGGGCTCAGTTAAGTGCAGCTGTTACACAGCAGCCTGAATGAATGCATGAGATACAGAGTCTGGTTTGGTTGTAGAGGATGACTGCCCTGCTCTCCAGGAAATAATGTTACATTACTTGTTGCATTTTTCACTTATTTTACACATTGCTAAATGTCACAGTGGCCATAAGTCAACAATAATCCATTACTTACCTGTAGTCTTTTAATATGTCTGTTGGTGATTTTGTGTACAACTGTTGAAATATGTTGTTTCCCCAAATATTACTTCAGATGAAGACTTGTGATATTTCTGCCTTTTTTTTTTTGGGGGGGGGGGGTTTGTGGTGTTTTTTTTTTTTTTTTGT
>JAYDZK010000113.1:61008196-61030103 GCA_034509185.1 Euphonia xanthogaster | reverse complement strand
AACAGTGTAAGAACTGCTTGTTCTGGATTTTGGCATTAGGCTAAAAGCTTATGATGGGGCTCTGTGAAGGTGGAAAACATCTTCAAGCTCTTTTGGGAGAGCATTTAGGAACTCAAGCTGTACAGCATTGTAATTGAGTTGCCTTGAGTCATTCTAGATTGTCATCCTGGAGGGAATAGATACCAGTAGCACTTGTGGAAACTTGAAGGCAGGATGACAAATCTCATTAGGCATTGGTAAATCACTAAACATTTCCTGTAATACACTTAATCCCTCATATCTTGCCTTCTTGGCCATCCTTCTTTGCATGCCTGCTGCTCTACCCATCCCTGTATCACCTGCTCTTTGTACCTGGCACACTGACAGCAGGGGTGAGTTTGATGAGCTTTCTAGCTATGTCAAGCAATTCACAAGTGAGAGTAAAATGGGGAGCTTCCAGCAAAAGTATCTGAACTCATCTTCAAAGTGTTCTTTGGAAATGCTCATGCAATCTCTTCTGTTGGTAGTGGGAAACATCGAGGGAGGACAACCCCGAGTGATTGATTTTAAATGCTCATGTCTTTTTGAATATGGAGGTTTTATGAAAAATGCTTGAATGCAAGCTCCCCTCTGAGTTTAAGCTTTCATTTAATCTAGTAGACTCTTACTTTCTACTCAGTAGTTACCTCATCTTTATTGAAATCAGCATAACAAATAACTTTGAATATAAATGGGATGCTTGAGATGGTCTTTTTCCCAACTGCCAGCACATGTTTCTGTGTGCTGAAATGATGTGCTTTGTATTCTATCAGTAATCCTTGCTTAATTTAGAGCAATAACTTACTGGGATGGAAGTTTGAGGTTTCTTTCCTCCACTCTTCCTTCATTGTAAAAGTGGATGAAAAGTTGCAAGAGTTGGAAGGGAAATCAGGTGTGTTAACAGAGAATGCTGTTGACTTAGGTTATAGGATTCACCGTAGAGGCTTCAGGTCATTCTTCTTTCACTGTCCCTTCACCCTCTTCAGTCTTTGTACAGATATGGGCCACCATAAGAAGTGGATAATAACTAACCAGATAGGTATGAGGGGATTTAGTATTTAAAAGAACACTTGAAGATTTAAGTGAAAGATATTGTGTAATACCTAGACACATTGTATTACCATTGGAAAAGGAGTATTTTAATGGTCCTTGTGTTTCTCCACTCTTCCATGTTTTTTAGGATGTTGAGGTTATAATATACACTGTTGCAGAAGGTGCTTGGTAGCTGTGCTACCAGATAGGTTTTGTGCAGAGTTCCAAAGCTCTTCATTTGTATTGCTTGCTTACTGAGGCTTTTTTGTCAGTTCCAAGACCCTGTTTTTTAATGGGAAGGAGCTCATGTGAGAAGCAATACAAGTCAAATAAAGTAGGTGCCCTCAGTTAGTGCAAGAGGAATTCAAGGTCTCTTACATTTGTCTAATAAATTTAAGATAATAAATCTTAAGCATGTTTAACAACATACTAAACATGCAAATACAAACTGACATGACCTCCTATTTTGTTTTACCAGTTGAGGTTGATCTCAGAATTTTTCCCCTGAGGCTAGCTCTTGTATCCATTATTGTTGAGAGGCTGTCTGAGAGATGGTGGTTTTGTTTTCATGTAAGATTTCACAAATTACTCTTCTGGTCCACATTGTAGCTTTACTCTTGGTTTATCTGTAATCTGATAAAAGGGTTCCTAACTCACCATGAGTTTCAAATGTAAACACTGCCAGGTCTGAACTGGAAAGCAACATTCCAGAAGCTGTCCACCCCTGCAGCCAAGGTATGGGGTTATCCCCCTTTATCTTGCTCCTTTAAATTGCCAAACTTGTTAACAGATCCACCTTGCTGTGAGACAAGGAATTCTGACCTGAGTTAAGTGAACCCCATCAGTCAGAGACCACAGATGGCTTCACCTTTTGAGAAAGACCTCAGTTCTAAACCAAATTGACATAAAATAGTTTCTACAAAAGTACAATCCTAATGTATCCCGGGTCATTGGAAAAAAAAAAGAACACAAATGTTGAGCTTTTGCATTCAGAATAATAAAAATATTGATTGCTGGTTATTTACAAGATCTTTCTGGCAAACCAGAAATTCTTAATTCAGCTTCTGCATTTGTCTTATGGTATTACTTAGATACTTGGCATACTATATATTTTTTAGAATTGGATAATAATGGTTATGTGAAGAAGTTACTTTCCCCCCTCACTTTTTCACTGTTTACACTTGCAAAAGTATGTGTGCACCTAATAAATACTGCAAAAGGAAGATTTCTTTTATCTGGTATGTTTTGTACAAGGAAGATGCAGAGTTGCCATCTACAAGGGCATTCTTACAAGACAAGGAGGAATGGCTTCAAACTGAGCGTGGGTTTAGATGAGATATTAGGAAGAAATTCTTGACTGAGGGTGGTGAGGCACTGGAACAAGTTGCTGAGAAAAGATGTGGATGCCCCATTCCTGGAAGTGTTCAAGGCCAGGTTGGATGGGGCTCTGAGCCACCTGGTCTTGTGAAAGGTGTCTCTGCACATGACAGGAGGGTTGGAACTAGGTAATCTTCAAGGTTCCTTCCAACCCAAACCATTCCATAACTAAAATTTTATTTATGCCAAGAATTGTTTTTAGTGTGGAAATACCTTCATTTTTCACTAGAATTTTCAGAGCTCAGTTTAATTCCTATTTAGTGAGCAATACTTGTGAGTGAATGTCAGTTGTTTTGGTACTTGGGAGCTTTTGTTTTGCTAATCATGTCTTCTAATGGCATAGTTCAAGATAAGATGTTGACCTTTCATAACTATAGTTCAAAATCATCTCATATCTGTCACGAGTCTTCATCCTATTCAGCGCTTTCATTTTATAGTAAATACTGCTTTGCTAGAAATAAGGCCAAATTTTCCAGAGGCTGTTGTGTGCAAGAGCTGGATTTCTGTGTTTTGTGTCAACTGGCTTTGTAGCTTTTACTTCTTCTGGTTGAGAAAAGTTCACTCTATCCAAAATCCTTGTGACAGTAATGGTGTCTGAGATCCTGCATCAATAACCACAGGCTGCTGAGAGGAACAGAATGAACTTAAAATGTTTAGACAGTTGATGGTTGGTAATTGCCCTCCTTTAGGAGAGGTTGTTGATTATGTAGAATACGGAGTAATAAAAGTGTTAACCATTCAAGTATGTTAAATTATTAATCAGAGCTGGTTTGGGATAACAGATGTAACAAAAAGATGAACTTTTTCTATTAGGGCTTACTTACCCATGACAATTTCAAGTGTTGTGTGGTTTTTGTTACAGCAGGTAATTAGAAACTTTGCTGCTCTGCTGCTTCCCTTTGCTGCAGGTGGTGCTTAAAAATACTTGATAACATACAGTGGTCTTTGTGCTTCCTCTCAAAATATTTACTGTCTCTGAAATATTTTCTAAACAGCGTTTCTTAGATGTGTATTGGAAGAGGTTGGGAGGATTTAGCCAGTCACCTTCTCAGGGACATAATTTTAAGGAAAAAATCAGATTTTTCTTGAAAGCAAGTGGGTTGTTATATAGTGGGGAAAACAGCTACTTAACTATCAGTCTATAATTGCATGAGTTTTACCAAGAGTACTTCTCCTTTTTTTTAACCTTGGACAAACAGTAGTTTCCTCAGCTTCCTAAGAGAGAGGTTTTCTTCTGTCCCCATGTAAAATCATGATCCGTGATGATGTTATGAGAATTTCTGAAATTCATACTCTAAACCCATACAACATTACTTTGAGGTTATTTTACTGAATTCCCTAAGACCTTCACTAATTTTACCCTGTTATCACAGCTAACCAGGTGATTTTCAGTAAAACTGGGAAGCTCTCCTTCCCTCCTGCTACCACTTGTGAGGAGTCCTTGTCAGTATTAACTTCTCCATCACCCTTCCAGGAAGCCTGTTTGTAAGCAAAGATGTGTCTTGCTCCCCCAGGCTGATTAGCTTTTACTGGGAATGCAAACAAACTGGTTTTGCTATTTTTATACACAACAGATGGGCAGCTTCTGCTGGAGTGAGGTGTGCTTGACAAATAGAAGTTCAGTGTTACAAGGTGCCTTCCAACACAACTATTTGTCCTTTTGACCTGTTTGGACTGTTCACCTGGTTTCTGAACTGAGCAGTGTTTTTCAGAAACCTTAAACCATCACATTTAATTATGTCTATATTTTTACCCTAAACATTTTTCTACCTAGAAGAAGGTGATAGCTATTTTTGAACTGTGTCAGGTGAAGATGAAATCATAAATGGATTTCAAACTGATAGATTGGGAAGGATTAGGGACTTTATGAAGCTGATTATCTTCAGAGGGGATTATCTCAGTGAGTAATGTGTTTGTCATTTGGAAAGAAATAAAAAAGTCGGTAAAATTGTCAGAGAAGAAAAATTTAGACTACATTGAGATTTATGTGAGAACAATTCCTTAGCTAGTTCACAATTCTGTAATCAAGAAGAGTGAGGAACATGGAATAAAGGTCTAAATGGGTGATGTTAAGGCAGCTTTTTTAGATATCCACAGGAAAGTGGAAAAAAGTTACAAGATGAAGGGTAGGAAACATAGAATTTTGGCAAAGAGACACTAATGTTATTAAGGAAATATATATGGTGGAGAGATATTAGAATAAGTGAAAGGCTATGTGCATTAGAACTAAGAAGAGAGAGCCTACCAATTTTGAAGTGGTGCTAAAGGATATGTATTTATTGTATATCTTTAGTATTTCCTGTACAAATTTATACAAAGCATGTATTACCTTTTTCAAATGCCATTGGCTGTGGTGATAATTGATGGATGTTACATTGAACAAGTGTCACAATGCTTGTGAAAGTTCCATTAGACCAGGGCAATGCTAATATTGCAATAATAATAAAAGAAACAATAACAACAGAAAGCAAGATGCTCCAGATTGCTGATGCACTCATAAGCTCTCTTTGTCCCAGAGAGATCTGTAAGCTAAGCAAAAGATAGGAGAGCACTGTGTATAGTCCATAGAGAAAACTGTTGTTGATAACCATGGAAAAAGCATCCAGTGTTGCTTGGGCTTGCCCAGGACTGCCAGTCTGGTATTTGTGCTCTTTCTGGGATATTGCTGATGATCGTGTGGCAGGTGGAGTGCTGCATGTATAGAAGGAAGGGTGTGTACAGCTGAGGAGTCTGAGAAAAACAGGAGAGAAAAGACAGGTTTTCCAACAGCTCCCAGACACTTTCTGTGGTACAAATAGGAGTTGAAGTGTGTGCTTTATGGATTGGATAAATTCTGGAAGATGATAGCTGGATAGGCACTGACTGTAGACCATAGCCTCAGCAGTAGTTTCTCTCAATTAGCATTTGGTGACTTCTTTTTGTAGCAACAGTCAGCAAATACATTTTTCAGGAAAACATTGGCATCTTGAACTGTTCCTTTCAATTTATGTATCCATTTTATTATGTCCAGTTTTGCAAAAAGAAAAAGCATAATAAAATAAAAATATTTTGTATTGCATTGGGCAGTATTAAATGAAGTAAATGTGTTGCAGATTCTCTAATACCAGGATGTGGAATACCAAGAGTGAGAATGGTTGGGAACATATTAGTTAAACTCTATGTAAGTTGGAAATATGGAGAGAATCGTTGTCCATTCTGATGTCAAGGTCAAGTGAGCATATTTTAGAGTACAGAATATGAAATTAAGGCTTGTTAAAATTTATAACTTTTGAGAGTTATGTGCAAACTCTCAAATTATTCATGTACTTTCAGAGCTTGAGCAGTGCTGTTGAACGTTGTAACTCATTGTGAACACCACATGTACTCCAGTTCTGTGCTTTAAAATTGATAAAGTGAATGTATGAATATTTAAAAATATTTATCTGTGTTTTCTCCTGGGTAACTTTTTAAAGCAGAAGGTTTTAGAGGCATGGCTTGGCAGAAGTTTGCTGCAGCAAATAATTCTTGGTGTCTGTCTTCGTGTTTTCTAATTTGGTATCTCTGTTATTGACAATGTGATTTTCTGATAATGACGACATTTCAAACTAGATGGATGCAGAGTTTATCCATCTCAGTGTTATTTTAAATGCAATTATTTCCACAGAGAAGGACAACTATAGTCATACAGTGTCTCTTTCAGCTAACCTTGCTTTACTTGTAGGGTCTTGTCTGGGTCTGCCTAATTCCCATCAGAGGGAAGACACTTGCATGGAACGTCTGATAGCTTTTTCAGAAAGTGGCAAATACTGGCAGAAATAAATTGATATACATTGTGAATGGAGGCGGAAAGTAAGAGCAATTTTTGGCACGCTCATGGGAGTAGGGAGGGAGAATGTAGCTGTAACAACATTTTAAGGAGAGTGCATTGGGAATGAAGGCTCTCAAGTCTTCTGAAGGTCGTCAGAGTGGATATGGCCTTCACTTGACCCATGATCAGGGCACAAAACAGGGTAAAAGCTTTAATTTGAGAAAAAGAGCAAGACAAAAGACGAGTGAGCAGTTTAGCACTGTTTAGCTGTATGTAAAGCATATTATGAAAACCAGGTTAGGAGCCTAAGTTGTTTGCTCCTTGCTGTTTTATACTGTTAAATCTAAGACACCTTAAAAAAATCAGGTTGAGCTGCTGTTATAATAGCAATGTAGAACTTACCTTTTTACTTCTGTAATGCTGTGGTGTATTTTGAAGTACAAATGCATGTAAGCTCATGTGTCCTGTCCATTACTGAAGAATTAAGCTGCCTTCTGCTGATACAGGTAGGCCTGTATCTTACACGTATGGCATTTTGTATCATTTTAAGTAAGGTTAACACGCACTTTGCTCCCCTGAGTTCTAGGGAAACCTGGAGTGTGTTGTGTGATGCAAGAGATGTGAAAAGTTGATGAATGGGGCACAGCATCTGAAAGGTGTTTCAGGGAGTGCAGTGCTCAATTTCCTAATCTGAGTTTTATTCAAAAGGAAAGCTCTGCCTTCCTCTGGCACCTGTTTTAAAGTTAAACTTCTGCTTACTCAAAGGCGAAGATCTTCCTGTGTGCAGACTATTCAGAAAAAAATTGCCTATTTAATACTTTGAATCTTTGTATAGAGGCTATGGTAGAAAAATAATCATGATGTTTATTAATGAAGTAGTATTTGAAAGAAAAAATATTATATGTTTAGTGCAGTCAGAGTCTAAAAGAAATACTTGAGTTGCTAGAAAAATTTGGAAGAAAGACATCTTTTAGAGCAAATTTCAAAGGCATAAGCTGTGCAGTTAGTGCTTCTCCCACCCTCTCAAATTCTGCAGTGCTTGGGAGCCATAGAACAGAATTTCTTTGAAATTGCTGGTAGGAGCACAGGGGTTTCTTTTCTGGAGTTTCATAACAGGATGACAATTTCCAGTGAGATTCAGTGGAATTTTGAGTTAAGTAAGCTTGATGCAGAGCCTTGCATTATTTAGTATAGTTTCCTGGTGTGAGGTGTCTTGAAGTCTGCAGAGATGCATGTTGTATAAAAAATAGAAATGAATTAAAAATATGAAGTGGTTGCATAGGAAATGCTCTTTAAGCAATTCATATTTCTTAGAGGTATTTAAAGGTTGATATCATCATTCTTATGAACTGTTTATATGTTACAGAGAAACTTGAATGTTACAACTTTGGGGTGAATTTACTGTGTGTTGGAGGTCCAGGGAAGAAGCTTTAATGAGAAGGGCCTTTTTCATTAGAGTTTTAATGCAAACACAGATCCATTGCACAAGGAAAGTCTGGGAGCCCCACAAACATGCAGCTGGAGTCTGCCTCCATTTCCTCTACTCACCTGTGGGTGATCACACTTCAGGAACAAGACAGAGAAAAAGATTGAGAGATGGTTACAGAAGCTTTATCTGTAAAGCACCGAGCTAATTTTGCCTAGGACTTGCAAAGTAACCTTTAAAAATGATTCATTACTCTTCTGATCAATTATTATCTCTAAAGAAATCAATAACATATCGCACCGAGGCCTTTGTTGTGACCTTCCTGATCACTGGGATGGGTGACAAGGCTGTGAAATCCTGGTGAAGTGTTACATGTGGTTTACTGTGCCCAGAGAGTTACTGCTGCTGGTTATATACTGCATATGTCGTGCTGTGCAGTGTTGGCGCCTGCTTATTCTTCAAAATTAGAATATTCCATCTACGTGCAGGTGAAGGAGCACTGTAAATATGGTGGTATGAATCTGATAGAATTAAATTTTATGGAAAATTTGGAGGGGAAAAAAGGAAATAGAGCTTTAGGAGTGAAGTAGCTGTTGTCATGTGCAAATATTTATGTTCATTCACACACAGAGAATGACACTGGTCATGCTGAGTTGGAAGGGACCCATGAGGATCATCAAATCCAACTCCTAGCCCTGCACAGCACCATCCCCAAGAATCACACCACGTGCCCAAGAATATTGTCCAAATGCTCCTTGAGCTCTGTCTGGCTTGGTGCTGTATTCAATCCACATTGGATTGCTCTGTGCTAGAAATTAAAAGTTTTGTTGCTAGAATCCTTTAAATTGTTCTGACTTTTCAGATGTGCATGTGATCTAAAACTTATTTGAACCCATGTGTTTATTATTATCCCTATAAAATTCCTGGCAGTGTATTAAACTTCTAGAAGATCATCTATTGTAAAAACTACTAGAATGATATCTTGGTTATTTTAGGAAATATTCTTAGGCAAGCTAATATGCTTAGTGAAATTACCCCTTCAGCTCTGACAGAAGTTGGAATTTTTAGCTCTCTAAATAATACATTTTGAACTAGATTTAGATGTCTAAACTGGTAATTTCTCAGAGCTGCTTCTAGGACTTGTCTTTTTTTCTTCTTCCTCTCAGCAACCACCCAGGAAATGTTTTTCCAACCACAGACATCAAAAATCCTAAACCAGAATGGAAGGAAGTGTGCTGCATAAATTGTGAGCAAGGAGCAGATGTAGCTCCCCTGATCAGTCCCACCTCACAGTGGGAGTGCACTAAACCCATCATATGCTGCTTGATGCACTTTTGGGCTTCCACCTTTCTAACAGCATCTTCTCCCCTTCCCCTGCTAAAGCATCAGTGACAACAGCTGAGTGGAGGATTTTTTCCAGCCCTACAAGTAGAAGTGAAGTGCAGTTGTCATTCAAGTCATCCTTGATACTGTAGTTAAAAATGCCTTTTTTTTCAGAAGCCAGATTACACTTTTGAATCTATATATGTAACCATAGACTCAAAGCTTCAGTCTCTGAAGGAAATAAAATTGTAATTTCTCTTCCATTTGTATTGTAGTGTGTGGTGCAAAGCCCTACTAAAGCATAAAGTCAAAGCGGTGTAGGAGTCTGTTGCTTTCAGGGATTGAGATGAATTTGTGTGAGCACAGAAATCACTAAGATGTTCTAGCAATACAAAATCCATACAAATAGATTGTAAGTCAAAATGTAGTCCGTGGAGAATTGTTTGGATCTTTACCATTTTTTCAGGTGTGGTGTGAAACAATGAGAAATTAAAGATATGAGTGAAGAGTTAGTTGACACCTCTTGATAATTTACTGGGATAAGGCTGGTGGCTAAGTGGCCTGAAGTTTTCTGAAGAATGTGGCAGGTATGGTGATGGGGATGTATGGTGAAGACCCAGAAATGTGAGCCAGCTCTCATGAGTCATTCTCAGTTGTAAATAAGTAAAACATGAACAGATATTGAGAGGAGGCATTTATTGCTTTTTACTTGGTGGGGCTTCACCTGGATTGCTGTGTCTTGAGTGTAGCAGAGGCAGTTGAGGGATATAAGAAGACTGGAGCCAAGTCCATTGGAGAGCTGCTAAAATGATCAGGCATGTAGAGGCTAGTGGATAATTTCTGTTGCTGTTCAGGTCCTGTGATCAGTTCTGATCTATTTCGATTAGGAAGAGCTTGCTGGGCTTTACTGGAAGAATTTAAAGCAAACAAAAAACCTAAAGGTTAATAAAAATGTGATACAGTGAAATCTGGACAGAATGAAGGTTCCAGTGTTGGCGAGTCACATATCTTTTTTTCCCCCCCTCCTTAATTTTCTGCTCTGTTCTTTGTTGCTTTTCCCCCCGTTTTAACACATTATGTTATAGTCCTCTTCTATTTCATAATTCCTCACAAAAACTAGCCACAGTGGGGCTGCTTGTATAGCAGTTCCATAAGGGAAAAAGAACATGCAGCTTACTGTTCTGAAAAATTACTTCATTGAATTTTATTTCCTTTTCTTTGTTGGATAGCTTCTGACAGTCTTCTGTGCACATAAGATGAAAACTATATTTAGTGGCTCTCAAGAAGTTATTTTTGTTTCTTTCATGTAGTAGCTGTAGCCACCTGATTTTGAGCAAAAAAAAAAAAAAAAGCCTGGATGTTTAGAATTTTGGCTGCCTTTCAGGTCTGTGGTTTTCTTTCTCAGCTGCCCTGGAGGAGTCCAAGAAAAAAAATGAGTTGGCTGTTAGTTCCTTTGTTATGTTCGATTTTTTTATCAGAATGTTCCATGTCAGACACGCCATGGAATTGTGCAGGGGTTTTGTTCTGATGACTTGGTAAAACGCTGTTGGTATCATGTACTGCCCTGTGTGTTTAGTCCATGGAAATTCTGCTTTCTTTATCTGGATTTTCACCATTCTTACCCTAGGGAAAAGGATTCTTGGTGTATTATACTTAGCAAAAAATCTGGAGAAGTACTAATAACCGCTTCTAGAACAAATCCTTTTAAAATTTTGTAGGTAGCTTGTTAGTGAGAAGCATGCTATACCTCTGGGGGGCAGGGGAGAATGGATTATTTAGTTTTCATTCAACACTAATTTCATTTTTTATTCATTGTATCAACAGGGTTTTCTATTACAACCATTGGCCATGCATACATATAACTTGAAGCCTGCCTGTACTTTGAACCTGAGAGGCAGTGTAGTATTTCACACATTAATTACAATCATTATTCTGTGCCCTAAACTGCACTCCTTTTTTAAAAAAAAGAGATGAATAGAGCTAAGAGGGTGCTAAGATTGGGAAGGTGAAGGAGAATAAATTGTCAGCTAACTAAATATAAAGGAGAGATATGCTATAAATACTATGATAGAATATTCTCATTCCTGCAGGAGCTGTGTGGTTGATGTAAAAGTTCACTGTTATGATTTTGACTTCCATTTTTTTAATCTGTCAGAAGTTTAGTGTCACTTTGCAAGTGAATTTATATGAGATTTCCTTTCACTGTTTTTGAGACAAGTGTACCTTTTGACAGTCCATCTAGATATGCAAAAATAAATTCGGAACAGGATTAAGTTTTCCAATTTGAAGGGGGAGCATGATGTCTTGCTTTTTTGACATAGTAGAAATAAGTGAAAATGCATGCTCTTAAAGAAGGAAAGTAGTGTCAGAAGGCAAAGAGAAAAGACAAAATTGCTGCTAGAGCTTTGGAGCTATTTCTGCTTCTGAGAACTCTCTCACCATTGTTGCTTCTTATATTCTTCTGAAGAAAGGCTTGCATGAAACTGGAGATTTAGAAAGACAGTGAAGTATTTTTACAACCTTACTACAACTTGCCATCTCTGTGCTAAAGGACAAAGATTCAAGGATGTTCAGAAACTGCAAATTTTTTCAAGGGCAATTCCAGTTTCTGCCACCTGCATCAGCTCCCTGGTGGTTTGGCTTCTAGCAGCCTCTGCTTTTCAAGACTGAGTGGGCAGAACTTCAGTGTATCTGGTACTCTGTGCCCCAGAGAAGTTGAGGATACTCGTGCTGCCAGCAGAGGGATAAAGAAGAGCACTGAAAGGAAGGAGGGAGGAGGAAAAGGAGCTGAGGAGCATAGTAGTGTCTCCTACCAACAATGTGCTTGAAACCAAAACTCATAAAGCCCAGATTTGTAGAGCAGCAAAGGCAAATACTTGATTGTTTTATCTGAAGAATGGTGGGAGCCTAAACACTTGCAAAATACTGCAGGAAGAAATTTTCTCTCCACATTCAAGCGAGTACCTTCTGCAGAGGATGGATGTCACCTGTGTTAGGCAGGGAAGGTTTGTCAGTGCTCAACAAGTCCTGGCAGACTGTGCTGTTCACTTGACAAGAGCTGGGGGAGGTTTGAACCAGTGAGTGGGTGTCTTGGCACCCCCTGAGCAGATTGCCAGGTCCCAGTCTGCTCAACAGTCTTGGGAGGACAAATTCTATTTCTAGTATTTTCTGCTACATGACAAGGTCCCTCAGTCTTCTCAATAAACAGAAAAAAGGAAAAAAAAACCTCAAACCAACAACTTTGTAATTAAAAGGAAAAAAATTAAAATTTAAAATATATATGCTTTTTAGCCAACAAGTAAAAATCTGTCTGCCAGCAGCCAAGATGAAATTTTTTAAGGAGCAGATTGTCATTAATTACACGTTCCTTTTAAGAACAGTTGTAAGGCTGGTAACTTCTAATTATGGGTTTTGCAGATTTGCTTTAAAGCTATGGTATATTGATTTTCAGAAATCTGTTTTCTTGATCATCTGTAGGGACAGGAACTGGCATGTAACCATTTTTGCCTAGCCTGACCAAAAGACATCCTGGAAGTTTCTCACTCATGTTGATCAATTCAGCTCTGCTTAGGGCTACAAAAATTACTAGCCAGGGCCAAGGTGAGATTGAGGATTTGTTCCTTCATCCCATCCTCTTCCTGAAAACATTCTGGTCTGATTTTTCAGTTTGTTAATTTCTTTGAACTATTAATTTGAAAGCCTTTGCAGGAAGAAAAGACCACCATTACCACTAACATGCTATGTTTGTGTGAGTAATGACTGCCCAGGAATAGCTGTTGCATCTTTAATTGCTGCCTATGAAGTTACATTTACAGAAAATTTGAGTGAAACTCAAGCACCAATTTGACTGTGTCTAGAGTTTCAATTCAGATTGCCTCTTGCAGACAAAGCTGCAGTCACTTCACTTGCATGCCAGGTAGTTGGGTAAAAACAAGTTTCCATTCAATTCAGAAAGTTGGGGAGTAACTTGGTATTAGCACATGAGTCTTGGGGTTATTCTCAGAGCTGACATTTCACCTGCTATAAAAAACTCTTAGGGAAGGATATTTTTATGCTTTTATTTGGGTTTTTTTTTTTGCTTGGAGCATGTTTTTACAGCCTCAGTTTGGAGTTTGATGGAACAAGCATTTTTATCTTTTTGAAGCATTTTCAGAGAAGACATGCTTGCCTTTGTCAGGAGGAGGGCATGCAACTTATTATTGTCCTGGAATATTTGCATGTGACCTGATGGTATTTGCCCCAGGAAATGCTATTGGACAAGTTTGGTGGGTGCAGCTTGGCAGTGAAACAGCTGCTTTGCTAGAGGCTGGTCCTCCAAGAGCAGTTCAGTAAACTCCAATAATCAGCACAGGCATCCTCAAGTGAACTTTGCATCCTCTCATGCCTCACAGATAAACTACAGTAATTTTTGGGGGCTGTGGAAGTGCACAAGGAAGCTGACATGCCTAAGCAGACTCTTGAGTGGTTCTGCTCTGATTAATAATGTTGACAAGCTTTCATCAGGTTTTCCACAATCCTTTGTCTATGGGGCTATCTGTAACTTTGAAAGCAGAACATTTATGAGTTTCTAACATCCTTTTTGCTTCTTACTCACTCACTCTGCTCAGCATATTGTGACCTCAGAGGTTTCATAAGGCTTCTTAAGCTCATCAGAGATAAAACAAGGAGTTCCCATGTCCTTCTCTTTTTGTTTCCTTCCCAACACCTTTTGTTTTCCCTCAGTTTTGGTTCTGCTGCATCCTTTCTCCCATAAGCTAACTTAATGGAACAAAATGGTTAAAACTCCCCAGTCTTGGCTCAATAAATTTCTCCTATATCAGTGAGTTAAATGGGGCTGTGGAAGGGCCCAGTGAGCTGCAGAGCTTGGAGCAGAGGAGGAGTGATACCAGATGGCCAGAAGTGAGAAAGAGGGGGCGTTGAAGTTGGAGAAAGGTAAGAGCAACAACAGCAGACAGAGAGGATGGGAAGTGAGCTTTTGGGTACTAATGAGACATTACATTTGCTCAAAGCCTGTAAAGCCACAGTTCAACTTACCATTTGTAATTTTTCAAACAGAAGATGGCTGTGTGATTTTATGCATTTTCAGGAGTGCATTCCAAATGCTGTACGGGCACCATCTTTTAATTCCATGGATGTTGCGCTCTCTTTAAGACTTGTGGCTTTCTGCTGATTAATTCAGCAGATGAGAGAGTTGGAAGATCTTTCACATATTTGCATCTTCAGCCAAATAGCATTTCTTTTTCCCCAGAGACATCACAACACCATTTCTACAGCCTGGGAAGTAGTATCTCCTGAATTTTACTTTTTATAACCATTGGCAGCCTGATCTCACCATATACCCAGCTAATACTGTATTTAGCTAGAGCTGCTGTAGCAGAACTTTTTCATGTATACTGGCTTTCTTTGGGCACTTCTAGACACAAAGCTCCCTTTTGTTTATGGCTTCACACCTTTCTAAAACATCAGAAAAGGACTGTTTGGATTTTATGTAATAGGAGGCCACGAGAATGGTGTGAATAGACTACAATGATGCATGGCACCATTCAATTTAAGTATACACGTCTTACAGGGAAGTTGCCAGGTTTGTGCAGGTACAACGAGGAGTTGAGTGCTGCATTTGTTTGGAATAGCTCATGGATGGTCACTTGTCGTCTGCCTGGTATGATTCAGGTTGAAATAATTACTTTTTTATTTCAGATAACAAAGTTACTTCCAATTGTACATCAGCTTTAGAAATAGTTCTTATTTTATGAGCATTTCCCAAGTGCTATCCATACAAAGCTGAAGAAGCTCACTGTAAAGCACTTTGCTCGTTAATTTCTTGTGTTTGTTTAAAAATTCTGCTCTTGGTTCTTTTCTTACTTGTATTTGACTTGTTACTTAGTCCTGCTGCAGGCAACCTTCTGCTCATTGTTTATACACTTCATTATTTAATTCCACCAACAATGGGTTTTGGAAAAAAAAAGTGGGGTTTGCAGGCAAAATACTTGGTTTCATATATCTGGTACTAGAGCAGCACTTCACGAATTGCATGTTTCATGCTGACAAGTCTGTAGTTTATCGGCTTTCCTCCCTGCAGACCAGAGTGCTTTTTATCTTAGAGGCCTGTTATGCCTTCCTGTGCAGCTGGGATCCCTTGGTGAGGTGTAGTGGTGGCTCCCTGAAAGCTACGAGTTGCTTAAGAGTTCACAGCTTACAAAAATCCAGTGAGCAGCTCTGCTGATGGAAAGGGAAAGAGCAGGCAAGCGGTGGTGGTCTGGCTCCTCTTGTCTCTAGCAAAGAGCAAGTTAGCAATTACTTTCAATATCACAGATGGTCTTCTGTTGAACTTGGCCCATCTTCTCTGCTTTCACTTTTTTTATTGCCTTCCTCAGATTTGAACCTCCGGGAAATGTCCCTAGCTTTTTTCTTTTGGTGGTTCCACCCGAGTATCTGTGTGAGTCATGAAAAAGTGGGACAGCTTCCTGCACTGGCTGCCATGGTATCCAGCAGTGTGTTGCTATACACACAGTGCTGATGTAGCAAATGCTTATGGGGAGCTTTTTTGGGGGGTGGGAGATGTCTCTTTGTCTTTGTTGTATTACTGACTAAATTTTCTTGGAGTTTAAAAAATAAAAATTAGAGGAGCCATGCAACAAACTACATAGAATTATGAGAAAAAAATTCCAGTTTGGGAAGGTTCCTAACATAAATACAAGTGCTCATGAGCAAGGCAGAAATTCTCCAGTTACATTCTTAAATTTGCTTTTTAAAGGCAGAATACATGGAACATTTTTCATTATCTCTGCAGTGGAGTATAAATCTTGTGATCTTGTATGAGTCCTCTGTATGCAGCACTTCATGCCCCTGTTGTTTCCCACTTGTTTTTTGTTTCCCACCCATTACTTAGGAAGTAGCTTGAATAATTCCTTTCTTGAAAAAAAAAAAATAAAAATTGCTCCAATTAAATTTCTATTCAGATGTATATCTTGCAAGTAGCTTTTAGAAATGAGTATTTCTAGAAGATGTTTCATGAGTCAATTAAATTGAAAGTTCAAGGTAAAGTTCATGTAACTTAAAAAGGGTTCTAAAGGAGAAGATGTATTTATTCATGCCACCTACTAGATTCCATGAGGTATTATTCTCCTTACTATTCATGTTTCTGAAGACTAAAGGCTCTTCTAATACATTTCTCGTGCTAACTAGATTTCTGAAGGATAATTTTTGCAGGCTTTTGTTAATATGAGTAGGGCTCATTAAACAATATTAAAAGGAGGTGACAATATAGCACTGGAATGCATATTTTGAGAAGTGGTTTCTTGAAAACGAGGCAAAAACAAAATCATAATTTCCTTACAATGGCTTTTCATTTATGTTGGGTTTTATGTATTGTGTGGTATGTTATGAAGGTAATGAAAATTAGCTATGATTGAAAATTTAGTTCTGGCATTTCCACTTAATTGCATTGTACAGAAAAAAAATCTCAGTGTACAAAATTCTTTACTCTGTAGAGACCTGTACAACTTTTAAAAAGTTAAGTGAAGGCAATGCTTATTATGAAGAATATTCATTTTAACTTTTCCCCCCCCTAGCTCTAGTTATAGTCCCAGAAGATATAGCAAAATGTTAAAGCTGTGAAATAACATTAAAATGCCATTTAATGTGTCAAGGGAAACTTTGTTTATTTTTTTTCCTTCAGATAAAAAGACATGAATAAAAGCTTTTTCTTCTGCGGTGCTCACAGGTTTTCAAGTAGATGGAGCAGGCTGTTGCTTGCAGCAGATTATACCAGATGCCAAGTTGCCTAGGGATGTGTGCTTTGTTTGCTGGAGACAGGGCTTATTGTCTTGCCTCCAGGCATTAGGTTGAGTCTGTTAGACTATATAAGTAGTGATTTTTATCCTATGAGTTAGTGGAGTGTCACATGGTGCTATGTGACATTTTTAGGTAAAGCACGAAGTATGATTTTTATTTTCTCATTTTTTCTTGGATATGTAGTAGGTAACCTCCACTGAAGTTTTGTAAGATCCTTAAATGTTTACAACTGAAAGAAAAGGGGGATTACAGGTTTTGGAGACATGTTTCTATGTTCTGTGCTGAAGAAATATACTAAATTAGCTTCTTATCATAGTTCTTTACCCACAGAAATATTGTCAAGGAAGAGATGAAAAGATGTGCATTTATATTATACAGTGTGCAAGTAGAGGACCAACAAGGTTCTGTATGATGAATGTATGAATATTTCCTGAAAGTCCCACTAAAACAAAATCAAGTATCTTATAGATATTTGCTGCATTTATATTGGATATGAAGTAACAGTCATAATCTATTTACTTGTTATTTCTCACTTGTGTTTGTTTCTTTCCATTAAAATGCCTCATTTTAGTGCAGCAGCCAACACAAGGTATTTAGCAAAATGGCCTGTGATCTCCTTTATTATTGCAATCTCTGTGTTATATTGAGCTTTCATTTGAGCTGTAAATTGTAAACAGATTTGTCCATATAACAAGTGTGGAGTGAAAATTCTGAGCAGGGAAACTCTCTGTGCTACCACTTTGGGTTGGTTTGGGTTTTTTTTGTTAAAATTGCCTTTGCTGGAGATTGACAGATACTCGTTTAGTGTTCATGTGCTTCTTGAACATCACTTCCTTTAGTGCATTCATCTTGCAGACAGCTCAAGCAAGCTGAAGAGTATAAAATTGTCTGTGTACCTGTGTACTGTGGATATTTTTTCTGAAAATTGTTGTGATGTGTCTTAGCCTATTCCAACATAACAGTAAACACTTCATGAGTTCATACATTGCTTGAGAAAGGATCCAGGTTCCAGTTTGACAGAAGCCGTGATACAACATGCAACCATGAAAGATTGTTCTTGGAGCAACCCATAATATGTTAGACCTGGCAAATCTCCTAATATTATTCAGCAGTTTCCTTCTTTTGTGTTTTGCACGTGGTTAATGCAGTTGTTGTGTTGCTTAATGTGGTAATGGATGATGTTCAAAGTTTAATGGACGTTGGCAGGTTTTGCATCTCACTGTTTGGCGTGTAGCCGATAGCTCTGTGCAGGCCTTCCATCAGTTTTGAGACTCAGTGCTGCCTTGATACTCACTGTTGAATTCAAAGTGAGTAAAAATGTTACTAATGAGATGAATAGTGTTGACCATTTCATCTTAGCGTTTTGATTTCCTGCCTGATGCAAAGGTGGCGTTAAAGCTAAGGAGTTATGTAAGGTAATATCCAGACAAATGTTTCTCTGCCAGAGGCAAGTACTTAAAGCTTGAAAGTGCTCAATATCCTTAAATACTTAAACATTTTAAAGTAACTGCAAATTTCAAAGTAAATAAATGTTTTAAGTAGACATCAGAAGACTGATGTAACTGGTCAGTTCTGACTGGTGCTACATATAAATGCGTCTGTTCTCTGCCAGGGGTTCCTGCCTGCATCCTGCCCTCTGTCCCTTGCATTCTGTGTAACTTCTTGAATGTCAATTACTCTGTCCCATCTTTTTTGGCCAGTTTCTCTTCTATCATTTTGGCAAATAAAGTGAACTTGATTAGAGCTTTCAGGGTTGTGTACAACATATGCAATGGTCATGGTCTCTGTACATACTCCCCAAATTGAACCAGGTGTGCTGTAGCTTCACATGGGGTTCTTTTGGTGTGTTGGTTTGTTTGATTTCTGAGGCTCAGACATGCTCAAGTTGCTTCTGATTTGGCGAGGTCTTCATTGTGATTGCTTTCTGTTGTCACATGCATAATGTGACAGTGTTGAAGTTGAAAATGGTAATTTAAAAAATATTGACACACTGTTTGTCTTTCTTTAGGAAAGCCCAAGAAGGGAAGAAGAAAGTTGTTCTAGCAGGCTGTGTACCACAAGCTCAACCTCGCCAGGAGTACCTGAAAGGCTTAAGTATTATAGGGGTATGTATCTTTAGAAATCCAAGGTTTTCATTAATGTAGGTCAATGTCAGTATCTAGACTCTGTTACCTTTCTCTGGGAAAAGGCAGCAGAGAAGCTTCCTGCCATGCGCCCCTCTCCTGATCATCCTTTTGCATTATACAACATTTAAACCTTCCTTCAGTCGAGGGTGATTTGATTTGGCTGTGGCATGAGGAGAGAGAGAAAAGGATGCTATTGTTGGAACTGACTTCCAATGCCTTTTGAAGCCTGAAAATTTCCAGGCTTCATCCAGGATGAAGGTATCAGTTACCATATTCGTAAGAATATCAGTTTATTTGCTCCAAGCCAAGCCTTAAGACCTTTGTTAAAATCAGTGGAAGATGCATAGGGGACTAGAGCATATGAATTGCACAGACACAGTTGAGGGTTTGGTGGTTGTTTTTTTTACTTCACACTATTAAGCAGAATGGAAAACAGCAATTATTATTTTGTTTAAATTTGAGGCAGTCTGAAGAGTTAAATCCACTGGTGACTGGCTTGTTAAACAGTTACCAAGCTTTACCTTGAAAATGAACCCACAGAACTTTGACTTAAGTAAGAAGGTGTTTTCAGTATTCTGTGGGATGTGGTGCTACTGTATCATTGAATCACCTTTGGAAAAGAAAAAAAGTAAAATGGGTGAATGGGTTTCCTCTTTGCTCAGAGGCCACAAAGTTATTGATCCATGATTGGTTATTATAGTCAGTATAATAATACTACATATGTGTAGACAGAGGGGACAGAAACAAGCAAGTTACTATCCTTTGACCAAGATTGTGAGTCGATATTTCAGTTTTGATGAATTTAACATATTAAAATTGGAAAGTTTTTTTGTTTTGTTTGGGTTTGGGTTTTTGTTTGTTTGTTTGTTTTTTGTTTTTGTTTTTGTTTTACATTTCCCCCCTCTTTTTTAAAATTTTCTTTTAGGTAACATGTAATTTCTGAAAATTAACCTCTTCTCATCATCTTCATTTGAATACCTAGAACCAGTGTTTCATGAAAATATTAGTATTTTTTACGGAAAGATTTCTGTTAGGAGATGAATTAGGTCTTAATACAGTGTTCCCAAGTACTTTGAAACTAGACCTGAAAATACTGAAATGTAGTCTTTTCAATAAGGACAGTGTCCTCTATCTGTCATTGATATGGTAAAATTTACTGTGCTTTAAATAATACATCCCTCAGCTCAGAAAGGTCTCAACCTTGAGGCAAAACTATTAACAAAAACATAGCAAAGAGCATATTATTGCCTATGTTTTCAGTTTGTACATTTAAGATTTTCTTCCCATTTTATAAAGAATGTGTGTGAGGGTGACTGTATTTAAAGGACAAGCCTTGTTATTTTACTATTTCAAAATATTTTTGAAAGGCAGTTTTTGCAGAATTGAGAAATAGAAAATGTTCTGTTTGCAATAGGATATTGATTCTACTTTAAAATTTTAAGCATTAAGGGTACAGTTTTGAAAAATCTTTTATACCAGGTTGGTCTTGTCTTCAACTTAGCTGAGAGGCACAGTTGATTTATTGTTGCTTATATAAGTTCTGCTATTTTCTCCCACTCCCCCCCTTTTTTTTTCTCTTTTTCAATATTTATTTTAAAGACTATGTTGTCTGAGAATGTGTTTATTTACCAGCAATTAGAACTCCCTCAGGGCGGCTTTCTAAAGGTAGTGTGTCAGAGGCTCTTCTGCTCCTCTTGTTAGGATGGAGGAGGAAGTTGTGTTGTAACTACCAGAGAAATTCTAGTAAACCAGAGTTTGTTTTGATCTGTATTTGAAAAATACAGGACTGAACTTCCACTGTTCTTTATTTATTGCCTGATTTGGGCAGAAGGAAAGGAAGGACAACTTCATATCCTTCTTACCATTTGTGATGTTACTGTGCTTCTGTGTTTCTTTAAAATAATTGCTACTTTATAAACATAATGTGGGTTGAGGCCTTGCCATAGGCTGTGTAAGGCAAACCCTAGTGTCACCTGACAAAGTGAAGGAGCTTTTGTGGAACAGGAGAATTCTAGGCAGTAATAAACCTGCCAAGGGTGTAAAGTACCTGGAGCACATAATGATGCATTACAGAGGTTCACAGCCAGTTCCCCTCTGGTGGTTTCCAAAGCTTACTCCTTTGTGTTTGTGGTGTACTCACTTCAAACTCAAGTGCTCGTGCAGTGCACTAAGAGACATCAGCTCTCCTATGTAGTTATCCCTCACTTTTAATTTTTAGTTGCTGAGAAGTAACTAAAAAAAAGTTACACCTAAAGTACACATCCTGAGTACACCTAAGTTACACATCATCAGGTAGGATGTGTAACTGTGCAGATTGTTTTGAGGGGATCATAGGGGAAGGAAAAGGAGAGACAAGGGGGAATGAAAGATTTAGCCAACAGACAAGTTATGTTTTGGGACCCATGAATGGATGTAGGTAATGGTAATGTTTCCTCACTTCCTGAGCTGCATACCAGAACATGCAAAACCCTGGTTCCTAGTGATAATTGAGCCATTGGAATGGGATATTTTATTTCATTGATATTTTCTGGAGTTTTAAGGTGCTTGATCTCCAAATAATGTTATGTGTTGGAACCCCTGGTCAGGTTGCTGGGAGTTTATAGGTCTTGAGAGGCTTCACAAAGCCCATGTATCCGTGCTTCAAAATCATCAAACTTGCTGTGCAGACTGAAAGCACGGGGCCTAATCCACATATGTATTAAAGGCATGCAATAACTCCACAGGTCAGTGAATCCTGAATCCAATTCTCCTTCCTTCTCTATCTTTCCCAGTGTAACATCTAGCATCAAAGACCTATCACTTTCTGCCGTGCACCCATCACTCGAGGGAAGTCTCTCATGCCTATTCTTTCATCTGCACAAATCCACACAACCAGTCCAGTGTTCCTGCTCTGCAAGGCTGTAACCCCCCCTTTGCTGCTGCTCTCTGAGTCAGAAGGTGCATGGTAGGGTGTTGTGTTGCACTAAATAGTTATTTAGTTGTTAGCACTGGGTGTTGGAAAAAATGTTATTGGGTCACATATTC
>JAYDZK010000113.1:60987529-61008096 GCA_034509185.1 Euphonia xanthogaster | reverse complement strand
CTCAAGCTAATAAAAGGGACACTCGTCCCCACGTGGCAAAGAGCGCTTCTGGTCTTTTACTTCATCCATGCAAGTCCGTTTGGGCGAGAGTCCAGAGCAAGCTGGGTCGGACTAATATAAGGCTCAGAAACCAACGGATTACTGCAGTAGGGCACTGCAGGCTCTTTGCTCAAGGAGAAATACATAGCCATGAAAAGCCCTCTGCCAAGGCTCCTTGCATTCTCCTGACCTCCAACTAACCCTTTCCCCTGGCTATTCTACTGTATAAGGCAAGCTTTAAGTAATTTTCTTTTCATATCCACTTTGAAACTCTGGAATGTGATTAGTGGGAGTGCTGAACACTCCCGGCAGCAGCATGTAACACTAGGAGCACTGCTGTAAAAGAGATGATGCAGCATAAAAAATGCTAAGTGCATCACAAAAAGCAAGCACTTCACTTCTCAAGCTGTACATCTGTAACTGGTATACACTTCTAGGTTTAATGCACCTCATTCTTTCATTTCTAAAATGTTCCAGTGAGCGGAGCTTTAGCAGTGCCATTGTGAAAGGCAATCACTGGAACCTTACCAAGATGTCAAGTGTCTGTATATCCCTACTGCTTTGGCCTCATAAATGAGGAAGATACGCTGTATGGTATTTCTGTGGTTCAGTTCATAAAAGTTTTGATGATCTTTGCAAACTAGAGATAGTGATACTTGCCTACCTTGCAGCGTTTATAAGGCCAGACTGCATTCAAGACTGGGAGCCTGTCTGCTGCCCTTAAAACAGAGCCTTGCATGAATGCAAATATCCAATATGTACTTCATGAAAGCCAAATTTGATGGAATTTTACTCTGAATTATATGAATTATCAGAACTTCTTGGAAAGCATGCTGAAAACCTGGGAACAGGTGGGCACTCTTCTTCTGTAACTTATGGCTAAGAATGACTTCATACAAATCTCAGCTGGTTGGCTTTGGCTTTTGAATTCCCAGGTTGATATTCAGATAGGACACTTGAACCTGGAAAGCCAGGAAAGAGTGCCAGTTAAGCACCTGCTTTTAAACTGAAAATTGGAACTGCAAATAGAAAATGTTTATTTCTACAGCAGTTATGTACTATCCTGTAAATCAAAGGGTGTAGCAGTTCATTTAGATAAGAATTATCCTTCAACTGGGTCGGTGTTTAGCAATAAAAATCAGTTGTTTATGTGCATCTCTGGGGTAGTCCCCTTCCCTTTAAAGTTTGTGTAGATCGTCCTCTCAGGATACATTCCTAACCCAGAGTAATGCCCATTACCATGGTCAGTATTGTCAGCAAAGGTTTTAAACACAGATGTTATCCCTCTGAAGCCAGGGTGGCTATAGTCACATGCCTTTTGAAGTTATGTATTAAGCCCTAGATTTATCTTGCCTAAGTGCTGTAATTTGAGAGTCTGTTTTGCTCAGCTCTCTTTATGGTCAATGAGGATAATTATCTCTAAAATAATTTAGATTTTTAGAAGACCTGAGGTGCCTTTTGAAGCCTTGTATTTCCCTTTTACTGGCTTTAGAGAGGGGATAGGCTGAGTAGTCTTTTAATATCCAGCATTTGGCAGAGATCCCTTAACAAGGTGAGATGAAACAGAGAGTTGGTGAACTGGAGTTAAAATCTTCAGGATTATAAATAGCATGTTCTAATTACCTAAGATAGACTATTTTATCAATGTAGTGACCACTTTGTTTCTTAACTATGTCAATGAGAATCAATGTATAGGGTTTTTTCAAGATAAGAAAAAAAGATTGTTTTTCTTCAAGTAGCTCTATACAGATATTATGCTCACTCCTAGGGTGTTCACATTGGATCTTAGGAAAAATTTCTTTATGTAAAGGGTGGTCATGCATTGGACCAGACTACTCAGGGAAATGGTTGAGTCACAATCCTTGGAGGTATTTAAAATTGCATAGATGTGGTGCTTAGGGATATAGTTTAGCGGGGGGCTTGGCAGTGCTGGGTTATTATGAATACAAATGATTGCTGAGCTGCACTTATGCCTAGCTCTGATCCCACCAGGAAGGGTCAAAGATTTTTCCTGGCCTTTGTTTCAGCTCAGCCTTCATGCTTTGATAAAAACTCTCTTTATCCTTGCTTTTTCACCAGACAGTTCCCTGCTTTGGCTACTCTTCCATGGGTTCACGAGCCTTGCCTGTGCTCTCGGCCCATATCAATGTCAGCCCAGATTTCTGCACCAGCCCTGATTCCTGGTGGCTGAGTGTTTTGTTTCTGTTTTTTCTTTTTGCATAGTCCTCCTCAGCTGTCAACTCTGTTCTGTCTGTAGCTCTTGTTCTGTTCACCTCCTAATGGAGAGCCATTTGAAGTGGACATTAAGTCAGAAATGTACTTAACTGTGCTGGAACCAAGCTCCCACAAGATTTGTGCAACCAAGTGGGGTGCACTAACCACACCCAGTACTGGTGTCATGCTGTCAGTCCTGGGGGTTTGGTTTTTTGAGACACTCTGCAAAGGAATGTTGAGGAATGGTGTTGCATCCCTTCATATACCACCAGGATGTCTCTCTGCTTCACGGATTTCCTGATGCCTGATGGAGAGAGACATTATTGGAGCTGTGCTCTGAAGGTTTACACATTTCTTTGATACCAGTCCAGAGCAGAATTAACTATAAGATTAGTGAGATGTGAGGAAAAGCATCCAGCAGATCATTATATATTCAAAAAAACTTAATTACTATGACTTTGTAATTTTTTTTCCCTTTTTCATTCTTCCACTCCCCCTTTTTTTTTTCCCCCCCAAATAAGAATTTTCTAAACCTTTCTCTCTTTTCACTTCATGTTCACCTCACATTTTCTAAGATACTTTTATCTTCATAAATGCAGACTGGAAGCATTCCACATTTTCTTCTTGAGCACTTGGAGCTTTAGCCAAATAATTTCCAATAATTTCAAATGAAAAATATTTAATGTGGGAAATAACATGTAAGGCAGAACAAACATCCATTTCTAGGTGAAGATCTCATTATCTCTCAGACCTATAATTTTAATTACTTACATGAGCCATCTTCTTGACAGACATATTGAGAATAATTTAATTTATCCAATAAAATGAAGATGCAATATAATGGCTGGTGGGTTTTTTCTATCTTTATTCAACAGGGGATTTGGAGCAATGCAAAAGTTCCTCAGATGCACAATGCAGAAAGTAATTGGTAGCTCAGGTTATGAACCACCCAGATTTCTCATATTTTAAATGATAAAATGGTTATGAACTTAAACAATCTAGTACTGAGACATATAGCCATAATATTTTAGGTAATATAACACAGACTTTGCTACCTGTCTGTAGTGTATTTTAAATGTGCACAGTTCTATATTCAAATGGAATTTTCTATTTATTTTTTAAACATTTAGTAGAAAGTAGGTATGTTAAATATCTTGAGTCATAATTTTTAAAACTATATCCAAAATGGTTGTGTACACAAGTATGTAAATATGCATGTGTTCCATATGACTGCTTATCAACTTTGTTTATAAGTTGATTGTTAGACTTTTATGTCTGTAATGTAAATGCTTGTGATTCAGAAAATTATTTAAATACATTTATTTTTCAATAAAGTTATTAGACTGGAGATATTAGGAATACTATAACGTAATTTCTAGAATTCATAATTATTGTACTGTATTAAAAAACCTGAAATGGTGGACATCCCTATTTTAAAATCTGTATTTCAAAAGATAAGGAAAAAAAAGAAAAGAAAAAGAAAAATACTTTTACATGGACTTGATCCAACACTCAGACAAGGAAAGGAATTGACTCCCACTGACTTCAGTGGGAATTTAAAATCAGACTCTAACTATATGTGAGCTTTTTTTTAACTTCTACTAGAAAGATTGGAAAAATGAATGTGAAGTAGACAAGATTGTGCAGTCTTGTATTTACAGGAAATGACAAGCTCAGTGGTTTAGGGCAGAGAGACATAATGGCTTTGATACGAGGGACCCAAGTTCCAGGCTCCTTGTTGCAGATCAGGTTCTTCTCTTGAAGCATCTGCAACTTGTGCTTTTCTGCTTGTTTTGGAAACAAGCTGGAAAACAAACTCCAAGGAAAACACTGCTAAATTCATACTAAATCTAGTTAATGTAATGTACAGCTTAGAGAAGCAGTGTTTGAAAAGGAATATTGTGGAAAAATTACAAACAAACTTTAGTGTGACAAGTTGGTATTCCGGCATTGTATTTAAATATCTATAGTAGAATTACACAGAATAGGTGGTTTGGATGAAAGCTCTGGAAAGAACCTCAGCTTCAAGAATTCCTGAGTGTTTAATTTTGCGATGTCAATGTTGATTCCTTTTAGCTTATATGCCAAAATCTCCACAGTGTGTTGGCCATTGACTTTAAATAAAGACTGGTAAATCTATTAAGAAATAATTGAACTAGTTATATCATTATTGGTGAATTTTGGCAAATATAACACTAAAACATAAATTTGTTGTCTTTATTTCAGACATTATATAAAGGTAATTAAAGATTATCCTGTGTTGTGAAAAGCATGAGGGCTTTTCTCTCCATTTCCAAACACAGCCTGCATCAAGTTCAGGAGAATGTCTTGTTCTTTTAAATTTCACAACAGTATTTTTAATTTCTTCCTATGGTCCAGTGTCTTCCCCTTCCAGTATCTCATTAATTTTCTCCCCTATATTCTGCCCTGACAATATCCTCAGCTTTTTGTTGTGTTCTCCACCATCCACTATTTTTCTGTGGAGACTGGGGTGAGGGAGCACTTTGGCTGTTTGAGCCACCCAGGTGCTGAGTGCCTGGTTCACCATTGTCTGTCACAAACCGTGAACTGCACTTACTGAACTCTTTTCTAGCAATTTGGTGATTTTTGCCAAACTTATGGGAGCTTGCTGTTTTTGAGGACAAAATTTGGTTTAAATTGGGTGGTAAATTTTAAAGTTACTTTTGGCAGATTGACCAAGATCCACAGAAAGTAAAATCTGGCTAAAAACACAGCCCAAAATTCTTTACTCCCCCTTAATCCAGAAGAAGACACTCTTGAAAGACTAGTTAATATGAAAGTATGTCCTGTTGTTGACTACTTAGGTATTTACCTTCTGACTTTTTTTAGGTTCAGCAGATAGATCGTGTAGTAGAAGTTGTGGAGGAAACTATTAAAGGTAAGCATCACACTTGAGCTACTTGCAGCTAGTTGGAAAGTGTAAGCATTACCAGAAGTGCTGCTGGTGTGTTCTTTTTCACCCTGACTCTTGCTTTGTGCTCTAGCTGAATGTTTGGGCAGCGCTATACTTTGTCATGTACACCTTGTATAAGTGATAATTTCAGAGATGTTTTCTGTCAGGATCTCTGTGGGCTGTTGGTTTCATAGGTAAATGATCAAGAGGAGACGTCAAGAAATCATTGCATCAGTGTAGGTTGGCGTTGAGTATTGTATAAAGCTCCTGCACTGTCTTAATTGAGTGTTGCACTTCTACTTTCTTTTGTTTAGTTCTCTGGTATTTTCTTCTTTTCCGATGTTTTGGCTTACCTCCCTGAGCTCTTCTCAGCAGGGCAGATAAATTATCTTCTGGTTTAATGTTCTTTTGTAACTCTGTTCCTTGTTCTCTCTGGTTTTGTTCTGTGTACTCTTAGTACTTTGCAGCGAAGGAAGGAAAAAGCCCAGTATTGTTTCTGCAGCCTGACCAGTAAACATTTGCTGTTAAATAAATATATTTGTCTGGGTTTTTCTGGGTTACCTAAGTTTGTCTCCATTACTTATCAGGCCATAAAAATTACTGTTCCATAAAGCTTTAAATTACAAGTTTTAGTTTAATTGGCTGTACTTTCAATATAAACAAGTGTCTAGTCCACAAGACATTGTCAGTAACTTTAATGCTGGAATACGATTTTTTTTTGAATTACATCATGAAAGTTTAAAGCAGTGCAAATTTTTAAAAGGAAAAAAAGCTTCTATCACAAAATTGTGTAGTGTGGTGTAAGGCTTTAGAGCTTGTGGTTTGAAGGCCTTAAGATTTCATGTTGCTTTGAATGCTTTCAGGAATGAAACCTGTGCTTTTATATACTCCCAACCAAAATGTTTACCAGATTATCCTTAACTTATGGCATCTATTGTTGGGGGTAGAACCTACTTTTCCATGCAAACAAAGAAGAAATATATTCAATACATATTTTTTATTTAATAAGCCAAACTGTTTTCCCAGAAACATCATGGTGTTCATGACAACATGTTGGAAATGACGATGCCTCATGATTTTTACAACGGTATTTTAGATCCCTATCTGCTTTTTCCCAAATTTTATTAGTCCTTAAGGCAGTAAGATGATAACCTGGGTCAGCATGCCCTCCCTTTACAAAAATGGGGTTTGTAATATTTATACTGACTCCAGATATTACTGCTTTTTTGATAACATAATTACTCAGGTTATGGTGACTGGATGTTAAAGAGTACAAATAATCTACTAGCAGCTGTTAAAATAGTGATTTTCACTGAATGGATTTTTAGATTGCATTTTAAACATTGATATAATGCTGGAAAATACTGTTCATAGGAGTGCTAGTGAACATTTAAACTTCAAAAGTGTGAATTTTTGGAAAGATTTTTGTTCCTTTCTAGCTCATTAAAAGTGATTTGAATTAGAAGGAGAAAGTGAGCTGCTGAATTCCATACATAGTGCCAATTCCATCAGGGATTTCCCAGAAGGTAATGGAACACAGGATTTCTGGAGTTTCATGGGAAAAAAATGAATGAAAACCAGCTCTCTGTTTTGAGAGGGACATTAACATACTGGAGAGAGTCAGAGATGGTTAAGAGGCTGAGACTGGATCATTTCTCCTCGTAGGAGAACCTGAGAAGGCTCAGGGAGGGGGAATCACATCAAGGTACATAAATACCTGAAGAGAGGGTGCAGAGAGAAGTGAGACAGACTCTTTTCAGTGGTGCTCACAGACAGGACTGGAGGCAATGGGCACAAAAAAAGCACAGGAGGTTCCCTCTAAACATCAGGAAACACATTTTGACTGTGAGGATGACCAAGCACTGGCTCAGGTTACTGAGGGAGGTGGGTGGTAGAGACTCCATCCCTGGCTGTATTCAAATACTGTGGACATGGTCCTGGGGACCTGGCTCTCAGTGGTTCTCCTTGGGTGAGAGGGTTGGACAAAGTGGTCTCCAGAGGTCCTTTCCAACTGCAACCCATCTGTGACAATAAAATTGCAATTGTAAGGAGAATCAAGTTGGCAGAGATCATAGCATAGGATAATGGCTTACTTTGGTAAAAGCCAGCCATAGAAATAGGAGCTTTTACTTATATTTATTTAATTTACTTCAGTAAACTGCATATTTTGTGTATTTTGGAATCATCTACTAGTGGAGAAGAATGTGAAGCTCTTTTCTATTGTGTTTTATGAAGAGTCTGTGAACTTCCATTATCCAAGTGAAGTAAAATACTGTAGTTAACAGCACTGTTGATTAGAATATTTTATTATATAAAATAGATACGTGGTAGAAGATTAAATTAGTGTTAGATCAAATGAAACGTAATGCTTTGTTTTCATGAGTCTACATCATTGGCAATAGCTTCTAAAGCTGCTAATGCTTGCGGGAGATTGAGGTGGTGTGGGACAGGGGATTAAATATTCTGAATTCTGAATTCAGAGCCAGCTTACATCTGTGACTTTTAAGCTGGGTGTCTCTTATAGCTGTATGACACAATTTGTTTCACCTTTTTTTTTTTTTTTTTAAGAAAAGCTAAAGGTTGCATGGGTGATATACTCTTGTCGTGTGGTTATGTATATATTGAAAGCTCCAAAAATACTATATATTGAATGTTTAAAAAAAATTTGACTGAATAAGTGGAACTTCATAGTGTCTCTGCTCTGTAGGACAGCTCTGTAGACTGGTCAGCCTAACTGAGTTGTCTGGATTTTTTGTCCAAATACCAAGGTGGAAACAGGTTACCCTAATGCTAGTTTTAAGTCTAAAAGTCTAGCTTTCCCTGGCTTCCCATTTCTTAAGTGGTACCTTAGTTTTTTCTTGGATGCTTGAATTTTGTAGTACACAGTTTACGAAAAGGGAAAGTTTGCAGAAAGATTTTTTCCTTATCTTTTTTTTTTTCCTAATAGTCATCTTTTCAGTTTTTCATGAAAATGGCTTCCCTGTTGGATTTGGCTGAAAGCTTGCTGCACTCCCAAGGAAAATTGATTTCTTGGAATTATTTAGAACTCTTTTTATGAAATATGAAAGGGTTTCTTCTAGCTTTATTTCTCAGTCTTAAGGGCACTGTCAGGAAGACCTTTTCAGAGCAATTCCATTCTGCTGGGTCAAGAGATGGTAGTTTCAAGAAATATATCTTTGTGGTGGTCTTTCCCACATATGTGTGAAGTCAGTGTAATTGTTAGTTCCCAACTCTCCATCGAGATAATTCTGATAAACGCTTTTTATGTGACTTTATCTTTTTATCCCGCTTCATCAGAAAATGGAAAAGAAGGATGTGCACATTTGTTGTTGCACTGACAGCTAAAAGAGAGAGAGAGACTTTTAAGATGCTTTGTGATTTCTCATTTTTATGCTATCCTGACTTTTATCACAAGTGGTGAATTGAATCTTTGAAATTTCCTAATTAGCAGGTAAATTAGAGGTAAATTGTCACTTCCAGAAGCAATCTTCAATAGCAGTGCAGTATTTGTATGCAGGTCATGTCTAATTAATATTTATACTGTGTCCCAAGATATATTTTAACTAGAGGCATCTTCACGTACTTTTCATATGATATGGTAATTTATAATCTGAAACCTTCATGCTGCCTGTGAGGAACTAGACAAAATAATTCATTGACAGTCTCAGAACTGAGTTTCTCAAAGTGATGGCCACAATTGTGTAGCCAGTGTGTCTCTCATTGTTCCTGATAAAGCAGAATGCTTTTGTCATGCAGGGTTCTGATTTAACAGTTCAGTAAACCTTGCTTCATCTGCACGTAAATCTGGATTACAGCAATTTTTACATTAGGGCAACATACCCACTGATGTGTTTAGTGTTCCAGTAAGGTGTTATGATGACATAGAATGTTAGGAAAATATTGCTGAGGAATTGTGGTGTCTGTGAGCTAGGTGAAAACAGGCCTATAATTGATATGTGTTGCATCACTTAGTAAAATTTGTGTATAGAATTTAAAAGCTATTTGGGATGACCAGTTTCTATGGTGTGCTCCAATAAGATGAAGATTTGTCTTTGGAACTGCAGAATGTCTTTATGGTGACTGCTCAAGTCATCTTTTTATGAATCACTCTAAAATCTGTCTTTAAAAAAAGCCTGTGTGTGTATACAAGCTTGGCTATAAACAGTTTACAGTAGGCAAGAGAATACATTTATTCTGTGTTTTAAAGGAGAAATGTTGACTGCTTAATGGAGAAATTCTTCTTTTCTGGCTTTGAATTTAGGTCTTCAGAGATTTAGGTCTTTCCCCCTTCCTTTCTAGACATGCTCTCAAATCTCATGTTATTAAGGGTTCATGGGGGTGGGAGGCGTGGGACCGGAGTATTTGTGTACAGTCTGCTTTTAGCTTAGGCCTTAATGAGATGAGGGACATAGGTTGAATTGAGTTTAGCCCATATTGTCTCTGTCTAATGCTTTCACAAAACATAGTTTTACAATGGGTCATTGGACCTGATTATAAAAAACAACCAAAGGAAATTACTTCAGGGTTGAGCCCTTTATACTTAACCTTTCTCAGTTTCAGTCCCGTTGACCTGTCTGGTGAAGTTGTCCATTCATTCCCAGTTTAAACATTGACCATTATTTGCTCAACTGTTTAATTGTCCTCATGTGGTTAGCAGGATTCATGATAGTTGCAGTGTCTATCTGTATGAAAAAGAGATAAACAGTACCTATATTATATGTAGGCTAAAGTGTAGAATTTTTACTGGATTGTCCACCTGACAGTGAGTGTGTGTGTGTATATGTATTTATCTGTATGTATATGAATGCCAGAATGTTAGACAGTGTTTGTATGTGCTGCTTGATTTCACAATAATCTGCTGGTAACAGTAGATAAAATAGTCTCTTTTCAATTTCTATGACTGTGGGAAGAGTAGCCTTGACTTAAGAAGTTGATGACAGGCCAAATTGAAGAATAAAAATTGGAAGAGTTGGGAGTTCCTATTTGAGGAAAAGTATCATTTGGCTCCCAGTCAGGAAAGTGACTGTTTGTGCCAAAATGCAGCTTAAGGAGGGTCAGAGGGAGGGTAGTGGCCTCATCAAGTCTCTGTTTCTGTTTCTTTCTCCTTTGAAAGGACATAGAAAGGAGGGGCGTGGGGGGCAGTTTTGGATGGGTTGTTTTATTTATTTCACTGTGTGGTGGGTTGACTTTGTCTGCCTGCCAGACCCCCACCCCGCTGCTTTCTTGTTCCCACTCCTCAGGAAGGCAGCGGAGAAAATAAGACGGGATAACTCTTGGGTCATGATAAGGACAGGAACATCACTTGCCAGTTACCATCATGAGGAAAACAGACTCGACTTGGGGAAAATTAATTTAATTTACTGCCAATTAAAAATAGAATAGAGTGGTGAGAAACTATGGCTACCTTCCCCCACCCCTCTTCTTCCCATGCTCATGCTCCACTCTCTCATCCCAGACTCCTCCATCTCCTCGCCTGAGTGGCGCAGAGAGATGCGGAGTGCAGGCTGCGCTCAGCCCAGTACAGCCCCTCTGTGCTGATTCTGCTTCCCCACACTGTCCCCCTGCTCCAGCCTGGGGCATTCCTGCGGGCTCTGGGGATCCAAGAACTGCTCCAGCGCGGGTCCTCCGCAGGGGGTGGCATTCCTTCAGGAGCAGGCTGCTCCGGTGGGGGTCCCCGCAGGCTTCGCGCACTTAGTGCCAGGAGCCCTGCTCCGCGCTCCCGCTCCGCCGCGGGCTGCGGGCGATCATCGGCTTCGCTCCGCTCTTCTCCAGCGGCTGCAGGGCAATCCAGTGGAGCACCCGCAGCACCTCCTCCTTCTCCTCTTTCTGCTCCTCCTCTTCTCTCCTTGCTGCTCACAGGGCTTTCCCTCACGCTTCTTTCCTGGCTGCCAGGCAGTGTTTTCCCCTTTCTTACACCTGTGACAGCTGTGGAGCTCCACGGTGCGCTGTGGCAGGGCTTTTGGAGCCGGCTGGAGCCGGCTGTGTCTGGCCCTTGGCAGCCCCGGCCTCTCCTCGAAGCGGCCCCTGCAGCCCCTCCACACACCCCGGGAGAGTCCCATGTCCCTAATGCGGTTTCTAGGAGGTAGAATTGCCTTTTAAACTGAGATTGTGGAAAAGTAAGGGCACGAACTGGAAAAACTGTGTTTGAGGCAGGTTGGATAAGGCCTTGAGCAACCTGGTCTAGTGGGAGATGTGCCCATGGCACAGGTGTTGGGACCAGATGATCTTTAAGGTCCTTTCCAATCCCTTAACTAAAAATTCTATGATTCTATGAACTCATGCCAGGGACTGTGTTTAAAAGACTTAAGATGGATGGGATTGAAATAATGTTTTCAGTGGGAATACACAGAGCTGCAGTGAGTCAGTAACTTGGGGCCATGACTGTGATCAAAAGATTCACCCATCTCTCATTTGTATGTATCAATCACTGAGGTCAATGGCATAGTGTGGTACGTGTCACCTGCCTCTGTTTTGTGTGCCCTGGATTGGAAATTTTGGAGATACTCCTATTTAAACAAAATTATAATTTTTTTGTTGTCATGAAAGCATTATGGGTAGAAACAGTGTCATTACTCAAATAAGTAGCTTTCCCCCCCATTCTGTTATTTAAGAACTACTTTGACGACAACGCATTGGCTTATAAAAGACCTGGCTGGAAGGTGTCCCACTGTATGGTTTTTAAACAAAGATTTTTTCATGTGGCCAGAGGCTTCAGTGAGAGCACCACTTTGCGTTTTGATTGCCCCTTTCTGACTGCTTACTAAAAGTGAGATGTACTGAAGGGTACTGATGAGTTCCAAATAGTAATACCATGATCTGTGCCATTATCAGTTCAGAGAGGTGAGCTTTGTAGACTGCAAATTAAATAAAAACGAAGAGCGTGATGAGGAATATACAGTAATTGTGGAGAAACTGTTTCTGCAAAGGCAGATTTTAATTGCTTTCATAAAACATCAGTAATGATGTGGCTCAACATTAAAATCGTCCCTGCTGGGGCAAGAAATTTCTGTTACTATCAACTGATTTTTGCTCTTACAAGAAAGTTTATTGCAGTTTTTGCTGTGTGTGTTCAAATGCTTTTGGGCATGCAGGGACTATTAGGTATGTGAGATGATCCAGGACTTTAGATAGGTTTAGTAATTATTTTTCTCAGTAATTATCTGATTTAATTTATAAATCTGATAGAACTGGCTATCCTTATTGTGACTGTTACTGTTATGACTTTATTTTGTAAGTAGCTCACAGAAACAGACTAGGAGATAAATAGTGGCACAGAAGAAGAAAACAAGCAATTGGGGGAAACAGCCTGAAAATCTCAGTAGCCCAACTGTGATTGTTCATTGTTGAATGAGCCTGTGATGTGCATGGAAAAGATACCTTTTCTTCCAAACCTGTATGTGCTCTTCTCCTCATTTTGAGTGAATCTTACATCATCCCTATTTTTCTGTCCTATTCCCATTGGTTAAAGTCACCTGGATTTAGATCTATTAGAGAATCCTTGTGGCTGGTAAATGTAAAGAGTACCTCATGATTTTGGATACAGTGAGAAGTTCAGCTCAGCGTTTCACTCTAAGGCTAAATTTGTTCTGTTCATCCTGCACACCCCAAAAACATTAGGCAAATTACTTGTGCTGCTGCAGGTGGCTCTGACAGTTCTGCTTTCAGCGCTTCCCTTCCTCATAATGCAGCCTGTTTTATCTGATTCAAAAGCTTCCTTTGGAAGTTTCTCTCCAGGATCTCCTGAGGTTTTGAGCAGAATCTTTGATCCTAATCAAATGCATTTCTTCACAGAGAAGTGAGGACAGAGGGTCAGGGGAACTCTTCCTGTAGTTGATTCTTAGTATTGTCCTTCTGAGGTGTGGAATTGTGGCTGGCATTTTGAGCTCACGGGAGATTTAATGTTCAGGCACTTTTTCAGAAAGACAATAACATTGCAGGATCTCAGAATAAGTAGGATGAAGCTAGTAAATCCTGAAAAAAAAAAAAAGCCATAGTGCCTTAATAGGGCATTTCAAGTGCCTTTTCTGTGATAGAGGAAAATACTATGGATGTGTCAAAATTGTTCCTGAATACTTATATTCTTAATTTAACTTGGTGAAATTTTTACATGGACAGGAATTCCTTGTTAATAGTTATGTCTTTTTCTGTATGACTTCTTGTATGGTACCGTTTTAGTGCTTACAGATATTGTTATGATTGAGCCACAGACTGGAGACATGCCAAGAATAGAGGTATTGCATGTTTAATGGAGAGAAAGTAGTGTATTAATTTTAGCAATATGGTTCACCTGTGGACCTTTTCTACTGAATATCTTGTTTTTGAAATTACATTAAGTGAATTTTAAAAAACTCCTGTCTTCACCAGTGTGACACTCACATGCCAGAGTCTCCCAAAGCAGTATTATTGTTGGATGCTAATTCCGAGTGCAACACTTAGTAGTTCTCTGTATTTCAAGCTAGTTACAAACGTGCAGTATGCTTCACAGTAATTCCTGCACATTTCTGTGAAGCTTTTTGATTTGGTATAGGGTGGAAAGCAGTCTTTTTATGAAAGAGTTTTGAATGCAGAGACTGGATCAAACATAGCATCGGCTATCAGCATCCTGATGGGTCTGGATGCCTGGCCCAAGGCATGGTGCAGTGAAACACAGGGAAAGATCAGTAACTCTGACACCATTAGTCTGAGTTAATCCCTGTTCCTGCCTACACCAGATGAAGGAGTTTGACTATTACAGAACAATCCCATCTTCACTGATCTAGAAGAGGAATAATTTCTATTAGTTGCTTGGTCAGGAGCAGGGCATACACCTCTCAGTTAGGTTTGGCTTTTCTTTGCTCCCTGAATTTACTTGGGACAGGAAATGCCACTGATGACATTCAGGGATGCCATTGTGCTGCTGGCCAGCTGGGGTTGGTTTGGATGGGAGCATCCAAACAGCAGTCCTAAACCAATTAGTGTCCTTGTTTTTGCACTTGTGTGTGTCTGACAGCATGTGATTGCTCTGGGGAGCTTGGGAATTCCTTTGAAATCAGTCATGTCTGCTGTGGGACAGCATGTTTGTGCTGCAGGGCAGGGAGAAAAGATGGGAGAGGAGCTTATGGCCTGCCCTTGCTTGATGCTTCTTTCAGTCTTTATTACTGCTTTTGGTTCTTCTTTACACTTCTTCCTTTAATTTTTCTTTGAAGAAATGTATTACTTTGTTTTCCCTTCATGCACTTTTACCTTCCTTTCCTTAGCTACACTGCTCCTATGTGCTATTTTTTCCAGTGCTAACCTTGAGGAAGGAAAACTCTCTATTCATTAAGAGCCAAACAGTGGTGGAAGGAAACATGTGCAAGAGTACATGAAATAGTGCTTAATCCTGTTCCTTAAGGATGCTGGAGAAAATCAGGTTGGTGAGAGACATCTGAGAAGTGCAGAACAGTGCGTTGGCAGCTGTGCTCTGAGGAAAAAAGCATCTTTCAGGAAATGGTGAATAACCTCTAAGCATAGTGATGTAACTGGGAAAGGGAAAGAGTGTGTAACAGAACAAGCAAAAAACAATAGAAATTGTTGCTGCCAAGGCTGGCGTTTCCTGCATCTTTGAGGATTTTCTGTAAAATTGTGGGTTTAAGCAGCTTGAGATATATCTGCACTGAACTTGGAAGCTAAGAAATCTGTGTCTGGCTAGGAGTTGTGTTTCAGAGTCACACTGTATAGCTCCAGTGGGGTGTGCAGGGATGGGGAGGGACCCTCAGTGGGTGCCCTCTTCCATCTTTCAAGTAGATATAATTTCCCAGCAGTTCTTGAGGAGTGTAAGCCTATGGACAGAGCAAAGCTCACCATTTTTTTAAACATAATATAGATCTACTAGTGTCTGATATGACGCTGATAGCCAGGTAGAGGTTGCTCAAATTTACTAAGCCAGGCTACTTCCCCCTGACTTATACCTGTAATAAACTAGGAAGGTACCAGTCCCATTTGAATCTGTTTGCTCTAATATCACTAGCATGCTTCTGTGGTTCTAGGTCACAGGGATATGATGGTAACCTGAGGTTCACAGGACGTTTAATGCTATAATCTTATGACAGAGAAATTCCATTACCTGTTCCCTTCATATATTTGTATTTCAAGATTGGGCCTTCTCCATCAATCCTGAAGCACATACATTTATAATTAGAGGCATATGTACATGCCATTAAAACTGTGCTACTTCTTTTTAACATGTGAAAATAAATACCTTGACAATATTTTCATTTTGCATACTGAATGATCAAACTAGACACATTTAAATGCCTTCTTTTAGACTAGCACTAGGATTTAATAACCTGATTAATTCATTCCAACCTTGTCCTTCTTGCAGATAGTGCCAAGTAATGTGAATTGCATATACTGACTTCTATGTAAGGATGAGTTTAATATTAAACAGCTCTGAAAACTAGAGAGCTGTGATTCATTTTAAATTGTTCCTAGCTTGATTTCATTTGCATTTACTGTGAGTGATTCTGCTCTGCAAGTGTCCTTGCTGGACTTGGTTAGTACTTCTGTTATTCGTAATCTGTATTAATTATCTACTAATTAGTGAAAAACTGCTCTGACACATGACCTAAACTACTAATTAACTTTTTCACGTTTTGTTTTGTTTTTTCTTAATGGAATTTTATCTGCTGCTAGACTGTGTGGAAGAAGAAAAGTTATTTTTATAGCAGAAGCAATTAATAGGCCTAGATTGTTTAGGCTTTCCTATCTAACCTGATGAGATCTGTTTGTCTTTAAGCTGTGTTTCAAAGCTTGCATTGTAGAGTGAGCCCTCAAAAAAGGAGTGGTGTTTGTTTGATATCTGAGATGGAGCACTCATCATTATGGTAATAGACTTGTGATTAACTCAGTTTTCAAAAATGTTGTACAAAACTTTAAAAATAAAAAGGAAAGAAAACAAACATGAAAAGAAAGACGCCTTTTAAGTCTGGGACACCTGCTTTGCTTGGGTAAGTTATGCAACCTGTAAAGTCAGAGAGAAGGTAACTTAATCAGATAAAATGCTTTAGAAGTAAAGCTTAATTGCAGTGTTTTGTCCCATTCTAAGCTTTGAAAAGAGGTCATGAATGAGATTTAAAATTACTACTTTTTCTGTTAAACTTGATGTTGGTCTGGGCTTAATAGTGCTGGTTAGGCAACCTAAAAATAAAAAGGTTATTTCCCCTTTTCCTAGTTGAAGTTGAAAATACTTATTTTTAAGTTTTCTTGAAATAAGTATGAGGAAAAAAGATTTCCAGCATGTGAAAAAGTATGTTTCAGTGTTTATCAAGTTATGTTTTATTAATAGTAACAATTCTGTAAACAGATGTTTTAGTGCTTACTTAAAATGAAGCAAAATAGTCCTTGTATGGAGTAGGGGAAAAAGGATTTAAGGTCACAAATACTGTAATTGAGGGGGTTTTCTTCGTAGAAAAAATAATTAAGTGTGCCTGCCACACAAGTCACAGTAGTTGGATGTGCATGTGCTGCTTGCCTTCTGGAAGCATTATACTCTCTGCTAAAAATCATCTCCCACTGGAGGCATCTTTTCAGCCTCTGGTGTCTGGACTGAAAAGTACAGGGATATTGTTATTCTTGAGTACCCCACAGGTCTTATAAGCCTCATATTAATTCAAACTTCAGTGTCATTCAGGAGGAATATGGGAAGTGTATTTTATGTGAGAATAAGGTGCTGCATTTGGTTGCCAGGCCACAGATTTCCTGAGCTCAGGCTCAGGGTTGGGGTGGGCGCTAACATTCAGTGGATCATATGGGAGATGGTCACAGAGCTGGGGTTGCTTTCCTGAATAAAGGAAGTCTCTGATGATAGAAGCAGCTCAGTCTTATTCTCCCTATAAATTATATTCTGTCTGTAGAATGGCCTCGTCTTGTGGGGTGTTTTTGGGGGTGGTTGCCTGTTTGAGGACTGCTCTCAGTATGAGAGAGGGAGAGCATGAGCTAAATTCCTGTTAGAGAGCAGTAACTCGCATGGCTTCCCCTTGAGAGGGTCTGTGTTCTGAGGAGATGAGGCCTCCCCGATTCTGCATGTTGAGATATTTCTTGGGGAGGGGGGCAGGTTGGTTTTGTGGTTTGTTGTTTTCATCTTGTTTTTTAAACTTAAGAATGGTGGTTTGACCCCAATTCTAAGTGTTAATTTTAAATTTTGGGTAACTTGTTAAACCTGATTGTTTTAAGACTACAGTGAATCGCTCAACTGCATTTTCATAGATCCAAATATACCTTTAATATGGCAATGTAGCTGAATATTTAAAAAATGGATAAACTGGTTTATTCCAAATAAACCACAGTATTAAGAAATAAAAAAGGAATGTTTCCTGTTTCTGGTTTAAGGCACTCACTTTTGTTAAACAAATAAATAAAATGGTGCCTTGCTTGCAGCTTTTCAGTGAAGCATTAGATTAGAAAATAACTGATGGTATTGTGAGACAAGGATATTGCTGTTATTATCAGGAAAAGGTAGGAGTGAGGAATTTAGCAAATGCTAGTAGCACAAACACCATATTACTAAATTCACCACAGGATATAATGAAATTTTTGTCAAATGCAACTGCAGAAGGTCATGCCTTTTGTTTCCTGTCAACATGATGATGTCTTCTATCAGTATTAACCATTAGGTCTCCTATTGGTATTAACCTTTATGCTATCAGGTGAGTCCTGCTCTCCTGTTCATTAGATCACATTTTTGATTTAGACTTTTTATGTACCTTTAAAAACTTGAGAAAGATGTTATTCTAGAATTAGTTGGGTTTTTTCCAGGCTGTTGTTGCCATATCAAGGAAACAAATTAAGAGCATGAATGCCACATTAGTCAAAAATTAATTTATGACTCCTGAAAACAGGCAGTGAAGAAAGGCTTTGACTGATGAAGGAATTAATTTAAATTCTTATTAAAGTAAATAGCTGTTGGTAACATAAATTAGGAGCTTTGATGTAGCACAGTTTTTAATTGATTTGAAGTGGTCATAGGCTTTCTGTGCTGGATGTAGCTCAGCTTGTACTTTATAGTTTCATGCATTCCTCTCACCCCCTCTCCTATTTCAGAGTTAGCTTTTTCTTTCCTGAAATATTTGGTGGATTGGAGCTGTAGGGTTTACTAACAGGGAGTTTTCCAAGTTCAACAAGTTGCTTTCTTTTTCTGCCAGTTTGAGTTGTTGCCTTCCAACTCTATTCGGGCATCTACCATTAGCTTTCACTTTCTGTCTCTCACCTGCCTGTTCTAGGCTTTGTGGAGTAAATGATACAAGTCTTACACTTATAACTTGGGAACACTTTAGACTACCTTGTGCAGTAAGACACACAATTGTTTTGATTCTTCATTGTTAGTTCTTGCTTCAAAATATCAGCGAACCCTGTCATTTGTGCTCTTTAAATACAGGACTTGTCGTGGCATGACTGTTGTTGCAGGCAGTTGGTGAAATTATTTGTATTTCACTCCCTGAATATTAATGGCTTCAGGAAAGTAGTTGTGAGGCAGTTTTCTGACCTGCGATTGTCCTGGTGTGGGAGGAGTATGTGCAAATCTTGGTAGTCAGCTTAGCCATGGGCATGTGAGGATATGCTTCACAGCACTTCCAGACTTACACAGTCAGGTAACCTTGAAATGTGTTGGTTCTCCATATAATAAGCTAAAAAAGTATTTAGTTGTTTATTACCTCCTAATTTAGGTTTGAATTAAATTTTTCAGGAAGAATCATCTGATCCTGCCATGCAACTCATTTAAATATTATTACTATGTTGCTATTTGCTAGAGAATCTGAAAATTAGACTGCTTAGATAATTTTAATCATATAAAACAGAAAATGCAAGTGTGAAGAGATAATTGGATGAAATAATTTGCTCATTTTAAGATGATTTCTTTTACCTGTCAGTGTCTCTTTATAAATGCTCCAGATGGTAGAAATATATTATTACACCTCATTCTCATTTTCAGTCTTTGAAATATAAACACTACTTCTGAAGAAGAGCGAATCAAAACAACTATGATGAGACTTCTTTGTAATGACTACTTCTTTTTTTGTTTAATTTGAAGGTCATTCTGTGAGGCTGCTGGGTCAGAAAAAGGATAATGGAAAACGTTTGGGGGGAGCACGACTGGATTTGCCAAAGATTAGGAAGAATCCACTGATAGAAATAATTTCCATCAATACAGGGTAAGAATGTTCCAAACTTACAAAACATTCAGTACTGCAGAAGAATTTCTTTTATCTCTTTCTGCAGGTCTAGTGTACTACTCCTAAGCTACACAGAAGAAAGCAGGATGACCACTTTTAAATAGTTTAAGATGTTAAATTACATTCATTTTGGAAAATAAATCCCTGCTTATTTGGTTATGAAAAGAAAAGAGCATTTATAGGGTTTTTTCCCCTCTGTGATTTTTTGATTTCTAAGATAGTAGTTCCAGAATATTTTTATTAACTCATTATGATCTGTAAGCAATGTTAAAATCTGTCTGATGTGATTGTCAGCCCAGATTTATTAATGGCTAAATTAGATATAGTTCCTTCTGTTTTGCTCCTCTAACCTGTTTGTAAAGAGTCATCATGTATATATTTCATTCTTATATTCATTCAAACAAGCTACTCTCTCCTGTCAATCAACTCTGGATGCCCATTTCCCCACAAGACTACAAGCATTTTCTGTTCTGTACTCCTACTTTTAGGAATTCTATTTTCATCTTCCTTCCCTTGTGGCTTTCAAAGGCATTTATCAATGCCTATTGGTATCCTTCCATTTTGTCAATTTATTAAAAAAAAAAAAAAGAAACAAAGCAGCAACAACAACAAATCACACAAGCCCTCTTCTGATTTTCCTGTCTTCTCCAACTTATGTAGGAATTTCCCTGCTGGTTGAATTTAAAATGCATTGCTCTGGGCATCCCAGGTAGGTGTGAATTTACTGCCTAGAATGAAAAAAAAAAAAAGTGGTGTATCTCAGGTCTGAGTTTAGATTAGCACGTTCATAGACATTTCATAGAGGAGTTTTGATGCTATCTTCTTTCTTACTTCCTTGTCTTTTAGGAATGTGGCCTTCATAATTGCTCTGAAACCTAGTGTGCTGTTTAGGTCAGAATATCAGTTCAAGGTTTAGTGTGGTTACTTTTTCTTCCTCTGACTTCTGGTAAATATATGGGTGACATTTTGTCATATTGCGGAATTATAAAACCTTTTTGCACTGCATTTTTGTTCATGGATTGGTTTTGAAGTCTGGATGTAAGCTCTTCGGTGTAAGCTCTAGTTACTTCAAGTGTTCTAAATTCTTTACCTTATTTTCTTTCCAGTGAACATCTTGTTTTTGCCCATCAATATCCTCTTCATGATTAAAACCATTTTTTTACATTTGCTGTGTCTGACTTTCAGATGATAAAAATTTTCCTTTTCCATAA
>JAYDZK010000113.1:60966195-60987429 GCA_034509185.1 Euphonia xanthogaster | reverse complement strand
TTTCCATAATATTTATCACAGTATAATGTTATAATATCTTTCTGGTTGTAAATGTTGTCAGGGTTGTAAGGTAATTGAGCTATGATCTTGTTCCTGTCTTTTGATGTATAGTAATGAATTTAAGATAGGAAAATTAGAAATACTATTATTTCAAATATCAGATTATTACTAGCTTAATTACAGAGGTTAATACAAGGGTACTGTAAGGTATTTACACTTAGCATTAGGTGACTGATGAGGGTAGCAACCATTTGAAACTTTTTTTCAATGTATTTTGAATAGATGTATTTTTTTACTGTTTGAAAAAACAATTCAGTCCCAAATTGACCAAACTGCATACTGTTAACATCTCCTAAGAAGTTACTCTCAGAAACCCTTTCCTTTAGAACCTGATAGTCTACAAACAAAAATTACATTGCGTAGTTGTTCTTGCTGTTCTCAGGTCAATTAAACACCTAGTTACTACCATAAGACAGTAGAAAAAAAAAATACTGGAAGCCACAAAAAGCATATCTGTTTCATTGAGAAGAAAGTCAAATACGACTTGATAAGGCAAAAGCATTCTTAAAGCCTCAAACAAACAAGTTAGTTGTATAAGACACCTAAATTAACTACTGTCTCAATCTATGTTATATTGCCTGCTTTCCTCTCCTGAAATGCAGATGTTTGGGTTTTCCTGTCTTTTTCTTCCTCTTTCCCAGTCTCCCCAGTTGTGTATCGTAGGTGACTTTTTTTGCGTGTTGCTCTGGGTTTGAAAAACAAAGCATAGCTTTAAAAGGCAGCAGTGCCCAGCAGTTTCTGAAAATATAAAATTGTAATGAATGAAGAACAAGACAGACTGTATTAGTCACTGTGATTTGTCTGTGCTAATTTTATCAGCTTTGACTTAGTAGTCTGGTTATGTCAATTTTAGTACCAACACTGCATTGGACCTGAGTTTTCTCTGTGAGAGACTTGAGGAAACTTTGAAGACTGTTTGTTGGTGCAGTGATCTTTATTAAGAGGTGAGTTTGGATCAGACTAGGTGGTCTTAAAATAGTAAAAAAATACTTTGTTACAAAGAGTGGTTTCCTCTTTGGGAATGTTTTTGTCTGATACTGTTAGATGGTAGCACTTGGGAGCAGCATGAGCAGGGCTTTTCCGTGAGGGAGGCCAAGAATGGATGTGAGGGTGCCACCAGCACAGGCAGTGTCCCCTCCAGAAGGACACCTGGTGCCATGGGGCCTGAGCAGTGTGACAAAGCTGGGGGCTGGTAGTAGGAGCCATGAGCAGTCCCAGACGTGGAAGATTCCATAAACACAGAATATGCTGCATTGAAAGGGACCCACAGGGATCATAGAATCCAAGTCTTCACCATGCACAGGACAGCCCTAAGAGTCACACCATGTGCTTGGGTGATGAAATGATCACCCACAGCCTGGGTCTGAAGAGTACAAATAACACAGGTCTGAGGAGATGAGTGCAGGACTGGAGGCAAGCTCAATCCAGGTCTGAGAACAGAAGCCTGAGCTTCACTGGGGCTCCTGGTGCAGAATGGGCTGTGGAGGCAGCAGCTGAGGCTGGGCAGGTCAGCGAGGGCCTGGGGGTGCCCACGGGGCTGTGACAGGTGGTGCTGAATTATCATTTCCAGCTGGGGTTTTAATGAAACCTTGGCTTCTTCTGTAATTCTGTGGGGGAAGAAAAGGCTTATTGGAGCATGTATATTCCCTCCTCCCCAAAGCACTGGAGTCTTCCATGGCTCACGTTAACCCCTTTCCTTCTCCAGTAGGATGAATTCCTTAAAGTACATGGACGTCTGCCAGCTGGAGCTATTCTTCTGAGGGTTTAGAAGGACCACTTAATTTTTGGGAGTCTCCAGAAATGCTGATTGTTCAGCATCTCTCATTTGTGTCTTTGTTTTTTAATTCGAGATGATGTCAGATTTGGTAATTTTGTCTTGAGATTTCTTTTATTGATTCTTTCTTCTCTCAGAAATGGAGGAAAAAAAAATTTCCTGACCCAAAGATTTCTGTCCTTGTATAGTAGCTGTGAACTTTTTCTGTACTTGTCCAGGAACAAATGCATGCCTACATATGCACATGTCCCTCTGTGTTTGTATTGCCCAGACTGCTGCTGTACACGAGTGTCCTCAGCTGTTTGTATAAAGCATATCTGTCCTATCAAGGGACAGACATATTGTGCAGTCCACTACCCTGTGCAGTCTGTAATAATTATAATAAAAAAAAAAGACAAAAACATCCACTAGTTATGGAGTATCTGTGAAGATCAGGTACTCTTCTGTCAGTCTAGAGCCACCTCAGAGGTTTTACACAGTGGAATGTTTGTCACTAAAAAGGTGTTGCTTTGCCTTTTCAGAGACCTGTATCTTTTTCAGTGTTTGGCACTTTTTAAATTTAGTTCTTTTTTTAAAGTAATGGACAGTTTTTTTCCTACTGTTAATTTTGATTGTCCTGGGGGTTGTTGTTTTCTTATTGAGAAATCCAACCTATTTGCTTAATTTACCATGACAGTTGGTGGTTTCTGTCAACAGACTGTGACTCTAGAGAAAAGCTCCCATCCCAGGAGTGACATGTTTCAGAGTTTCCAAGTATGTTTGCAGAGACTAATGGTGAATTACCGGAATGGAAGCACAGGAGATTTACCAGTCTTCTCTGACGCGCAAAGATATGTTGGTGACTCTTCATTTTTCCATCTGCAGATATGTAAGAAGTCCTTACCATCCCAGTATCCCATGCAAGCTGTAGATTGGCCTCCGTTGTTTCTCTGTAAGAAATAAGTGACCTTCTCTTCCTGTATGGTTTGCATTCTCTGTTATTGTTTAGAAAACACTTTGCAATATTATACAAATAGATTTTTTTTTCCTATAAAATAGGCACTCAAAAACCCGGGAGTGTCACAGTGCCCAAATAGCTGTCTTAATCTCTTAATCTCTTAATATATCCTGCAATGATATTAGTAAATCTGAACCTAGAAACAGAGTTTTGTTCCTCTACTCCAAAATAATTCTCTGCTCTGAATTAAGGCGTTTGGTTAAGTCTTTTCCACTTATATTTATGTCATAAGCATGTATTGTACAGGTCATCATCTTACTGGAACAAGCCAGGTAATAGTAGTCGAAAAGCATGTTAAGTGCTGTTTGGAGAAAAGGCATAAATTTTTAAACTAATCTGCTAATGTGATTATTCTGTTACTTTGAAGTAAGAAAGAGAAATGTTCTCAAATTCATTTTGTATTACAGCTTCATTTAGGTCTAAGGAAAAATCTTTTTCTCCTTGTGGTCTCATCTTCATTAGTGCCAATGTCATAAACCATGTCTAGGTGTAGCCACCTAGACAGCTCTCTTTAATGGGATTGAGACTTGGTTTTCCACATATTAATTAATTCTGTATCTGCTTTGTAGATTGGACTATTACTTGCATATCTTTGTTGTTGGTGTTACTTGAACTTCCTTATTAACACTGACATGCATTCAAATATAACTTTATTTGTGCTTTTTCTGGATGCCCTGGGAAGCATGAGAAGAGTGTAATATCACCTGAAAATGAGCCCACACTAGAATTTACTGATGGGTGGGTTTGCACATAGGTCTCTTGAAGTGCTTTCTGTATTCTTTTTGAAGTTTCTACCTCTCCTAATGGAACAGGCAAGTAACTACACTGCTCATATGACTGGCTAGAGAAGAATTAAAATATACTGAACAAGGAATTCAGAATCAAAAGGAGCATAATAATGTACATGCATGTATTAAACTAGATTATTCCTGCAGTGCTGGATCATCTTAGAGAAGACCAACATGTTACTTTATCTCAGAAAGATTTTCAGATCTGCTTTTGTGTCTTAAATGCTAATTAAAACGTAACACTTCAAGCTTAGTAGTCTGTGTTGATGAACTGCAACCTTTTTGCTCATGGCACAGCCCTTGCTAGCAAAGTTTATGTTGAGAGTGAGCATACATAGTATTGCTTAGAAGCTTGATGCATCCTGCTAGTTTTGTAGGGGTGTTTTAAGTCATGTTATCTAGTGGTGGTCGTTCAGAGTGTTTCCGAGCTACCAAAGGATCTGAATCTAGCAGAATAAAAAAAAAAAAAAAGAAAGTAGTTCTACGTACAGAACTCTGTTTTATTAATCAACTTGTAGGCACACAGTTTGTGGTAATTGGGAGTGGAGCTGCAGCCAGGCCTCATCCCCAGTGGGCTACAGCTGTGCAGGACAGCTGAACAGCATTGAAGGCAATGACACAAGGGGTGCCCAGGTGCACTGGCCAATCACAAAAAGGTGGAGAGGACACACAGGTGCAGTGCATGAACATGAGGGGTATAAAAGGTTGGGCTAAAGAACAAGAAGGGCAGATGCTTGAAACCTTCTGATGTGGTGTGGTGATACTCTGTGTGTCGTGGCAGTCTGCACTGTGGCATCTGCTGCAATATCAGGTAGCCAAAAATTCAGCATTAAAAAGGAGCTAAAGAGTTACTATTGTCAATCCTGATTTTCCAAAGCAGGAATATTTCCCTGGTTATGTATTGTGAAAGGTTAAAATTCTATTTCTTCATCATTTTGTGTTGTAAGCAGGTTTTTCAGTTTCATTAATTGGGGAGTATGAGAATTTAATTTTCTCCAAGAGGTGTGTTTTAATTTATATGAGATCACGTAATAATTTTTCAATAGATTTAATTTCAGCATTTTTTTAGGTTTGAATATATAAAATACTTGGAGTTGTATGTCCATGAAACTGTAGGTAATTTGGGTTTTGGTGTTTTTGGTTTTGTCTTTTTTAAATTGTGCCAAAAAATAGAGGTCAGAAACTTAAATGAAATGCTTTCAACTCTCTGTTTTTTAAGGTGGTTATCTGAAATATTTGATTCACTTAACTTTTGTCACATTTAAACTTCACGGCATGAGCTGGTTTTCTCCTTGAAGAAAAGGTAAAATAATGCTGGTAAGAGGTCTGGAAAGTTTTTGGCAGTATGCATAGATTCATTTTGCTACAGGTAGTCTTCATTGAATCAACACCTATTTCAGGCTGCTTTTGGTATTGAAAGGAGATCATATTCCATCTCTTTGCTGCATTTGGGTGAGATGTCTGAAGAATAAGAAATACCAGTAGGCCTCTCCAGGCAGCAGTATGTAAGGAGGGCAGTGACAGAATGTCAACAGAGAGATCAAAAAGAGAAGCAGAGTGCTCTATTTTCCTGCTCTGATAGAGGGAAAAATTTTGGTTGTCAGTACACTGACAGATGTGTAGAGTCCAGTTAGAACAGTATTTATTCCTTTGCCAGCATAAGATATTCCGCTGAGAGATACTGAAGTCCTTGGGAACACTTCTGGATGCTTCTGTGGGCTTTTGTCTAATTATCTAGTTATCTAATATAGGTATATATCTAATTATACGTGAATATGGTCTAGCCAGTCTAAAGAGTGATTTAAAATTAATATTTAGCAAAGTAGTACAGAGATCTCCTAGCATCCACTAGATTTTTTTCTATTGCTGTTTATTAAACAAAAAGAGGCCTTAACAACTGTGACTGTCAAGTCCCTGAGATCTTACAGTGACCTGTGTTGCCTGGCCAGATTTTTGCCTAGTTGAACTGTCTGAGCTAAATTTCTACCCTTTTGTGGCATTCAGCAAACATCACCTACAGCTGTGAGTCCACCTTTGAAAATGCTTTGTTTGTTCACACCGCCTCTGATTTCTTTGTAACAGGGATGAATTTCCTGGAGTCATGATCTTAAAACCATATTAAAATATTTTGATTTCTGAGATAAGGATGTTGTGGCTTAAGTGTGACAGCATGTGTAGCCAGTGCCTTTCTGTACTAATATTTGTGGGATATTTCACTAATAATCTCATCAGTTCAGCAGAACATCCATTTCTTTGGCTTTCTGTGTTTACTCTTGTGAACTGAAATCTATTCCTTGGTAAAAAGTGATCTCTAGATAGAAATCTATAAAGAGATGGAAAGTGAAAAGCTTTCTGGTATGTGAAAAATTGGATCACCTACTGTTTGACAGTGATAGACTATTTTTTTTTGGCAAATGCTTGTATATTTTTTGTCTATCCTGCTATGATATAATGTTTTCAAATTGCCTTCCAAATATTGCTTGTTTTGAATGAATAGTGAGTCTGAATTACAAATCTGCTCATATTTTGCAAAAATCTTTGAGTACTTACAAGGATGAATCCCACACCTTCAATTTACCCGATTTAGTTTGTTTATTAACAAACTAATAACGCACATTTTTCCATATTTTAATGTTTTACTTTTGAAAGTGCTCATGTAAGTGATGCTGAAGACAAAAGAAGATTTTGATTTTGAGAATACAAGATGAAAACATGTTTTGATTTGCATTCCTTATTATGCTTGGAGAGGCAAAATATTATTTCCTTGAATTACAATAATGCAGTTAGTATATAATTACATATTACATGCACACATATTGTATTTAGTTCTAGTTGAGTTCAAGGTAAATGCTTAGAGTGAACTCCCCAGGAACTATGAAGCTATGTATAATTACTTTGGCCCTACCTTACCTTATAATATTTAAATAGGCACTTTTCATAACTATTTAGCTCAAACATTGATGACATGCTAGAGCCTATCATGTCTTTTACCCTCAGAAACAGGGAAGGTAGAAGGTCTAGAAAGGTAGTGTACGTGTTTTTGAAAAGAAACCTCTGCATCAGGCTTTTTTGTTTATATTTCAATTGGTATTTGCATGTTCATTTATTTAGATTTTGGCTATACTATCTATCAAGCGCGTATTTCAAATGTGCATGTAACAGATATTAATCTATTTTGTTTTGGTACAATTGACAGACCAATTTACATAATAAAAATTTTGGGTGACATAGTTGTGTGTATCTAGGCATTTTAATTTTAGTAATAAAATCTGAAAAGCTAGTAGTCCAAAACTTGCAGAAACCACATTGCTGTAACTGAGGGAAAAGGAAAACCAGTTGTTTACAACAGAAAGTCCTAACAATCTACTTTTTTGCCTAAGGTCTCTTTCCACTGCAGCTTACTGTAACTCACATCTAAGGTCATGATTTCTTAATTAGATATTTAAATAGCATATTGATGACACTTTCTGAAAGATTTCTCTCTTTTTCATCTATTAGTAATTTCTTACAATTATTACAATTGCATTTGTACAATGACTATAAAATTATATGTAATAGTCTGTTTAAAAAAGTGCTACAAAATCTCTAGGTGCTTCGTGGTAGCATTTCACTAAAATTTTGGGAAAATTGTGCTGTTTATAATAAAGAGGTGATCTATCAGTGTGGCTTGCATTCTGATCTTACCAGCTTGTTGTGCTTGTAGTCATTTCTGTTCTGTGTGTCTGTCCTGCTTCTGTGTCCCCATTGCTGGGAATGTCCCTGCCCACTGTGCTTCCTCATGCAGAAAAATTGAGTGTTTTACAAGGTAGTTTCCTTCAGCAGCTTATGCAGGCAGGTCATTTAAGAAAGCAGGGAGGCAAGTAAGTGGATTGGACCAGGGAAGGACCTCCTGAGTAGCTTGATTTCTGTCTCCTGCAGCTGATTTTGTGGCACGGATTTGTACCTCCCTCAGCGCCAGAACCTCTATCTGCTGGTGCAGCTTGCAGGGGTTAATTGCTCATGGAAGTCAACAGCTGAGGGCAGGAGCAGGAGGTAACCCTTTCTCTGTCTTGGTGGAGGTAGTTGTACTGTTCATCCCACAGAAGTATCAGGCCTGGTCATCTTCATGGGACTGTCTAGAGTTTAGTATGATAAATTCCCTTCTGCTACTGGGAAGGTGGAAGGTGTTGATATCTTCAGTTCCTCCTCCTGTTGCCCATGGTATTTCTGCCGTTTGTCTTGAGGTGTATTATACAAAATTGCTTTGGTGAATAGTGAATACAGTGTAGATGTTTTGAAGATCCCTGTAGAGTAAGTGTCTGCCACCATGCTAACCTTGAAAGGAAGATGTTTATACACAAAAGGTTTATTTCATACCTGTATTAAATATATAATAAACATATAAATTTTTCACTGAGTATTTGCCTGTAAGAAACAATTGTTTCTCTTAGGCTTTTAGACTGTTGTTTGTCAGCTTTGTACATACCTTCTTGATTTCTGCCGCCATTACTGTCTTTACAATGCTACTTCTTTCTCATTTTTAGAGTCTTCACTGCTTGGACTCACTTCTTTTAATTTCAGTTCTATCCCTGGGATTTCAAGTAGGGAACTTGTGAAACTCCTTAGCTATAGGATCTGAATTTCTCTGATGTTGTGCTGTCTTTTTCAATGACAAAGTAATCCTGAACTGGGCTTCTTTACTTTCCCTCTACAGACTAGAGCATGATCCTCTGCTAAGAGTAATTTTGAGAGGGGGGATGGGGGGGAGGGTGTGGAAGAGTGTTCAAAGAGTCTTTAAAGAACTTTTCTCATTTGTACATCAAATACCTAGAGTCATGACATAATTTGTGGTATGACTCGAAAACTCATACTCTTTTCTCAGGTTGTATTTTTCATTGCTGTTGTTTAATGCTGTTAGAATGGCTCTAGGAGAAGCCTGTGTTCAATGAACAGCATGCATCTTGTCCTTTCCAAGAAATGCTTGGCCAGTCCCTCATTAAGTTTGCTGGCATATGACACCTAAGAATTATTCCTGTAAACAGGTGTTTCTTTGGCTTTCTTCTGTTATTCAGAATGACATACTCTGGCAATTTCATACTAGATTGTAATACTACCTACATTATAATGTAATGGAACAAATATATTTGATTTCCCTGTTGTTATGATGGTGGATTTTGTGCCTGTTGCTTCAGTGGTGCTATTTGATGATGTCAAAGTAAACTGACATCTAAATCTCCATTGTCCACTTGGCTCTTCTTGTAAGTCATATGCAGTTTTCATGCAGTGAGGTTTTTCAGTGGAATCAGAAGTTACACATTGGTACAGTTCTTTGCCATAGGTAAAAATCATTATGACATTGTTTGTACACACTGAGCACTACTGGCCTGGAAATCTTTCTGTTCAGTGTTTTGTGTTCATGCTACTTTGTGAGCTCTCAGTTTTTGAAAAATGCTGGTTAAGTACATGTAATACAGCTATTTTTTCTGGGTCATGAAAACTTCCTCTTTCAAGTCTACTGAATTACTTCTGCATCGAGTTAGAAGAAAATAGTTTGTTTTGATTGTTTCCATTTTTGCACATTTGCTTCTGCTGGGTTTTTTCCTTCCAGCCTCACAAGTTTGAACTTTTTCTGTGTAATGCCACCATGAGTTTAAAATTTGCATCAGACCTTCTCCTTATACATTTTGATATAATTCCTTTTGCTCTTGTACGTCTCATCTTGAGAAAATTTGCTATTTCGCAGTTCATTTACAAGACTTAGTAAGACTCATAAAACTTGCCAGGAATCACTGTGCAATTCTCTAAACTCTAGTATACCACACAACTTGTAAGTCAGTGAGAAAAACAGCGGTCATCACATGCTGCAACTGCGTCATCTCTTTAAAACTTTGGGCAGCTCCAGGCATTTTTGTGCTTCTCCGTCACTAGGTGGCTTCCCACACTGCGCAGTTTTGTGACTCTCTGAACCCAAAAGGAAGAGCAGCAGAATTTTAACTCAATCCCCAGTTTCCAACTTAAATTATGTGGGGGAAAGGCGAAGGGTAGAGAGGGGGAACCAAGCTTGGTTTTGCTTTGTATAACTATGATATGCAGTTTCCTGCCCTTTTCAGCACGGTCCCTTTCAATGACACATTCCTGGTTATTTTGAAGGCTGATTCAGAAGATGAGACAGCTTTAACATCCTGGAACCTGATTGCAGGTTAGCACAGAGCATTGTAAGGCAACTTCCTGCCTGCCTCTTTGGCAAATGCTTGCTTGCAGAAGTGGGTTTGGATCACACAACAAGCTGCATTTTGTAGTCTGTCTGAGAAGAGATTGTTCTGAAGTTGTTTGCAGTTTCATATAGCCGTAATTCTGACATCACTTTGCTCTCTGAGGTTGGAGATAAATTCCTCCCTATTGAGCAGAGCATTCATCTGTGTCCCTTCTCTTCATGCCCGTATTCGTATTTCCTAAGGGAAATCTGGACGAAATACTGAGAACCACTTTATTCATTTCTCAGATTACAGTAAACACTAAGAAATAAGCTCCTATGTCAAATTTACAATTGATATTGTGTTGTCTTTAGTCCCAACTTTTCACATAAAAAAACCCCCCAAACTAGAAAAACAAGACAAGCACTAGAGAATCCATTGTTTTTCAAAAATACTGTCTTGCTGAATGTTAGTATGAGAACTGCCTGGGCTTTTATGCACTCATGGTTCTGAGTGGTTTAGTGGTCTGTTTTTAAAAGTGTTGTACAACCTAAGTGTTTAAAGCTAAGTGCTCATGCCTTTGTCTTTACTGCTCATCAGTAGAAGCAGGTAACTTTTAGTTGCCTAATAATAAAACCAGCTTATTTTGCTGGCATCAGTATGACATCTTAAATGTCACCAAAAATGAAAACATCTTTTCAAAGTGTCTGACTGAAGTGTCTCTTGAGCCCTTTCAGGTCAAGGTTGAATTTTTTTTGGAGACCTGAAAGGGAAGTCTGTTCAGGGAGGTGTGAAAATAAGAATTAGATTCGGGAAATGTCTTGAATTTGTTCTTAGACTTGACCTAGAGAGAAATTTAATGGAAAAAGTTTTCCATGAACAAGATTTATGAGCTTAAAAATAATTTTGAAAAAGATTATTTTGCATTACCTATCAAGTACACAAAAGGATGTGTTTATGATAATTTCATTGACATGTATGAATTTGTAAGATTTTAAAAATAGGGAGGAATAGGGCATTTAAACTGTGATTATCAGTATGGAACATAAGAGCAAAATCACTGAGGAAAGGTACTTTAAAAAAAAATCCAAGTAAATAATAAATGAAAAGTTGAGTATTGAAATTGTGCTTGGAAGATAATAGGTGGCATAAAATCCAATGTAACATGTTCCAAGATTATTAATATTACATCAAATGTTTTGTGTGGGATAGTATCTTTATATGACTTATTTATATGGGAAAGAAAAAAAAATAACATCCTTTAATTCTGATATTTATGCTAAAGTTCAAGTAAGCTGTGAATTTTTAGAATACATGGCCCTTATTTTTTAGATAATTTACATTATCTCTCATTTCTTTAGCTGTTAATTTTATTAAAGAGTCTCAAAATTTGTGTATTTTCTGTATTATTGTTCTTGACTGTCATTTTTGAAAAAGATCAAATTCCTGATTGCAAAAACAAGTTACACTGAATTGAGTAATAGTTTTATTTGTGCTTCAGATACTAAAAAATGTAAGATGCTTAGTGCAGATTTCTGGATTCCTTCTCCTATTGCTTTTACTGCAAGATGCGTGTTAGGAGACTTAGTGTTTACACCAAGGATAAATAAGTTTAAAAGAGGCACTTGAAGGGTCCCCTATCTCCTGTTGTGCAATTAAGGCAATAAATGGTAAATTTTTGTGGATGCACATTTTTTTTTTCCAACAAGGAAAAAACCAAAACCCTGTTGAAATATTTGCTTTAAATTTTCTTTTGACTAGTTGTTTAAGTTTTTTTTCTACCATACCAAGATGATCATATGTAATAAATCACATGTGTTTTTTCACTAACCATCTACTAGTACAAATGAGATTTGATTTCCTGAGTTTGAGGTCCCTTCTGGGTCATCTCTTTCTGGGCAAGTTGCTGCTTTAGAAGCTCAAGGTACTCAGCAGATCATGAAAAATGCTGAGATGTTTCTGGACTGCTTTACTGCAGAGCTCTGTGCAACAGTACTGTGCTAATTCAGGGGGACTCATGATGTCAGGGCCCACAAAAGGTAGTTTCTTTCTCTGTCAACTGGATACTAAGGAGGATACTTATGGGAGGGTGTGGAAAACGACGTCTGTTTTGGGTTTTTACCTAGAAGATGTTTGGGCTTTTTTTCAAGTAGAGAAATACAAATGCATAAGTGAAGATTTCAGAAGTGCCTGGAGTTGGTTCTACCCCAACTATTAATAGCTGTGTTTGGGATTGACTGAACTGGATAATTCCCTGACTAGACAGATCTTTCACATGTTCCTTCTCTCTTGACAGAGATCACCCATTGGTTCCCTTGTTCAAGTTGTCATCCTTGTTTTCCTTAAGACCAGACTCAATTGACAGGGGAACTAAAAGGTGGTAAAATGAGATCTTAAATCCATATTTAGACTATAGTAGAAGGTAGTTGTATAACTTCTTTCAGCGTGCTAGTTCTGCCGGGGAGTGTGGAGTGAGGCTTGTACAAGTGTTCTGTATTCTCTTCTGCTCTGATGAATAGCAAGATGTACAGGAGGCTTCACTCAGGTGCTTCCCAACTACAGTGTCTAGAAAATTAGGATCAGATGTTTCTCTCTATCCCTATGGAGTGTATTGGTAGATGAAGCTCCCCAAAGCAAAAGTTGACATCAGTATGTCAGGTGTTTGATGGAGCTCCCGACTTGTGTTTGCATAAACCATCTTTCCAGCCATGAAGGGTCTGTATGGAACGAGCCTAAATTTGACAGTTATAGTTAGCAGTGTAGCATTAAGTCATGTATATCATCATGTGAAGGAGACAGCTCTTTAGACCTCTGTTTAATCTGTTCTTTTTTCCTTTGTCTTATTTACATCTTCAGGGACTCATCTTGTCCTGTATAGTAAGAATGTGAATTCAAAAGAAATAGTCCTGGCATGATGAAAGTGGAACTTTGTGTGTGATTCTCATTGATGTCCTTTCTTGTAGACACAACTGCAAGTCTGAAAGCTGGTGCTTTCCTGTTTGCATACCATTCCCAAGGAGTCAAGAAACCAGAATGCCTGTTGGTGGGATTGTGTCAGTGTTACTTAAAACAGGCTTTATCCTTACAAATGGTGTTTAGTTGTCTGGCTTTTTTGAAGCAGTGAGAAAATTTCTCTGATGTTGCCATATTTGGTTTTGACTTCAGGATAAAGAACGATTGCTCTTGGAGGGGTGGTGGTAAATGAAAATTCATTTTTAAAATTTTTTACCTCTTTTGATGATTAATTGTAATGATTAATTCCTCTTTTCAGAATTACTGTTGGTTGCCCATTTTTAGGGAGATTCTTAGTCTACATCAGGAGTGATTGGGGACTCGTAAGTCTTTACTCTGTGTCTAGAATACACTAGATTAAAGTGAAGAAGGAAGCCTAAAAATGTGTTGTGCTGCTAGGAATGTGGCTAACAGCTCTGCTTCTGAAACTTAATATCACCACTGACAACATCACATATATTTAGGTAAAACACAAAACTAACTGTGAGGTTTGGCCTAAATATGTAACTCTGTGCCGCACATATCCTTACCTTCAGTTAAAATGGGCAAACCACATTTTTAAGGCTTCCTTTCCCAAATAAAAGTGCTTGATTAACATGAGCCAGCAAAGGTGAGTGACAGCCTCCCAGGCTGCACTGAGCAGTGTCTCCAGAGGGTGGAGGGAGATGATCCTTCTGCTCTGCCCAGCCCTGGTGGGACACACCTGGAGTACTGGCTCAAGGCTGGAGCTCTCTGATACGAGAGAGATAAAGAGGGACTGGAGTAGGCCCAGTGGAAGGGCTGTGAAGCTGAGCTTTTCAGTGTGTGCCTGGATGTGCCTGAGAAGGACAGGGCCAGGCTGTTCTTAGTACTCTCCAGGGACAGAACAAGAGGTACGGGGCACAAACTGAAATATAAGAAATTTTGTTTAAACATAGGGAAAAGCTTCTTTTACAGTGGAGGGGATTGAGCTCTGGCAGAGGTTGCCCAGAGGTTGTGGAGTGTCCATCCTTAGGTATAATCTAAAGCCATCTGGACCTGCTCTGGTTGCTGCTGTTTTGAGCAGTGAGGGCTTGCACCAGATGATCTCCAGAGGTCCCTTCCCACCTCAACCACTCTGTGAATCTGGGATATTTTAAATAAATATAAACAGCAACAGCAAAACTCATGAGGATTTAGATACAAACACTATGCATAATAATGAGCTTGCTTAATGCTGGTGGAGACCCTTACTCCAGAGGTAAATTTTGTGGTTTCACACTTTAGAAAGTAATACCCTAAAGTAAGGGTTTCTTGTCCCATGCAGAATGCATCCTCATTTCCTGACTTAAAAGAATTTCCTGTGCAATCCTGTAGGCCTGGTCAGCCTCAGGAAAGAGGAACTTTTATTTCCAAATTCCTTGCCTGCTAGGCAGAATGAAATATTCCCACTGGAAATATACACCCCAAGCTTCTGTCTCTGGAACTTAACATGTTGAATTTCATCAGCTTGATTTACAACAAGACCTCAATGCTTTTAAAAGAAAAAATATATTTTCTGAATTTGTCCTTCAAATATGTTTTTTTTTATTTTTCTATGAAGAAATTTTGGTTTATTTTCAACACACTGGATGAGATGTAAGGTTTTAGCTTTTTTTTTTTTTTTTCCTAGGAGTTGTGTTGATGTCTGTGTGGACTTTTTGAAAAGGAGCTATTAAAGCAAAGGTCAAGTACAAAATTGTCACTCATCACATGCTTATCTAGCTTATTTTTAAACTAATACACAAGTGTCTAAGTATCACATGCTCTTTCTTGCATTGCAGACTGGTGCCAGTCCTGGTGTCTTTTTTGTTTTTAAGAGATAAATGTCTAGTGGTTTTTGTTTGCAGTGACTATGGTTTGTGAGTCATGTATGTCATATAATGTTGCTTTGTTTCTGAAGTTTAATCGTTTTGCAGAAGGTAGATGGAGTCTCCACATTTTAACTTGGTATTAGGCTGAAAACTGCAGCTGGGGAATGTTTACTGAAGGCTTTGTTTAGTCATTCACATTCCTCTTTTCTAACAGTTTGGTTTAGATCATTTGTTAAAGAGCTTAAAGAAGAACTCCCTTTATTATTGGTGCAAATGGGACAGGGTTTTTTTCTACAAGTTATGGTTTTTAGCTGATTTTCTAAAATTTATTTTTCCTTTACAAAACTATCTATCAGTTACTTTTTAAAATTTTAAGTATGGGTAAAATAGTGTAAAAAATTATTACTAGTCAAATATATATTGAAACTTTTGCTTTAGTTTTAATATAATTTTTTCAGTAAAATAAAATGTAATAACTTTTGAGATGCTATTTTTTATTTACCATTTAAGACTAGTCTAAAGGACAGTTTTGTGCAATAGAGAGAAGGTATTAGTAGATGTTAAACTATTCATGGAAGTATCAACATCTTTAGGAAAGCTCAGCTTGGGTGTTCCCCAAGCAGCCTATAACCATGTAAATCACCTTTGATCCTGACTAAAGAGTTAGAAGTGATGTCTGCTCTAGGCTTGGCCATTTTACTTGAACAGGATTGTGCTTGTTGGCTTGTGTCTGCAGTTGGTAGGTTTGCAGGGTGTCTTCTTATATCTGCACCTGGTCTCAGGAGTGTTTTTTGGACATGTTAAAATCCTAATCCAGCATTTATTTTTCTTTGGTGGGAACAGGGAATATTCCACTCCACATTTAGAGATATGTGTATGTGAAAGCACCACACAAGCTTGTACAAGCTTGTTTGTTGTAGGCTCCTTTCTCCTGTTAAAAAAAAAAAAAAGTCACTAACTCAGTATACAACCCCTGCAACTGTGCTGCAAGTCAGGCTGCTGCAGACACTTTTTAAGCTGCTAGTATGTAACACAGTCATTCTTTGTCGTACAGACAGCTGCTGCACTTACTGCAGAGAGTGTAATAGGAATTTTCCTCCTTAAGCTTAAACTAGGCCCTGCTTGTTCGTTCCAGCAGCTTATGTATTTTTGAGTGTTGTTTCCTTGAGTGTAGTGTTAAAGTCAAATACAGGAGTGAAGCTATGCCTCTTAATAAAATAAAAGTCAGTTAAACAAAAGAAAGAGTTAAATCACAGCATGTTTTGGGTTGGAAGGACCTTAAGGATTGTCTCGATCCAACTCCCCTGCCATCCTCTGGGACACCTTCCCCTAGACCAGGTTGCTCAAAGACCCATCCAACCTGGCCTTGAACACTTCAGGGTGTGGGGCATCCAGAACTTCCCTGTTCCAGTGCACCACCACCCTCACAGTGAAGAATTTCAACCTTATCTGTAATTTATAACCTACTTCCTTTCAGTTTGATTTATGTATATTCTTTTAAATGGCACTTACTGCTAGTTAGTTCTTAAAGGTAATATTGCTCTACCTATATCCACTTAAAACTCTGGTCTCTCCTGTCCTCCTCTTCTCTCTTTAGGAGTTTAGGATTTATGATGTCTTATGTACATGTGGAATACTTTATGAATGTTGTTGAATATTGTATGCTCAATTATTTTCTTATGCAAACAATATGTGGGGAAAAGTAAAATTCTCTTTTGAAGTAAAATTATGAGAGTAATACATAAATACTCAGTAAATAAAATGGCTTTTTTATTTTAGTCTAGATGAGCTGAAGGGCTTTATTTTCCAAAGGGATGAATGCTCCTTTGTGAAACAAAGCTTAGAGACCTATCTCCATCAAGTCTTGTAAGACTGGAAAGTTTGATTCTATAGTTTGCATAAACTGCCTTAGACAGGAGCACACACAACAGCTCACTGGACATCTGCTCATTGGGGGCTTTTCTTTTTTGTTTATACAATTTACAATCAATTTAGTACAATCAGGTCCATTCTCCACCCCCCATTCTTTTCTTTTACATGTGGTAAAGGTGTGTTTGCAGAAGAGAGTTTAGGATTTTAGGATGAATTCAAGTTGAATGTATTAAAGTATGTTTTGCAGAATTTAGGATGAATTCAGGAGTTAAAATACGGCCAAATGTAACTCAAAACAAAACCAATGTATTTAACTTTTTGGTTTTGGTAAGACTTATTTACATTTTGGGTTGATAAGGACATTTCAAAGGAATATGGAGAGGCACAAATATACTCCTCCATTCAGGGAACTAAATTATGGGCACACATCTGCTCACACTCATGTGTGTGGACACAAACATAAACCTGGAGCAGCAGAAGTCATTGGTCTCTAGGAAGGGTGTTCTTGTTAGGTTCCAGGGTCTCAAAGAGATGAGATCAGCTGTGGTGCAGCTTGTTCTGGTTCTTGGTGGCTGTCATGGTACAATACTTCCTTCGGTCTGACGGTATTTTCCTGTTTTACAACTCGTGTCCATTGGTTCTAATCCTGAGGCCTTGAACCTCCAACAACAGCCTGGCTGTGCCTTCACTGTATCATCATCCCTTTGTAGACAGCAGTAAGAGCTTCTCATTGCACCAAGGAACAAGCCAGTTTTCTTCCCGAGGTTCCTGTTAGCCTCTTTTCTCCAGGGTATTGATGTCCCTCTGAATAGCATGCCTTCCAGCATGTGAAGTAATCCCTCCAGCTCCACTTTTAGATTTGCTGCAGATATATTACATCCCTTCACCTCCATTGCTAATAAAGTTGGGAGATTGGAGTGGCCCCAGCATCAGTTAGTCCCTGAAGAACACGTCACCAGTTAGACTTTGTACTGCTCACCACATCCCAACAGTCCAGCCCATTTTTAACCCACTCTGCTGAGCACCTATTCAATCCATATCACAGAAGTTTGACTTTACAGATTCTAGAGGAGCCTTGCAAGTTAAAAATAATAAAAAAAATCATGTCTCACGACAACCCCAGTCTTCCCCTTCACACAGGATTAGTCATCACCTCTTTGTAGAAGGCAAGGTCAGTTAGTGTCTCCAGACAGCTCAGCCTCTTGAGGAAAATGTCTATTTAACCCATGTCTAGAAAAGCACATAAGCATCTTGTAGTATGGTGTCATCAACCATATTTGTGAAAGCATTCTTGCAGGGAAGTAACTGGTTTGTGTTCTGTGGGAATCCATCGGCTTGTTGGCTCTCATCAGCAACCCACAGGCACATCCTGCAAAACTCCCAGTCATCCAAAAGGCTGGGTCTTTTAAAGAACTTGGTTGAAGCCGAAAAAATAGTTCAAGTCAGCCATTGCAAAGATAACGTTGTAGCCAGATGGAGATGTGGAAATATGAGAAAAAGCTTCCATTTGAGTATTGACTAAGGCCTGTAAACAGCTGAATTGCTGAGCTACTTTGTGTTTTGTCTGTCCATTCCTTTTTATTGTGAAGTCTTGCTTTGGATGACTAGGGCTGCCTCTTGTGTATTTTCCAGCCTGTAATGTCTAGAAGGCTGTTTAGACCCTGAATCCCCAAGAGGTTCTGTGGCCTGTTTTTAATTCTCTGATTTATGCATTAAGTGCTTTAGTAATGGTCTTTCTGATTTTCTTTTAAATGACTGACCGTAACTATCTGAGTTGCAATGGAAGTGACAAGGCAAAAAAAAAAAAAAAAGTCATATTAAAGTCTAAAGCTCGTTGTCCATCTTAGTGCTTTACAAAAAAAAAAAAAAAAGCTAGCAAATTATGGTTTCTGTCAGAGCTGGCAGCGATTGAACTGGAAAAGTTTCAGGCTCACTACAGACTTGAGTAGTAAAAGAGGAAATCAAAGCATACAAACACTGGCCAACTGGCTTGAAAGAATGTCAGACCATTCCAGTCACTGGGACATGAGGACACTGCAGGAGAGTTACAAGCCTACAGGTCACCAAATGCAAGACAAGATGAAGAAGTTCAGAAAATGGCAGAGAAAAAAACCACCAGAAAGTAGAATAAAAGATCTGAGGAATTATTAGAATGGGAGAATTCTAGAGAAGTAAAGCAGATGAAGAAGTTGATGATTGTTAGTAATGAAAAATTACAGTTTTCCTGTTTTTCTGTACTGTCACTAGTTTTAAATTCTGCAAAACACCCTTAAATACAGTCAAAAAATAACATTAGGAAATAATGAAAATAAAATAATTCATAACTGTTTAAGTAAGAAAGTTATGTCCATGGTCTAACTGACTCAGCTCTGTAACTGTGCAAAAAGGGATTAATTTGCTTCTGAAAATCCCTTTGGAGACTATTAAAGGCAAACATAAGGGCCCCTGGTTTAAATTTCTGTTTTAAAAAGGAATTAGTCCACGCGTCTTCTAAGAAACTCTGTTTAAAACAGTCCATTAAATTGCTTGGGAAATCTGCGATTTAAGATTGGGCAGTTAGTGTTGAAATGTGTGGTCTTCTTTCATTTTACATTGACAAAGTAATACATAGGGAGGGATATGTATTTGAAGCATGTATGTATCTACTGCTGCACAGGTGCTTTCATTTCCCAGCAGGACTAACAATTTTATTGCAAGACAGAAATGACGTTTAGGAGCAACAGCATCATATTAATTGCTTAGATCCTTGTCCACATTGGAATTTCTAACAGTCCTACTGCTTCCACAACCAGTAGGACATTTTGAGGCAGAAAGCTTTGTGTGCACGCAGTCATTGGGAAGGGGTTCTTTCTAGTGATGCCCGAAAGATAGGCTGGAAATAAATCCCCATAGAGTGATGCCTGTAGAGCAGGTATTTGTTTACTGCAGTGCTGGTGGTGGGGGGGATATCGCCTCCTAACTACTGCACCATTATCTTGTCAGCTTCAGAACTCATCTACATTGCATGATCTCGTGGTTATTAGTTCTTTTGCACTGCGCTTGCATCTTCCCAATTCAGGGGTTATCAGGAGTCTGTGATGGAGTCTTCCAAGGTCTTCTTAGCATCTGAACTTTTCAACTTTGTCTTTGGAGCATGCACAGTTATGGTGTTCCTTGGTCTGTCTGGTCTTAACTGGTCTCAATTCTTAATTTTGTGTCTAATTGGCTTTGCACTTGCCAATTTTTCATTAGTGCTATACTTATCTATCTCTAAAGTTATCCTCCTGGTGAGGGTTTTTTTTTGTCTATTTAGCATTAAGCAACTAGTTAACTGTATACTAGCCACAATATTGTAAAAAAAGTTATTTATATCAGGTTATATAGTTATAAAAGGCTATGATTCAGGTTATATAGATACATAAAAGATCATGATATCTTATAACTCAAGCTATATAAGCACCTTTTAACTTTGACTTATAATTGGTGAGTTTGTTTTTATTATGCAGTTATTTCCATTATTTTACCCAGACAATTCAAATCCAGTTTCCCACAGACATTTTACAAATGCTTTTTTAGAAATTGGTCTGATGGCAATCTCAGATAAAGTCTAAATTAAGCCTGGTAGTTTTAGTGCTGCTGAAATGTGGGTTGGGGGGGGGGGTTTTGCACGCGCGGGTGCGCGGGCACGGCTGTGACACCCCCCCCCCCCTCCCCGTTCGTCGGTGCGCGCTCCCGCGTGTAACCGCCGGGCGCGTGCGGTGTGGCGGCCACCCGTGTGTCCCCCACTCTGTGTCCCCAGAGCGGGGACCTGTCACCCGCACCGTGGTGCGGCCACTTGCCTCGCCCAAGTGGCCACCGAGAGCTACTGGGAGTTACTGGGACGTACTGGGAGCACTGAGCTGTCCCCCCGCGGTGTCCCCGCTCAGGCTCCGGTGTCCCCGAGTGTCACCGGGGAGCCTGGGGACATGGCAGGGGTGGGAGACGCCGGGGACACCCCCGAGGCTCGGGGTGGGGGGGTGCCGGGGGTCCCGAGGGGGCGGGCAGGGGGTGACATCTGCTGGCATGGCCCGGGATGGCACCGCTCGGGGACAGAGGGGGGCGATGTCCCCGGAGCGATGGTGGCAGCCCTGGGGACACAGCGGTGTCGCCGGGGTGTTGGTCGTGTCCCTGAGGGGTGGCAGGTGACAGTGTCGCCAGTGGGGGAACGCGGAGGGCACGGACACACACAGGACACACGGGGACACACAGAGGACACGGGGGATACATGGGACACACAGAGGACACGGGGACACAGGACATGGCAACAAGAAGGACACAGACAGGACACGCGGGGGACACAGACAGGACACGGGGACACACACAGGACACACGGGGACACACGGGGACACACCGGGACACACGGGGGACACACACAGGACACACGGGGACACACACAGGACACACGGGGGACACACACAGGACACAGAGAGGACACACGGGGGACACACACAGGACCCACGGGGACACACAGGACACGGGGGACACACGCAGGACCCACGGGGGACACAGAACTGTCCCCAATCTCGGTGACCTCCCGAGGGCGGCGCCGTTCCCGGCGGTTCCTGCAGGGGGCGCCATCCCCGGCTCGGCTCAGGCCCCGCCCCCCTTTCTGAGAGGCCCCGCCCCCCGTCATGGCGGGCGCTCGCGTGCTCGTGCACGTGCGGCGCGCGGGGGCGCGGGCGGGGGGGGCGGCGGCGTTCGGGCAGGTCCGGGGGGGACCGGGGGGGAC
>JAYDZK010000113.1:60949084-60966095 GCA_034509185.1 Euphonia xanthogaster | reverse complement strand
AAGTCTAAATTAAGTCTGGTAGTTTTGGGGTTGTTGGAAGGTAACTTCCCCCCACCCCCCCCCCCCCAGGATGTTTTGACCAGTACAAAAAACAATACCTTTTATCCCAAGAATCTGTGTGGTACTTGCTGTATGTTACAGAATTAACTGCAGCCTAATGTTTCCTGTGAGATTTCACCACTCTAAAAGGGTCTGTCCCAAAAGCCATTCAGGAAGTAAAAACAATAGCTCTTGTCACAGGCACTGGTCTACTTTTCAACCATGTTTTCTGTGGGGTTGATTCAGAAGCTGCTAATGTGAAGATGCATGGTAAATGAAGTGGATTGATTATAGGACACTTGACTCCCTTTAGCCTTCTTCTAGTCATAGAGATCTGCTGAAATGCTTCATTCCTGAAACAGAACTTTAAATGCGCTCATTATACACACCCACGCCCCTAAAATTCACAATTTTAATTTAAATAGTAGTATTTCATTAAAAGCTTTGAAAGCTTGATTTTTAGAAGCTTTTGAAATTGTTCATTGCTAACCCAATAATATTTTGCAGCACATTCTGTGTAAGTTTTGCTGAGTCATCTGCCCCCCAGTAGAGTATTTTAAATACAATTATACTATTTGTTGCTTTAAATACTCTAAGGCAGTTGTCAAGTCACAGCCCTCTGCAACTTCACAAATTAAAGCAAGTCTCCAAAAACCCTTCCTCAGAGGTCATTTTTCAGCCACTGCTGTTCATTAGGAGGGATCTAAGAATAACAGTTCCTCATGCGTGGTGATAAAGTGATGTGGGGCTGTTCTGCTGCTGTTTCTCTGGGATTAGCTGTGAGCAGATTTCTAAGAAAGTATCTTTTTTTATCTGAGATTTTTGTGCCATAGCTCTTCATTTCTACCCCCTTCATTACTACTGTTTGACTGAGACCAGGAGTCATCATCTTCTAAATATTAGTGTTGTTTATGAAGTGCTGAAAGAATTGATGGCTTGTAGTTACAATGCCGTGGCATTTTCTGCTCCATGCAACCACAGAACCTCATTTATCTACCTGTGCTGTTTTAGCTGAGTTGCTTTCTTGATATTAATGCCTGTCTTGATCTGCCCCCAAAGCTGATTTCTACATAGCCATGCAGCTATTTGGAAATACTTCTAAAAGAAGTGATGTCTCTGTGAATCATAGGGCTTTAGTTTGAATTGTATAGGAATAAAACATTTTAGTTTCCAGTAAGCATCAAGCACTGCACTGTTTTGGGTCAGGATGGGGAGCACAGATGTGTGCACCTTAGCAGTGGGACATTTTATCTTGTAATATCAATTTGGAATGCCTTAATACATTAATTCAGTTGCAAAACTGTGTGGCCAGAGTAACTAATCAAGAAGTTCATTAGACAAACACTGAAAAGTGCCATTGATGTACTTGATTTTAAATTATTGACCTTGAAGTGAGCAAGGTGAATGTAGATGATATAACTACACAGCTGTGACCTTTGAATCACCTGCACTTGACTGTAGGAATTCAGTTTCAGAAAATGCAAATATTTAAAGTACAAAATTGAATCATATTATGGGTTATCAAACCAATGGAGCTGCCTTCTCTCCAAATTCCTTTTGATTAGTAACTAGTGAGACATTAGCAAATAAAACACTGGCTTCCAAGATCTTTAGAAGAACAAAATTTAATGCATTTCCTTGCCATTTTGCTGAGCGTGGCATGAGTAGCAGAATTAAAAACCACCATCTCATGGTGGCATCCTGCTTTGAGAAAAATGTGTGCAGTCCCATGTTTTGTATAGTATTGCTTGAAGGGTCATACTATTTTCTGCTAAAACTCTTTTGAGAGACTTTTCAGGCTGGCATTGCGCTTTCATAGAACTTTTATCACAGCATATCTCTAAAATACTTGGCTACAAAGATAATTTCAGGCAAGTCCTGTTCTTATCGCATCGAAAATGTTGTAACCTCAAGTGCGTGTGTGTACCTGTGGCTGGTGTCCAAGCTCAGTCTGAACAAGCTAGGATACCAGAAACAGTATTTCTGTAATAGTGTGGTTTGCTGCTTAGACTAATTAGCCTATATGAGAAATTGCTTGTCCCTGTTTCAAAAGTATTTTAAATCCTGAATATTTTTCAAGTGAGAACAACTGCCCATACCCCAAATACTTGTCAGGAAGTTATACTCCCTGGCATTGTGGGTTGAAAAGCTTTATTGTAAAATGTGCAGACTTCAAGCAAAAGAACAGTTTCCTGAAAACAAGTCCGACAGATTGGGCATGCCACATGCCCTTTTTTTTTTTCAATTTTCCTGTGAAGGACTTTTTTCCCCCTGATCCATTACCATTATGCTTGAGGGAATTTAGATATTTTGGAAGTAAAAGTAGACTTTACATAGAGGTAGAATGCGAAGAAGTATTCCTGACATTTAACTCTACAAATATATTATGATATTTAACTATAAGTATAGTGTCAGTGATAGGTTTTCAAAACTTGGTATTCTAAGCAGAAAAACATTTGTAGAATTCTACTAGCTTTTGATGAATAATTTGTGACTAGTATCCATCTTTTCGCCTGCTGGCAATACGTATTTTCTGTAATTTGCTCAGTCAAGCCTGCAAAGGGAGTTTTCTCTGTATTCACAATACAGAACATTTTTGTCAAAATTATATTTGATAGAAACTGTAAAAATATCTTTTAAAACCATGAATCTCTTCTCTAACCTGTATTTTGAAGCAAGCAAATGATGTTCCCCTTTCAGGAAAACCATAGTTTTAATACAAAATATTCTTGGCCTGGAGCGGTTGAGACCACCTGAGGAAGTCTGGTGGTAGGTGCAGAGAAATGGTGTGAGAGACAGTGATGAGCAATCTTTTCATGTTTGTACTGATGTAATGTGCCAGGGGTGTCAGTGGTGCTGCAATACTTGCAGATTTTTTTTTTTTTAATAAGGCAAACTTCATAAAATTTTGAATATGTATAGTAAGTCAGATCTCATAAGGGCGAATATTAGTGTTTAGTGTGAATTGTGATTAATATTTTTATGCAAATTGCCAGTTTGGTGGGCCACCTTGGGAGCAAGCAGGAGTTTACCAGATTATTCCAGCTATTTAGGGAACACTTCCCCAAGACTAACCACCTGCAGAGTAGCAGAGATCTTCTATCATATATATATATATAGAATATATACATATGAGATATATATATATATATGAGATATATATATAGATATATCTATCTAGCTCATTGCAGCATTCAGCTCTCCCATCTTGCTCACAGATGTGTGGTCTTGATCAGTCACTTTCAATTTGAGTGACACACGCACTAATGGCTCATCACACGCTGTAATTGAGCTGTTTTCTGATCCTTGAACGAAAGATATTTTATATTTTTCATATCTGAGGGTGGAATCTTGTCTTCACTAAACTTAGTGGCATAAGTCCCATTAAGAGGACCCAGCATTTTTTTCCTCTTGTCTGCACTCTCATGCTTGTCTACTGCTGAAACCCACTGATTAATCCCACTGAAGGAAAGTCTTTATTTGTCTGCTGTGTCATAAGCATTCTTACTCATAATTAGTTCCATCTGTAAGGGGGAGCCTTTTATGTTAAGTGTGTGTTTTATGAGGAATATTATTGTTTTGAGAATGAAGAGTTGGGTTGGTATAATGCACAACATGAGCACATACTAGCTAAATGTTGTAAAGACCACTGTTACCTATGTCTACAAGAAAATTTTAGGCACTTTACCAAAATGTTGATGATGCTTAGTTTGGTAACATGTTTGAAAAGTGTTTTAATTAGCCACATGGTGGCAATTTATCCGTGGATAATATTTTATCTTGCTGTGAGTAGTTCTGTGTATTGGGCATATAGCTGATTAAAGGTTAATAATTCAAAGCAAAAGGTTAATAACTCAAAGTACCCTAATCAGTTTAGAATGTTGGAAAACCAGGACTCAGTGTTTTTTGTTCTGGAATCACTCTAAAATTTAGCCAAAACATATTGGCAATTACAAACATAATGATCATTAATTATTTTCTACAAATGTCTGTGATTTTTGTGCAAAAAAAAAAAAAAAGCTTTGACCTGCATTAATACAAACTAACATTTACAAACCATCTATGAATGCTTCAGGAATGCTCCTAGTTTAACACAAAGCAAATACTCTTTTACAAGAAGCAAGTACAGGCTTCTTGGCTGTGTAGTCCTATGTATGTGAGCCACAGCTGTGGTAAAGGCTGGTTTTTAAGGAGATGTTGGTTTTAGGTGATCCACTTGGTGGTGGATGCCACTGAGTGAGAGGCAGTGCTCAGATTCTCAGAGTTCCCAAAAGCCTTTTTCCACTTGATTGTCTGTGGTCTGAGTGTGTGGCAGCATGGACACATGAGTAATTTGTTATGCTGGAAACTTGGAGAGGAGGCTGGCTTAATAGGGTAGAAACCACTACAGATCCTTGAATATACTTATGGTTTGGTTTAAATTCCTATTTTCAAGAATTGCTAATTCTCATACCTGTGAAAAGTGGTTAGTTCAGCATTTTTACGAGTAGTTTAAATCTGCATCCTTTTGTTGCTCGGCTATAGCCCAAAAGATTATTTCCTTTTCCAAGTTGTTATTAACAAATATAGTGCAAACAGGATATAGAAGTTTTGTCTCCTTTAGTTTGCTTTCTAAGACTGATCCTTTTGTATGTTACATCTAAGTCTGTCTCTTTCTGGTTTTGTTTTATCATGTCTTTAAGTACCAAAAAAAAAAGAAAAACTAAATTATTTAGATATGTCCAATACTTCTGTGTATTTAGTAGGAGTAAGTTAATTACCACAGCAAAACTTGAAGAAAGGCTGCCTCCAAGTTGCACCTTTCAGCTCCTACCCCAGAATAGATCAACAAACCCTCTGAAGTTGTACTTAAAGACCATAGTAATAAATGTCTTGGAAGGAATACCGCATACTACAGTGAATATTTAGAAAATATAATATTGTGAAAGTATTGGCAAATATAATAATAATACTGTGAATATTTGGAAAATATCTTCCTCTTCTTTATTCGTGCTTCTTTCTCCACATTTCCATGCTCTCTTTGTGACAGAGTTTACTGAAGTACCATAGAAGAACTGCTGTTACTGCATTTTTTCAGGTAGTGCAGTCTTGCAGGACAAGAGCATTGATTGAAGATGTGAGAATTATGCTCCAGGTTTGGAGATTAATAATTTCAGTATTTGGCACTGTTGCATAGTACTTAACACTTCTAGTGTTTACTATTTTTGCTCTAAAGCTTTCCAAATACTCCTACCCTAATATAGAGCAAAATAATGGTAAGGAATGTATATGATTTATGCATAAATTGTAAGGAGAGGAGAGAAAGAGGTGACATGGTGTATTTTATAGATGCACCATACATCATAAGGGAACAGAAAAATTCTATGTATATAGCATAAATTATCCTTTTTACTGTACCTCATCACCAGTTTAGATTTTAGATCTATTACACAGGAGTAGGTTTAGAAGTTTTTTTTAAATAATTTACTAATATTACAGTTTTTATCAATCTTAGGATGAATTGACACACCTGAAGGTCTATAAAAAGCATTGTTTTCATTCCAAGTTACAGTTCAGGAGAACAAAAAATTTGTGATAAGGTTTTTGTTGGAACTCTTAAGGCAGAATTTGCAAATTTAGGAAAATGATAAAAGTTGTTGCATTTTTTTGTGTGGTTGTGGGGGTTTTTTTTGGTTTTTCTTTTTGGTTTTTTTTTTGTTTGTTTGTTTGTTTTATTTTAAATTTTGTTTTGTTTTGTTTTCCCAAATCTGAGCTTAAATTTTAGCCCAACAAATTTACTTTATCCCAAGAGAAAAAATCTTGGTGCATCCATTGTTACTGATGGCAGACAGAATTCTCTTCTGTAAGTGAAAAAGCCAGTGTTAAAGTCACCCACTGTTCAAGGAGCAGGATTCTTGTAGTAAAATATCTTCTTGACCTGGGAAGTTTGACAAAATAGCTGGTAATTTTATTTTCTTGGAGAAAACAAAAGTTAGTATAGTACAAAGGTTAATACATAACACCTTTTTTGTGTTTTGGTTCCAAAAGGGCAGACATATTTGTTCTGAAACTGATTTTATGTTTCCTTGACTGATCTGTAATGCTTTTTCTCTGTGTAGCTCTGTGGAAAAAGGCTGGTTTAGCTGAATGGATGATGTGGAGGGAGAGGAGTGAGACAGTGGTATGTTGGGATGGGAGCATGCTTAGAAATGAAGTGTTGGGTTGAATGGAGAGTTGTGCTCTAAAAGCAAACTGACAAAAAAGAAAATAAAAGAAATAAAAAGAGGGACACATGCTTTGTGTAAGGGTAGCATGGAGAGGAAGAAATACCCATGGGCTTTGAGGGAAAGCCATTCATGGCAAACTTCAGATGACAGTGACTTAGAAGAAAAACATTTTCATTTGCTACATAGGTTGCACAGACAAAGTATAAACCAATTATCTGCTTACACTTTCTTGATTTCAAGTGCTACCTTTTACACATGCTTCAGATCCTGTGCAACGAAAGGCTTTTGATTTGCAGAAGAAAGGTGAGATACATCTGATGAATAAGTTGTCTTTAGTGGCAATGAGTCACTGATTTGGACCAGGTTGTAAAGATTCAGATTTAGGGATTTTTTCTATTTTTAATGGCCTGTTGGATATTTTACTGGCAACCTTTTTCATATATATTTTTAGTTAATAGAGCAGTCTGTTGCTATTAAGCAGTATATTTTAGTTTTCTGATCTGAGGTGAATGCTAAAATCTGATGTTTTGGTCTGATAGGCACAACAAATAATGTACATATCCAGAGAGAATCACAAACTACCTAAATGTTCTCCTAGAATTTAGGATTCTGTTGGATGGAGAAGGTCTCGGGGCTGAGGGGATGTGCAGTGTCAGGAGGGCAGCTGAACAAATGTTCTGGGCAGTGTTCTGCCTTCCTGAACCCCTGTTTATGCAAAAGCAGCAGAACTAACAGGTGAGTGGAGTCTTTGCGAAGAAAACCTTGGAGTTTCCAAAGCACTAATCACCTAGTCATGGAAATGCCAGACATCCTAATAGAAGATAACATATATCCAAGTAGTAAACACAATCTTGGAGCTGGTGACTTCATCAAAACCCACCCTGTGCTATCTTTGCCTTTTCAGTATTGTTTTGAGGTCCTATGGTATTAGTTCCAACTATGCTATAGTTGGAACATTTGCCTTTTCTGGTACCTAAATGTTTTCTTGTCCTGTTTAATATCTCTGTTGATGAGGGGATCAAGTGCATCCTCAGTAAGTCTGCAGATGACACTGAAGTTGGGCTGGGGTGTGGATCTGCTGGAGGGTAGGAAGGGTCTGCAGAGGGAGCTGAACAGCCTGGGTTCATGGGTCATGGCCAGCTGTAAGAATTTCAAAGGCCAAATGCTGAGTCCTGCACTTGGATTGCAACAACCCCTTGCAGTGCTACAGGCTGGGGGAAGAGTGGACAGTGGTAAAGCAGCTGGGGATGCTGGTTCACAGTGGCTGAACATGAGCCAGCAGAGTCCAGGTGGCCAAGAAGGCCAGTGCATGCTGGCCTGTATCAGCAATAGCATGGCCAGCAGGACCAGGGCAGTGATTGTTCCTCTGCACTTGGCACTGGCACGGCCACACCTTGAATCCTGTTTTCAGCTGTGGGCCTCTCACTGCAAGGAGGAGATTGAAAGGCTGGAGTGTGTCCGGAAGAGGGGAACAGAGCTGGGGAAGGGTCAGGAGCACAAGACTGATGAGGAGCAGCTGAGGGAGCTGGGGATGTTTAGCCTGGAGAAAAGGAGGCTCAGGGGAGACCTTATCACCCTCTAGAGATGCCTGAAAGGAGAGTGTAGCCAAGTGGGCGTCCCTTGCCAGGCAACCAGTGACAGGGCAAGAGGAAATGGCCTCAGGCTGTGCCAGGGGAGGTTGAAGATGGACATCAGGAAGAACGTCTTCACTGAAAGTGTGGCCAGGCATTGAAACAGGTTGCCCTGGGAAGTGGTAGAGTCACCATTCTTGGAACTGTTCAAGAGATGAACGTAGCACTTAGTGCCGTGGTTTATTTGATGCATTGGTGATCAGTCAAATGTTGGACTTTATGATCTTGGAGGTCTCTTCCAGCCTTAAAGATTATATGATTTTATGAAGCTGTGGCCTTTTTGTTGTGAAAATGGACAGAATTTATGGTATTCTAGAAAGCGTGAACAATAGAAATGTTTAAAATTAGTTTTTTGGGGTCTGTGAGGTTTCTAGGGCTTACCTATAAAATGCTAGAGCAATATAAGCTCTAAAATGGGGAGAAGGGAAAAAAAGCACAACAGACTTGTGATGAGAGGTAGTTTTTTTTTCTTTTGGTCTTTCCATCCTTTTACTCTGAATAAATCTGCCTTTAGTATATTGTCAGGTTAATTAAAAGCAATCACATTATTTCTTCCTTTTCTTGTAGGAGTTTTCATTAGTTCTGCTGTCATTTATGCCAAACTCTTTTCTAGTTGGTGATTCTGTCTTCATTACGTTGTTTGTTCTATTTATACAAGCCAAAGGAAAGTTTAAAAAAATGAATTTAAATGTCTTTTCAAGTGTACACACTAAAAAAAAAACTACTTTCAACTTTTCAAGACTTTTTTCATTTACTTTCTTGTTCAGGTTGGATTTTTTATGTAACAGCAGGATCGGAAACCTGGAGATTGACCTTTAGTAATAAAAAATTATTAACCTGATCAGACCTTTCTAAAAATATTTAAATTTGTTCTCTTTAGTTTTGTATGTGGTTCCCACTGGTTGTTTTTCCAACTTTCATATAGATGTGAAAGATACTTTAAGAAGTTAGGACAGCAAAACAGTTTCCAAACTATTCCATTGATTTAAAAACAGAATACTACTATTTTCTGGTCATAGATATAAAAACTAATTTTTCAAGAGGTACTTAGTAAATACAGCTCTGCCTATAAAGGCTTTCCTCCTAGAAATTGAGTATTTTCATTTTCTGAACAGGTGTCTCAATGCATGTACCTACTGTAAAACTAAGCATGCCAGAGGAGATCTAGCAAGTTATCCTATTGAAGAACTGGTGGACAGAGCCAAGCAGTCTTTTCAAGGTAAGGAATTTTATCCCTACAATAAAAGTCAGCCACTGAAGCGTATCTGGGCTTACCTTCACACGCAATGATTGGGTACAATATGACTCTGTTGTTATTAATAGTCATAGCTGTGGTGTCTTTGTGGTAGAAAGCCATGCTTTTGTTATGGTGTACACCACTATTTGCAAAATGCAGTCTTTTAAGGAGTATTTAATTTTGATTGTGTATTGTTCAAGTGAAGTTCTGTGCCTGGATCTTTTGGAGGTGATGTAGAAATGGTAAAATTTGTTCATTTTACTTTATCTCTAATTTCTTAAAGAAGGTGATGGAAACCTTTTTTCATTCAGCTATGAAAATGTAATGAGCCTCCCAAGGATTCTTAAATCCTATTCAGCAATACATTGATTTTGCTGATAGTTGATTTAGTGGAGACATTCTGGGGTGTTTCTGAGACCCATACAAAGCTTATCAGCTTTTAACTTTAGTTGGATATTTGTAGTGTCACATGGATCCAATCAAGTACTAAGCTTTTCCTGCAGTACACTATCTGGGGCCAGTATCTGCCTAAAGTTCTTCTATATATGTTAGTTATGATGGCTTTATTGTATCTTAGTATTTGTTCTTTATATCTGAATTTTACCTGTGTTTCAAAAATACAGACTTCCATATTATGCCAGTATTCATTGTGAAGGCACAGGTGGTGTTTGTTCTGTTTGTGTGCCATTTTGAAGGACTGAAATGTACATTAAAAACACTCAGGTAATTCTGGTGTAGCAGCTCCTTCCATCTTTGTATGGAATACTTTGAATCAAAAGGAGTAAATGCAACATTTGATGTCACGTCCTCTGTGGATGCACAGACAATACATCCTCGGGGCTTCACTTCTGGCTCTGAGAGTTGATATGTTCTAGTAAGAAGTCTCCAATGATTGAAAGTGTTTTTGAGTCTATCCTTATTTAGGGATCCATAATGAACCTTACTTAGGCCAGTGATAAACTTTCGTCTATTCCTGTCAGTAATATGCAAGGAAGGCTCCTTTTTCCTAATCAAAGCCCATGTTCACAAATTCTGAGTTCTACATTATGCACACAGAAGGTTCTTGCTTAGGGTTGCAAGCGCCCTTTTCTTTCAATTTTGTTACAAGCCAAGAACCTTTCTTCTGTGAAGCTCATCTGTGATTTCCACTAATTTTTTCTTATTGCTTAGGTCTGTAGAATTAGTGTTCTCATTGTTGTGAATTGGATTGGCTGCTGGGATTGTCTGACGGGAATCCTGTCCTGTCAGATTTCTTGGTTTAGTAGGATAAGTTTCTAAAACCTGTATACATATTGTGAAATAATCAATAACTGAAATAGAGGCTACATAAATACGCTTGTTATTTTGGTGGAGAAGCAGCTCAGGAAACATTTTTCAGAAAGCTAGGAGTTTTCAGTAATATAAAACAGATGATTTTGAAATTGGCCAGTAGTTACTGAGCAGGAGGGAAGCTGCCATTTATAAGTAGCATAAGTGTTACTCAGCACTGTATAGCTGTTCTAAAGAAACTTTGGACTATTCTTCAAGGAAGTATGACAAAGATAAGATGGGTAATAAGTCAGGATTATGACTTTGTTTAATTTAGCTATCTAAATTTTATTTAGATTTATGGCATGTATGGAAAGAAAAAAACCCCCAGCCTTGTCTGTCCTGTTATAATTGTACCTATGTACCATAAATTCCACATTGTATTAGCATAAAGATGTATTTACTTGGCATTACAAGAAAGAAAACTCAAGTTTTGTTTGTCTTTGCGGACAATGAATGTGAAATTTTGCAAAGTATTTTGAACTTAAGTATTGTACATTTGGATTGAAAAATGAGTAATTCAATTCATGTGTTGCACTGTGGCCTTTATTATAAATATTGACTCTTTCAAAAGAATATGATTTCTAATGGAAAAAGTTGCCCTTAAGCTATTGTTTTGAAATTTCTTGAAGAAATGCTATGACGTTCCTCACAGCAGGCATCTCCAGGGAGTTCTATTCTTGTTTGGCCTCACACTACTACCTCTGTTAGAGGCCATAAGGAAAGAAGCAAGTATTTATTCAGTTGTAAAATGGCTTTGCCTCCAGCTTTCACATACTTAGAAATGGATGAAATAGTCAGATCCTTAGTTTGCAGTGCGTGGAGAATTTATTACTGCCAGCTTGCTGCAGCTGTGGGCTGCAGAATCTTCATCAATCCAGTGAAAGACTTCAGCAATTCAAAGCCATTATTCAATTTTTTGCTGAGTTGTTGAGCCACAATCTCTTCAACAATCACTTCTGTTTTCACAGAAGATGTATTGCTGAAGCTCTAGTTAAAAACAGAGAGGTACAGATGTGCCATGAAAAGTTTTTCCACTTCGAAAACTGATTGAAAAGAGACTGCTGAAATCACCATGATTGAACAAATATTAGCCTATTTCTTGTACTTTTTCAGCCTCTGAAATAAGCTGTTTTGTTTTTTTTTTGTGCATTGAATTAAAGATATTAAAATAATATAATGTGCACAAAAACTGTTGTGGATTTCTAGCACACGCTGCATACTTTCATAATGCCTTGGACTAAGTGTTCGGTACTAAGGGGTACTGAAATTGAGGGGATTTTGGATACTTTTGCATGGTTTATGTTTCCTCTCTGACCTCCATAATAGTTTTGAAGTTACAAGTCACATGAATTTGAATATTTCACAAAATTTCATTAAGAAAATAATCTATCTCAAGTTGAAAGTAGTTTGTTGAGTTTTTTCAATTTTTTTTTCTGTGAACTTCAACTGTTAGTAAGTAGCAGTTTAATTTTTTTACATGAGCAGCCATGTTAAATCAGAATGTATAGCAGAGTTCTGTAAGGAAAGCTAGTAAAAGAAAAAGCATTGTGAAATACAGTAAAGTGGTCTTTGAGTGGAGAACAAATGTCTACTGTTAGGTTATTTATGCAGAGTGCTTCTACAGCTGATTGTACAGCGCTTTCATTGTGTCATCATTATATTAGTAAGTTTTTTTTCAAAATGTGCTGTGTCATGTACAGTGCTGTATTTTAGGGGATTGCATTTACAGTTATGAGAGGGCTCTTTCTTTCCTGGGCAAAGGAACATTATGTATAACAATGTGGTTTTGCTTAGTATATAAATTAGAAGGCTGGGGGAGCTGCCATTAGTGAACAGTATTCCAAGGAGACACAAAAGTTAAACAAACCTGAACTTTGAATATTGTGTGGAGTGGTGTCCTGGGATGGCTTTGGCTAAATTGCAGGACTCAAAATTGATTTTTTTCCTTAAGTGGGGCTTTCATTATTATAAAAACCCTACATATTGTGAGAGGCTTTCTGGACAAAGACAATACTTTATATTGCAAGCAATTTTAGCTCATTCAGCAAACTAAGTTAAAAAAATAATTTTTTTAATGGAATTAGCTGTTATTCATTCTAGTTTAAAATGAAAATCTTTTGTATATACCACTACAAAACTATACTTCTTAAGCATTGCATGTCTGTTGCAGATGGCAGGGAATATACTGCTAGTTAATTATATACTTTATAATTACACTAGCTTACTTTATGGTAGCAGTCAGGGTGCTCAGATGAAAGTCAGTCTTGTCAGGAAACACTGTTCCTCAAACTATGTGGAACGATTGCTTCTGGATGGATAATTGTAGTGGCAAAATATCACTTATTTTTATTCCATTATTAGCATGATGGTTCACTGGCATGCATGGTGTTGAGTTCTGAATAGCACTTCTGTTAGGAAATCTTGGACAACGTGTAGCATTACAAAGCAGGGAGTACCAAAACTAAGATTCTGTGTCTTGAGTTTTATTAATTGTCTTTAGCAATTATCCCTAATCTGGTACACCTTGGAGTGTTGAGAGTTTAAAAGACATTAGTGTTAAATATTTTTCTCTCTACAAGTTTGCCATAAACAGGTATTTATGGGTGATGATAAGGATTGATTTTATATAATGCGGTTGGTTTCCAGAGCTTTTCAGATGACTGTGAGCTTGGCTAAAGATCTCTGGTTTTAGCATTTCTGATGAGGTACTGTCAAGACATTCTGCTTTATTCCTAGTAGCTGTTTTACCCCTGCACAACTACCAGTAAATTCTCTGTATGATTTCAGGGCAGCTGGCAGTCATGGAAGGACAAATATGAAGTACTGGCAATGTTTTAGCTTCCCATTGGTTAGCAGAAGCAGTACCAAACCAGGATGCTTGGGCCACCCTCTTGGTAGTGAGTTTCCAGGGTCTCTGAACACACTGACAGAGAATGGGTGTCCAGTTACCCAGATGGAACCTGGGCTGTGCACTCAGGGTCTTTGCAGAGTACAAACTAACAATGTAGAGAGAGCACTTGTGTCTGCAGATCTGACCTAAAGGGAGAGGAGGGAGGAGAATGGTGACTGTTTGTCTACAAAAAATCTTTTCTGTCAGCCTTTTTACTGACTTCCAGGGAATGTAGATTTTTCTCTAACATTGCTCCTAAAGTATAATTTGAAATTGTGTTCTAGCGAGCTTGGGCTGCTGTATTTAAGACACTTTGATAAAAAAACTATCTTTGTTTTGCTGTGGTTTTTGGGTATGGCTATAGAGCTATAGGGTTCTTTTCATTGTTGTTCTAAGGTTTATTAAAGTTTTCTGTATCATTTTTTGTGTCTTATGAATGTTTCAAGTTTTTTTACTGCTGACTTTGCTAATGCACAGAATACTTAGGCCAAGATAAATATTTTTGTGTTTTTGTCATTGCATAGTTAGATGGGATAGCATTATTAATTAGTTTTCGTTGTCCACATGTACTTTTCTTTTTTTTTAAAGTGATAATCCATCAGTAGTGAGTAGAAGCAGCATCTCCAAGTATGTGAGAACTACTGTGTAACATATACTAACACATATAACCAATATCATATAGCAAAGAGATATTTTAATGGATAAAAGTATCTTTTCAGTAGTAAATTGCAATATTGGAGATATTTTCCAGCTACTTTTGAGTGAGCAAATTAGTTTAGTGAACTTTCTTCTTGGCTCAAAAGGAAATTCCCTGTTGTCTTCTTGGTACAATTTTTACACAGTCACGTTGACCACTGTGTTACTGTTATTTCTTTTGTCTTCTGATGTCCTGTTGCATAAAAGATTCCTTTGCATTATTTTAAATTTTACTTCAGAAATGTAGCGGCAATTGCATTAAATAATTGGTGTCTAGGTTTTTTCCTCATTGCTCTCTCCAGCTTTTTGAGAAGGAAAGGGAGAGAGAACAGTGCTGATCCCTTTTCTGTGACATCCAGTGACGGGACACATGGGAATGGCTCAAAGCTGTGTCCTTCAGGGGAGGTTTGGACTTCACATGAGGAAATATTTCTTTACCAAAAGGGCACTCAGACCCTGGAACTGGGTTCCTGCAGTGGTGGTCAATGCTCCGAACTGGTCAGTGTTGAAGAGGCATTTGGACAGCACCCTTATTAACACACCTTAAATAAATTCCTCCATTCATTTTATTATGACAATTAAGTACTGTGAAAATTTATCGATGTGGATTTTACGCTCATATTTTATTTTATTAAAAATGGTTTAATTTAAAAATATAATTTTCCTCTGCATGTTTTTCCTTTGTTTTGCATGTTTTTCTTTTGTTTTGCATGTTTTTACTTGGCCTTTTGCAGTTAGCATTGAAGCCTCCTTCTGAGATAGCCAGATGTGAGCTGACTTTGAGCCAAAAGCCATGGAGCCATTCTTGTGCATTTGTAGTGTGTTGTGTGTGCAGTCAGTCCAGTGCTGTCAGAATGCTTCAAACCTATTGCACATGCTGGGTGATAGACTCATGCAGAATAAATTCGGTGTTTTCAAGATCTGTTGCCAAAGGCTGATCGCTCTGCAGTGCACTTGCAGTATGTTTGATGTTGTCATCAAAATATTAAACATACTGATCATCTCTGTGCCCTCTGGCCATAAAGGATTCTGGGATTCACAACATGCCACTGTTTTTCACAGAAACACTAAGAATCAGCAGAAGGCTCAGATTTAGTTTAATTTGTTGTTAATATTTTCATTAAGGGTGTAGAACATGGCATCTTTTAATTTCATGGTTGCCAAGTACTTTCAGTAATACAATCTTGCTTCCATTTCCTTATAACTCTGTCAAACTTTCATTGATACTTCTAGTTAAGATCTTCAAATTATTTGCAATCATTACATTTGGGAAAACATGTTATTCCTGACAAGTTTAGAAACTAGAGAAACTTACTTAAAAGTTATGGAGCCCTTTGTGCCTTAGCGTGGCAGATCAGATACTTTCTTTGCCCCAGGTCACTTTCTTTTTTTTTTTTTTTTTATTAAATTTTGTTCTTGGTTCAAATGGGTTTTGTGGAGACTCACTTGATTTTGCTTGTTAGATTTTGTTGGCATGCTCCTGTACCTCAGTTTGGTTTTATGCATTATGTTTTTTCCCATTGCTGCCAAATGTACTGTGACACTAGGCATCAGAAATGAGGAAGGGAAACCTCTTTCTCTTTTGCTCCATGTGTCAATGCCTTCTTCCACAGTTCGTATAGGATTTAGTTCTGTCAAACAGACTTGTGGAGCAATCATGCCATAAGAGTTAATTTGCCAAGAAATCATGCTCATGCCTCAATTAAGACACAAAAATTAATCATAATAGCTTTTGCAAGTATGAAGCATAACATGCAGAGCTGTAATTGGACTGTTCACTTTAAAGGAAAACCACTTTGTCACTCATTGCTATTTGTATAATTGGGATTTTATTGTGTAAGTATTGTGTACCTGATTAAAAAAAATGTGGCCCCAAAGAACTTGTAAAGTAGCAATGTAAACAACTGAAGTAGAGTAACACATGACTGCATTCAGGATAATAGGGGGTTGGTCATTGTATTTGCTACCATGGCACTGTCTCAGGTCTTGTATGGGATGACAGAGGAAAGTTTGTGGTTTAGTGAAGACAGGAAGGAAGATAATACAGTAACAAGGAGTGGTCATTCATTTAATGAGGAGCTGTCACCTTAGAATTTGCAAAAAATCATGTTTCCATAAAGATTTTAATCAGGAGTCAAAGTCTCCATGTGATGTCTTGTGTTTCTGAAAGTAATATTTTCTCCTCTGTGGGGATTATTATAGGCTTGAATAGCTTTAAATAGATTCTTTGGATAACTTGAAATGTTTATCATATCATCGTTATCTGTTCCAAAACATAGAGCATATTAATGCTGTAACATGAAATAAAAGGCATATTTTTTTAAAATCTGGACAATTGCTGCTTTAGGATGCTGTTTTTTCTCTAAGTGTTGCCAGAGGTACATAGGTATTGTCCGGAAGCTAACTTGCCAGAGAAATTGAAACTGTTGCCAAAATGTCTGATAGCATGACCAGATAACCTTTTTGTCTCTATCAAACCTATTCTAGTAATGCTGCTTTTTTATAAAGTCCTTTGACTGTGCATGGGTTGTTGTAGCTTCCAGTGTTGGAAATAAGGATTATAAATTGAATACAGGAATGCTTGCTTTGCATGCCTGACTAAGAATCCTAGAGACAATAAGACTCCACTAATCTCTTAGCTTTGGCAGTTTCAAGAACCAGAAAAGTCTGTCTAACAAAGGTTGTATTTTTTTCTTCAGCAGAAAGAAAACCCCAATTTTTGGTCACATTTGCTCTACGTAATTCAGTCTTCTCATTCCTTTCTATTTTCCTACTCAAATATTTGCATTTGTGCTATTAAAATCCTTGAAGGACAGCCAGCCTGTTTAATTTTGTAATGTTATGGAAAAAGGTGCATTTTATTTTTTCCCTGAAATAAAAGTGTAATATTATTACTTGATCTTCAGCCTTAGGTTATAGTTTTAGCTGTACTTTCAGCAACCACTGCAGGCAGGAGGAGCATTTCTAGGCCATCACTTGCCCTGCCTTTCCTCCTCCATCC
>JAYDZK010000113.1:60920955-60949069 GCA_034509185.1 Euphonia xanthogaster | reverse complement strand
CTTGCCCGGCCTTTCCTCCTCCATCCATCCTCCCTTTTTCCCCTTTTTTTTTTTCATCCTTTCCTCAGACCACCTGCTTTTTGGCTGGAAGAGTGTTCCTTGTGTGAATCAGGCTGAGGGACTGACCTGGGGTAAAACTGAATGTGTTTTCAGAAACTCTACAGGGTAACATTAGTAACTGATACAACTTGAATCTTCCCAGATGCTGAAATTGTGGAAGTACCTCAATTCTGCAGTGTCCTAATGGCCTTTGGAGCAAAGGACTGGAGGAATGTCTGGGAAACCAGATGTAGCAATCTGCCCAAGCTTCTCTCTCTCATCACAGAGCTGCTCTTTCCTAGGCCAGTTTAGCTGGCTTTCGGGGTGAGGAATGGTCCTACAAAATGTCATGTAATATTGGACACTCTGGGGTGTCTTCTCTCATCTTCCAAGGGCAGGAGATATCTGTTCCAGCTTAACTGGGGAAGGGGAAAAGAGAGGGTTTAAATGCACTCTAATCTTCCTGCTTTTTAACAGAATGTTTGGCTCATTTGTGGCTTCTTCAGAAGAGCTCATCAATCTGATGTTTGCTTGAAATGATTTTTTCTCTTTTTTTTTTGAAAATTTGTTTATATTATGCAAGAGTGGTGTATGTTATATTCTTTCCATGCTTTTTTAATGGAACAGCAGCAGAAAAAAGCTGGGTAGCATTACTCGCTTGTTAATTTTATTTATAAATTTATTTTTGCTGTTTGCATTATTTGAAATGGAGTGTAAACCACAGGATTCAGTAATGTCAAAGCCAGTAGTTAACTCTTTACCAGGCAGATTAAGTTGGTTATGTGTATATTTAGTCTTGAATTGAAAAAGAGTTGGAATTAAAGTATATCTTTCACATAAATGTGATTTTCAGAGGGGAAAGTTTTTTATCTTTAAATTTGCTTGAACGTGGAAGTTTGGTTTTATGTGGCTTCTTAACCATAGAGGAACTGGAATTTTTTCACTCCATGTAAATATTTTTTCAGCTATAGAAACTTGTATTTCCTTGATAATACAGATTTTACTTATGTATTTACTGCTGGTTTTGTTAAACCTGGTTTAGAAATACTTCCAAAACATTTTAAGAGTATTCTCGGGGCCAGCTTTGCATAATATGCTCTGCAGTCAGCTGCCTGAAGCTTTCTATAGCTCCTGTGAAAATATCATGAGCAATTTCTACTGTCAAACAGATTTGGTAACTAGAATCCAAATAGTTAATTTAACAAATCTGATGCACTGTGTTGCACCATGCACCTACCAAGTTGAGGTCGTCATTAATGTCACATTAATGTCACACATCCAAAGGTAATTTATTAGAATGCAGCAATGATTCCTTCTATCATCTGGTAAGTAGTCTGCTGCTGGACAGCTTGGCCTTGGCTAGGAACAAGCCTTAGCTGTTCTGTGCCACTGAAACCTCCTGCTCACAAGATGACTCAAGATCTTCTGCTAACTTCTTTTTTTTTTGCTATGGGGCTTTGAAGGAGAGATTTTTTTGAGGAATTGGGGTTGTGACAGAGCTAGGATCTCTCAGCATAAATTTTGCCCATCTCCTTTCTGTGTTTTTGTTCATGGGCTAAATGAGTCATGCATGCCCCACTACCCCTTCTACTGCAAGGTGACCAATATGCCAACTGCTTCTTAAAGTGAACAGCAGTGCTGGATATCTCAAGCCATACCAGGTTCTAAGGCATTAAGTGAAGCTAGCAAAGGCCAGGTTCAGAACAAATTGTAGTGGGATTCTTAATCTCATAGTGTGGTTAAAGCTGAGAAATCCTCCTAGCATGGGACATAGTGGAAGTTTGGGCATTTGGAAGAAATAGGACAGAGGCATGGAAGAAGAGTCCATTTTTTAAAAATAATAATCTTATGTCAAGTGTTGCAATTTTCTGAGTACTCAGCAAATCATTTATGCATTTATACTCTCCACCAAGCATCCTGTGGGAGAAGTCTCTAAGCTAAGCTGACTAATGGTCTTACGTGTGTCTATTCTTAAGCTGTATTTCAGCAAGTCACTCATTTCCCCCAGTGTACTTTACTTAAAGTGTGCCTTGTGCTTTTAGTATTGCTCTCAATCACCTTTTGTAATGAGGTGGAGGTTGGGTTTTGTGGTGATCCTCTTGACATGTTGTGCAATAGCACTGTGACTCAAGGCCATGCCATCTCTGTATCTAGTGCTAATATAAGATTGTAACTTTTGAGATTAATTTAATAGGAAACTAAGACCTGTTTTGATCTGAGATAACTTTCTTTCAAAGACCTTTTAAAGTGTTATGTGTTAAATGATAAAGGTGCAGTTTACAGAAGCAAGGGATTGCAACATCAAGGAACTTAACTCACAGCATATCTCAAGTGTAAAGTGTAAGTTATAAAAAGAAATTGTCTAATCTTTCATGCTGTAGTCAGTGAAGTCATAGTGAGAGTAAAACTCTGGGTGGTGATGAGCCCGGATGTGACAGGGAGAGAATGCTGAGAGACTACTAAATGTAACTTATAAAAAATAAATTTGTAGGCTTGGGCCCAGAGATTAGATGGATCTCTCTCATGGTTAACTATTGTCCCTTCTTTTTTTTAACCTTCCCTTGAGTACCTCCTACTATGTTAAGGCAAAAGTCAATATGTGCTAAAATATTTTGATGCCAGCTTTAGACATAATGCTACAGTGATTGTGATTGTTCATGAAATAACAGGACAGGACTAAGTAGAAGAAAACATTTCTTGCATGCTGCCCTGTCATCATTCATACCATGTAATACAAAGACCAGTTGAGCAACGCTTCTTTTAAACAAAATGTATTCTCTGGCTTTAGCAGCCTTCTGAAGGCTTTTATATTGTATTGTATTGGATGCATTAGGGGCTTTTTTCATTAAACAAGACATGGCTGCAGTTTTTCTTATCTTAAAACCCTCTCACACATGTCTGCATTCAAACATTTGATGTTCTTATTATATGCTACAGAAGTGACAATTTAGGTGTGTTTTGTACTGGTACATTTTAGGGAGCTCTTTGGCCTCTCTAGTCTAAATCCAAAGAAAATAGACCTTAAAATGCACTTAAGATGCACTTTGTACAATTTGGTAAGCTCAGATATTAGGGAGATGGCTTTTGTGCACAGTTTGGTTGTATGTGGAAATAGATTAGGAGCAATCATGATGAATGACACTTTTTTTTTTTTTTTTTTGCAATATCACTCCATGAAAATAAAAGCTGTGATTTGTACAGATGTGTGGGACTCCTGATGTGAACACCAGGGTGTCTTGATGGCTTTAATAAATGCCTTTTTAATGCTGTGTACGTTGTGCAAAAGTACTGAAATCTGAAATTCAAATATTGCACGTAAGCTAGGTGTAAGAGCTGTCAGTGAAAATGCTTGAGAACCTCTAGGAAGGCACCTGTGAGAACAAGTTGTTTCTGGACAAGTTGCTTCTGCTTTAATTTAGGATAACTGTATTTATGACCTGTTCATGGTTTGTTTTCATATATGGGCCCATGCCCTAAAGAAAAAAAGAGAAAAAATAACACTCTTGTTCCTAGTTTATTTGTAAACCAGGTCAGATACCCTTGATTAGCTCTCAGCTGGAGCATAATTTAAATCCTGACAGATTGAACCTAAACAGCAGGCTTTTTTCAGATCAGCCAGAAGATTGGGGGGGGGGGGAGAAAAAGAAAAGCTATTTTCAGTTCCCAAGCAGTACAACAGTGCCGAATAAATCTGCAACTGTTAATGAATAGCTATTTCAAATATTTACAGGAGGCTAAAGAAAAGAAGATTGGCATCCAAGGCAGCTGTGCCCAGGGAGAGCTATTAAAAATAAACGTGATAAATGATGTTCAAGTGCTCATGGAGCTGTCAAATATCAGAGGTACTCAAAGTGGAAAGTGTTTAAACTCTATGGCCGTGCTGCTAGGCATTCTGGACAGGGATATAATTTCCAAAATTTTTTGCAAAATTGACTTAGCAGATTGAAAGGGGAAAGAGGATCTAAACTTTTCAGAACCTTTAACTTTTTGGTGCATTAAAATGCACAAGGGCTTATGTGTTGTATAGATGAGAAATTAAATTCTTTTATACATTTAATTTCCACAAGAACCCATTTCTTTAGTCTTGATTTGTAATATAAAAATGCTATGAGAGTTTATGCATGTAATAAAATCCATTACTTATTTTTATGACTCTTTCAGTCTTCTGTATTAGTGGATGATAATGATGAGGGTCCGTGAGTGTTGCGCTGATTTTGGACACAACTTGAAAAATTGTATATACATAGTAAACTATGAACTTCATGTGCTTTTGTATACAGAGACTTATTCTCAGGTAGTCTAGAAGGTATTTTTGTATCAATTTTTAGTTCTGAGTTTAATGTATGTCAGTTGGCTGGAAACTTTTTAGCAGAGACGTTTTATTTTTTTTACTTCGCTGTGAAAATAGTTTATCAGAAGCTGTCAGGCTGGTGACAAAAACTTGGTGCCTTATATGCTGGAGATATACCAAGTGCAAAGGCCATGGAAAACATGTCATTACTTACAGGATGCTCTGGTACAAATCACATTTTTTGTGTACGGATATTGCTTTCTTTCCGCTTGTAATATTTTATTCCCTGTTCAAAAATGAATTAGAAAAAGTGATGGTAAAATTTGATTCCAGGTTGTCTTAGAAGTAAGCTCTGGTCCTGTGTTTTAGGGGTAAGCAAATATGGAGTGCATGTAACTCACGTTTTTGTAGTGGAACACTGCAGCAGGGCCATGTGTTACAGTGACACGGGTTGCTGATTGCACGTGCATAAACTCCTGTCCTTTAGAGCCAAAATTCCCTGTGAAATGAATATTGGCTCACCTGTCTGAACCCGTTGTGGAGAACAGGCTAAATGGTGTCAGTTTTAGATTTGGTGTCTTGAGCTTTAGAAGAGTTTCTTAGATTAAGTGTCTGCTGTTGTCACAATGAAGAGGAAGAAGAAATTTGAAAGTATCTCATTCCTTAACCTGAAGACATCTTCAGTGTTATGAAAATGGCTTCACAGTTTCCTCAGAAAGTAAGTTTTAGCAAAATCTGCCAGATCTACTTCTTATCAAATTGTGGTAAGCAATGCAGTGATGGTGGAAAAAATGGGATCTACCTGAGCCGGAAAGTTTTCTTCTTTTTTCAGGTTTTATCTTTCCATGCAATAGCAGATGTAATATACCACTTTAAGGTAGCCCTGCATAACAGCAGAGTTTCCTAAAATGATCAAAGGAGGCAGCAAACTCTGGATCAGTTTCCTTTACATGGAGGCATTGTAGGTCACTGGGCATTGATTTGAAAACTACCACAGCGTTAGATATTGAAATGATTGTGGCCCAACTTCCTTTCAGTCACCTGTAGTTTAGCATGCCTGATTGCCTGATCTCCTAAATGCATCTCTTGCTAGTTAAACTGCTTTTATTGTTTCAGGACTATAATGCTGTGCTGTGTGGGGTGCAGCCCCTGAGTCACTTTAGGACGCCAATGTGTAAATATCTCAAGTGAAGTTTTGTGGTTGTACCCTGTAAACCACACCTCAGAAATCTGTGAGACATTTTTTGTAAATTTTAAAGGAGAAACCTCAGTTGTCTTTGTCACCTTTGAAAAGTCTATCTGGTTTGAGTAAGCAGTTCTCATCTACCTAAATAATACTGCCCTGCTAGGAGCAAGAAGTGGCATTTCAGAGTAGAACAAGGTGTTCTCCCTTAACTTGATTTTTTGAAGGTTTGCTTTGCAGTTAGTTCATCAGAATCTAGACTTGAACCTTCTGTATGTGGTGAAACCTCAAAAATTTCCAAATTACTTAAGGGAAGGAATAGGTAATGGTTAAGGAAATGAAGCTGTTTGAAGGCTTTGATAGACATGTATATCAAAAAAAAAATTGTTGTATATAGATGAAACATATATGATTTTTAATCTGTATGAATACTCTGCAAGGCAGAAAAATCCAGTTTATCCAGCTGCCATTTTTCCCTCCCAATTCCTTTTTGGCTGCACAGTAGGAGTCCTACTCGTTACAGAGTAGGCCTTTTCATTGCCTTTGGATAAACAGTAAGCTGACATACTTTTTGAACAAGAGTTGAACATTAGTAGTAGGTGTTTAAAAAAAAAATAATTTTTAACCTGTGGAGTCTTACTTAAAGAAAGTGACAAATACTCATAGTAGTCATTTAACAGAGGTCCATCCTATGCAAGTAGTATGTAATACTCTTCAAATAGTAAAGCTTACTTTTACGTATTTAAACTAAAATTTGTGTGGACTGTATTATTGATACAAGCTAATGTTTTATTAGTATGTGATTCTCCTTCAGCTGTGCTCAGTATTGTTATTTAAGCATAGATGACATGAACAGAATTTTGTTAGAACACATTTTATCATAGCAAAGCTTAATAAATAGGGCTTCTAATTGGAGAACATGGAAGAGGAAGGGTTAATGAAGAGTTCAAGGAAGTTCAGTTTCATTACCAGTAGCCAAGACATTTTTGCTCAGAAACTCTGGGGTTTTTAAAGGCCTTGTGGTTAATCCATGAAGGTATACTTCACAGATTTCACTGGAAATACGTGTACTTGCAGACTGCTTCAATAATTCCTGACAATAAATTTAGATGTAAATATCAAGTGCATTCAAACACTGGAAGGGTGTAGAAGACTTATCTTTTATCCTTCAGTATTTTCCAGTTTCTGCAAATAGAATGGATTATTCTGTCTTCCATACAAGAAGCTTTTTATCATTCTTGGGTGTAGAAAGGAGAGAGATTCAAATGGCATGTCTGGACAAAATTTACAGCATCATGGGAGTGATTTCTTTGGACATGTTTTCTGCAGCTCCCCCCACCATACCCCCTACTGAAAACAGCAAACATTATCTAGGATAGTGTGTCACATCTGCCACGGGCAGATCCAGCTAAGCTGACTCCAGTGAAACTACCCAGAGCACTTGTCTAAAAGTAATTAATGTTGCCCTGCACCAGATTTTCTGCTGTGAAGAACACTCTCTATTATTTCTACCATTCCATTTCTTTTTCGTTCTTTGTGAATATGCTAGTAGCTGCATCTGGCCATATTTTTCCCAGGCTGCAGCAATGAGACAGAACAGTAGTATTGCAGAAAACCCTTAGTATCCTGAGCAGAGGCAGAGAAGGAAATAAAACTAGCATTAATTTCTCTGTTGCTGTCCTTTACAAAATCTGAGGAGTGGTAGCTGCATGGCCTTGAAGATGCAGGGAGGTGAAACTTCAGCTACTCAATTTCCACTCTTAGGTGGAAAGTTTTTTGGAAACACAGGGACGGAAATTTTCTTGGAGGTTTAACCAGATACCATGAGAGTTTGAATAAGGAAGCATAAACAAGGGAATTTTCTTTTTAATGCCTTGTTAGAGCACAATACGAAGTTCTTTTCTGAAGAAGGAGAAATAAAACATCTTCTATTAAGTATGTTTGGTCCTTTAAGTATATCAAGCAGTAAAGGTGTCATCAAACAAATAGCATTTTTAAATTTCTAGTCCACTGTGGCAAAATATCTCTTCACAGCAAATAACAAAAATGAGACTTCTCTAAGGAGATTAAAGTCCTTTTCATCCTTGGTTATTATAAACAATATCTTTCACTGTAACTTAATTTTTAAAGTACCTAAGTCGGTGTTACCATGTTAAGAAATGGATAATTTCAAAGGTTACAGCAATTTTATTTAGATATAAGTAAGTTAGAGCTGTGAAGATTTTTATTTTTTTTCCAGTCCCATCCCCACTGCAAATCTTGCTTTATAAAGCACTTACAAAGCATTCTTACATGTATTTTAATGCAATTTGAAAATATTTATTTATTTTAATTTGCATATTGGGCTTGCATAGTCTCCTTAAGTTGTTTCATTTCTTCAGCTGTTGCTAAATAGCCATTGTGCTGATCAAGCACTTACTTCAGTATGTCCTTGATAAAATTAATGAAAGCATCTGCAGAAGCAGCGACAGCAGCTGCAGTGCCTTATGGAAGCCAACTTCTGCTTAACATTCTGATAAAATAAATAGTTTTGTACTTGTGCTGGAAGCTAATGCTGGCTGGCTTATTTACAGCATAAAAAAAGTTGCACCTGCCACAGCTAGACCAAGCACTGAGGCTTGCTGATTACATGTTCTTGTTAGTGTCATTGTTATTGGTAAAATGGGAGTGATGTCATCCTTATCAAACCCTACTGGCACCCTACAGAGTGACAAATAATTTGCCCACTGCTGTTTATCAGCATGGGCCTTGTTTTAGAAGTGACGAGAGTGCCGAATTTTCGCAGTTGAATGCTGTACAACCGCAGAGGTGTATGAAAATGAAATGGATTGATACTTGTAATCAGTGTGCATAGTGATGGTTAAGGTGTAATGAAACATAAGTGCACATTTAGGGTAATTATATGTCTACCAGGTGGGGCCCTGGGGCTTTGCCTGTATAGAAGCCGCTTGAGGTGGCAGATATGCAGGAAGAAGTACTGCAGCACCATCTGCTTTTTTCTCATTTCCTCATTAATTCTTCTGTCCCCCAAGCCTGGACTGCACAGACTTAAGCAGCCCTTGGTCTGTTCAGTATCACGTCTCCTTCTAGTTGGGTATAGCCCCAAACACTGGAGTGGATGTGATGCAAAACAGCAGCTCTTGTGAGTAGAATGGATTAATCCACCCTTCTGGAGCTTGCTGAGACATATGTTGCATTCTTCTTAAACCTCCTCTCAAAGTGGCTTGTAGGAAAATGTGCACTTGTTATATTTTAAGGCAGTATCTCATACTCAAAGGCTTTGTGCATATCTGGGTTGTGGATATGCGGATGTCGTATGGATATGTCTGTGTCTTAAATGGGTGATGAAAAATACTAAAAATTCCTCCAGACAGGTATCTGTATTTTCTGTTCATTGGAATGGGAATCTGTAAGCCTTACATTACTTGCATTTATCTTAAGTAAGTAATGGGAATAAATGGTTTAGTTGAAAACACTACAAGTGTTTTTTGCTCCTTGGAATCACTGTACAGATTAAGAAATGAGAATTGCCATTCATTTATGGTGATTATTAGGGGAAATGGGGATGTGTATTTTCAAATTTAAAAAGGGAAAAGGAGCTTGGTGCCTCCAAAGACACCATTCACACAAAAACAGCAAATGTTCCAAATGTGGTAGATCTGCCACCCGTGCAGTTTGGATGCAGTCTCATGTAGAGAAGGTTTAATGTATCTCAGATGCCCTGCATTCATCTGCACTTGGTAACTGATCTGTGCTTGTGCATTTGCTTTCCTGAGAGTGTGCAGTGTTTTCAAAGCAGTTACTGGACTGAGGGCCGTAGTCTGATTGTATTACTGTGAAATGTTTTGTACTTGATATAGCTTTTCTATTTAAATGCATCTTTTATACATCTTTGACATTTTGATTGATCTCGCTTTTCCCTTGCTGAATATAGGTCATTATATAGTTTTGCTCTTTTTGTTCCTTAATAAAAAAAAAAAAAAGAACATTGCTGAATCTGACTTGTAAAAAATTTTAATAGTGTGCCCTAGGGTCAGGCTCATACTTGATGTAACTGCAGGGAAGCCAGTGGAGTAATACCTTGGATGAGTTTCACCCAGCTTTTAACTGGAGCCTGACAGTATTTTGAAAAAATAAAATTATCTGTCTAGGGATGAAAACAATTCTATGTGTGTAAGGTAGCTCCTGGTAGCTGTTAACCTTAAGTAACCAAGCAAATCCAGATTTTGGAAGTTAATGCTGATTTATGAGTTAAATACGAAAAAAGAAAAGTCACATCTTAAACCGATTGCTTTAGCGAGAGAAACTGCGGAAATTTTAAATATAGGTATGTGTACACGTAGAATGTTAATCTATGCTGCACATACAGAGAATATAAAAGTTTAATCACTGTAAACTTTGAATGAAAAAAGGTATTTATGGATGGCAGAGATACTCAAATTTATCAGCTTGACAAATGCCAGTCAGTTCTGAACATTATCAAGCCCTTTATTTCACTTCTGGGAACCCCTGCAGAATGAAAGCATGAGCGATCCATTTTTTAGAATTAACTTGGTGGCAGTCGGTTATCAGAGAAATGCATCAACATCTCATGGCCTGGTGGATAAATTACCTCTGTAGCCTGTGACCTGAGAGGCTGTACAACTCTTGGATGTGCTTCTCTTAGTATACTTAAAATAGTTCTTTTGATTAGAGCACTGGAGTATTGTGTTTATCCCACTGATCTTACTAAGGTAGAACATTTTGTAACACTCAAGGGAAACAAGCAAGGCTCAGGGGTTTTTATGTTCTGCTACTGCATATATTATTTTTTCTCTCTCTTTAGGGTATGGGGTCCAAGAAGATTCTTTTGATCCTCTCTTTCTCCAACAGTAACCACGAGACAGATACATCTTTGCATTAATTAGTCTTTTTACGTGGTTATTGGTGTTGGTGATAGTTTTACATACAGGTGTCCACCTTCATGCTTGCAGAAACTCTGGGACTCTATTTGCCCCCTTACTTGTCTACATTGTTATGTTGGTGATGATCATAACTTCAGAGACTGAGAACAATGTTGGCTTTTTAACTGCTCCCATAAGGTACCCTTAGAATTTAATTTTAATGCCTGATGTGGACTTGGTGGTGTTCAGTTAGCTTTTCCTCCTTCTTTCTGCCTTGTTTCGTACCTGGTGAGAAAGGCATAAGTGCATTCTGTTTGGGAACTTAAACCAAGAAGTATTTTGATTTGGGACCTGGGGGTGAGATTTTATTTTTAAATCAGCATTTGAAATATCAAAGGTTTTGATTTGTATTGTTTTGGGGGTTGAGTGTTTGTTTTTGGGTTTCTTAAGAAAGGTTTGCAGTGAAGTGCTTAACACTGGGCAAGAAATATTTAAAGTGTTTCTGTCCTAAATTGTGGTAAGTTCAGTTTTGCACAGGGAGGGGAAGGGGGAGGAGGAAATAGCAGCCTGTTTTGTTTCAGACAAGACCTTAGTTTACAAGATTTTAGTATACATATTGTTTGTCTTTTAAATGCTGTTTCTACCTCAATCCTTTCTGTCATTCTTGCCTAGACAGACATATCTCTCTCTTGTGAAAAAGAGCTTATTTTGTCCTTGCAGGCATAAGCCTCTGGAACTGTTTCTGTTGGCCTTGGTTTGTGATATGAGGTGGCAACTGTCAGTAGCAATGGCATTTCCAAGTTAAATGGAAGCAGCAGCTCTTGAACTCCAGGGATCTCTCTTCTCCTCCATCCTCCAAAGTATACATGCTGTGTTTTTAAAGATCAAGATGAAGCCTTTAATTCTATAGCAGCTGATGAAAGAGCCAACAAAAACAAGCAAACAAACAAACCAAATCAAAGCATAGCTTCAAAACATAGTTGATTCTGGCAAACATCTAGATTGGACTATAGTGGCTTTCACTCATATTATTTGTATTCTCAGGACAAAAATAGCTGTTACATTGAAAACTTTCAGCTTAAGAAACTTCTATACAGCAAGGAATAGGAAAGAGAGGAAAAGGAGATTTATTCTTGCCTAGAATCTGTAGGGTCATCATGAGTGAAATATCCATTACTGTGCAGCTTCTCTGTGTGACTAACAGCTCAATTGTTATAAATACTTGGTGCCATTAGGGAAAAAACTTGCAATAGATTTATTTATATTTGTTTGACAATATATTTAAAAATTTCTGTCTTCCAGTAGAGTAATTATATGAGTAGTGCAGATAAAGCTCATTAAATGATCTGGCCCCAAGAAGTGAAACCATTTCTGTCCACTAATGCAGAGAAAAAAGAGCTGCAAAGGTGATGTTACATGTGAAACACGGGGCCCTCTTGCTTTTGAGATGGACATGAAACCCTGATGAACTGCTGGGGTATGCTGTTCTTTAAGCCTGCACTGAGCAGCCAAGTTAGTGGGAGGAAAGGTATGTATGGGAACAAGAAGGGGAATGGACAATGCAACAGGCATCACAAAGACGGATTATGCTGGGTTTCTCCAGCCCCTGAGCAATGCATAAACTTGTACTCACTGGTTTTATTCTGGAATTCTGTACTGAGATGTTTGATATTTTGGCAAGAAGGAAGGATGGATGTTTTTTATGCCTGCCTGGTTTTCTGGATCTTTGCAATATGAAAAGTGCTTAGTTCACAATAAAACACACAATAAACTCCTTTAATTATGAATTACTGGTTTTATATTGAATTGCATTTGCTGAATATATTTCTGTAATGGAACAAGTAAAAGCTCTGTGCCTGAATAGATACAAAATGTGATTCTGTCTTCTCCTTATACTTCTTTTGAATAAGCATTTTCAAATTCTTCTGTTGGTTTTCTGTTTTCCTGATAACCTTAACCTGACACCTGTCATGATGTCAAAACTGACTCCTGCACTTTAGAGTAACAGTTAATTTTAAAAAATTATACTAGCAATCAATTTTAATAATAGGTTTTAATTCATAACTCTCAAATTATAATATTTAAAGGTGTGTGGGATTCTTAGCATGCCAGAATTGCTTGTGTGTTAGATCAAATTAATTTAATTCTGAACATGTTCCATATGAATGCAATGTAATTAGTTGAGATGGATTAGTTAGTATATGAAGTATGGAGAATGAGCAATTTTAAACCAGAAGAGGGCAGCAATGATATAAAAAAATAATTTTGGCTCAATTACCTTTCTTTTTCTTTTTTGCCAGTAAGTCACATGTACGTGCTCTGCTAATTTCTTGGACAGACTGTAAGATTAAAGCAGCTTGAAAAAAAGTCTGTTAATACCATTGCAGTGGTTATTATTTCAGTTTTATTTCTTTGAACAGCTTCATCCTGCCAAAAGGTATTAACTTGCAGAGTACATGTAGAGGACCTGCTGACTTCTTTTCACTAAGAGATATTTCTAATATGAAATTTTAAATTATGATGTTTCTGTTGTGATTTCTGATTTTACTATGTTGGTCGTTTGATGATTTAGAATAAAATCTTTCATTTTCTATTTGTCACAATCATATTCATTTTAGGGAATTAAATGTCAAGCTGCATACTTTTTGATCTACATGTTGTAAGTAGTAAGCTATACTGGCCAAATATGTATGTGGTACTTTCACAACTTTTCTGTAATTAGAATATGACTGTATTGCAGAAATGTATCTGAGTATATAAAACAACATTAGGTGCCTGCGTGTAGAGTGGGGCCATATTGAATATGAGATAGATTCTAGGTAGGCAGGACTAAAATTTACTTGATTCTTTCTGATGATGTATTGGTTGCAGGAAAAAAATGTTGTCTTCTTTTTGGAGTATGATCTAAGGGGAGAGGAATAGTTTCAATTTCCATACATACAGGAAAGTAGATCTGTTGGGGAAGGTGATGTCCTACATATTCTTATTATAGAGCAGAGCTACTCCTCAGCACTCCAAAGTGCTGATACAGTTTTCTGACTGAGGGTGAAGAGGAGATAGACAAACAAGTCTGGCATTGCTTATTTTGGTGCTGAGGGAACATCTAAAGAATAACTGGAGCTATTTTTGTGGCATTAGCAATGTGTGGGTACCCAGGGTTATGGAAATGCATGTCTTGCGTGCAATTAATTGATTGTGTGGAAATGTAGGGTTTGAACCTTCTTTTTTCCCAGTGCTCCAGTGCTAATCCAGATGAGAAAGAAATAGCAAAAAACTCTTCAAGGGTCCACACTGTAGTCTGAGAGAATAAACTCAAATGTTCACATGCTATAAAAGAACTGGAATACACAGAGTGTTGCTTCACTGTCTGGGGAAAAAATTAGCATTTCATTTGTATTAGCTGCTTCTGTTCTGGTTTTAGAAGCTGACTCATTGTCTGAACACACTAGAGGGTTTCTCCTAGTATGTTAATTTTAAAACTAGTCTATGTGGTGATTAGTATCCTTAATAGTTTCTTGAATCTGATACACATTGCATGCTAACATGCCATCATTAAATGGCACGGTGCATCCAGGTTGCTATTGGGTTTGCCCACTGGAAACAGAAGTACAGACTTACTCCTCCATTGTTTTTTGTACATGTAATTATCTAAGCTGCTTCCTGGCTAGATTGTCTTAGTCCTGTGTCAATCTTGACTTAGACATGACTAAGAGGAAATGTAGAAATCAAGAAATCTTTGAAGATGTTACAATGACAGCATTGTTTAAGTATCCTGACCTGTGTTACTTGTCACAATCATGCTTGTGATTACTTCTGGGGAATTTCTGGTTCCAGATTTCTTTCGCAGACAAGGCTGTAGAAGGCAGAAATATGTGCTAGTATGGCACAAAACCTCCTCCCTGTGGGCAGTCCTCCCTCCCCCCAGGTACATGCTAAAGATGAAATAATTTGATATTAGCCATAATGTATGTACAGTAAGACAAACTGGGCACTAATACAAGGAACTATTGAGTGGCTGAAGTCTTATGTATTACTACATGCCAAAGGCATGAATTCTTTTAAGGTGACCTATCCGTAAGTATGTCTTGCAGCTTTTTAATTAAATCCTGCAAAATTGCTCCAAGTCTTAAATGTTTCTACTGTTCTCTGAATCTTGCTCTTCCACTTTAAGTAGTGATTTGTTTGTTTTTTTTTTTTTTATTTTCAGCACAGAGATGCAAGTTGGATTTTTTGCCATGAAATGAATGTGTAAAGGAAAGATAGTGTTGCTAGACTTCATCTGATGCTGTGGATTTCAGTCTTAAAGATGCATTTGACTTTAGTGTGTAATTGAGCTTGTTTTGGCTTGGTGTGCATAAGTCTGTATCTTGCAGAGTCCTTCAAGCTTTTTGTCAAACTGACAGAAAATGACACAAGAAAACAGGATTTCAAACACAGTGAAAGTTATTTACCATGGTTTCCATTTTTTTTTTTTAATGACATTGTTTGTTCCAAGAGAATTGCTTCCTGGCTTCTCTAAGTATGCTATGCACTTAGGTTACCTACCTAAGTAGGAATTAAGAAGATGTGTAGGAATTAAGAACTAAAGCCCAGTCTTCATACATAGACTATAAAGGGAAATAATCATCTTATTTAGACACCCAAATGAGATACTTGAAAACAATGTAAATCCATCTGTTTTCCCCAAAGTATTCAGAAAATTCCCTTGCAGAATTTATAGATGAAAATAAACATGACACTACCTTCATAACATCTTACCAGACTTCAAATAACACCTGAGGTGATGTCATGTTTTCCTATGTGGAAGCTGGGAGAATTTTATTTCCTAGAATCATTGCAGGGTTGAGGCTGAAGGCACCTCTGGATATTCTCTGCTCCCAACCTCCTGCTCAGGCAGGGACAGATTTTTGAAGGTCTTTCTTATGAAGGGATCATTTTGTTGTCAACTGGTTTAATCTAAGGGATGTCTTAGCTCTTTACCTGCAGGGCAGGCTGCAAAGCATGTTAGCTTGTTCAGTCAGAAGAGGTACCTGGTGAGATATACCTCCCCACTCTCCTGGCTGGTTTACTACTGGAATGTGTAAATTACAGATAATTTGGTATTATAAAGTGAGAGGAGTTTCTTTGTATTGTATTATGATATACTGTTAAGGAAAGAACATATGTTAGTACCATGTAAATGCATCAAAGTAAACCAAATTTACATAATCCGATTTTTGGAAACTTCCTTTTTCTATTTGGATTACTGATTGCAATAATTCAGGTTTAATTGCAAGATCATTTTTAGATTTCTTTTCAAGTATTGTATTTCTTGTTTTCATTGTTTCCATACGAAATATTGCTAGACACTTGGAGCATCTTTTCCTGTTTTCACTGCAGTAATGGATAAATTTCAGTTTATAATTTAAAGTACTCTGTGACAAATATATTCTGGTCCTATCAGCTGTTTTTGGTTTCTTAGCCATTCAGAATTGTTCATGTAGTTGTTGGAACCATGCTGCAAGTAATATACATAATATAAGTGCTGAATCTTATATTAAATGCTTCAGAAAGTTGGCTTGCTGATTTTGTATTATTCTTGATTACACTGTTTGGACTAAGGGATGTACTTGAACAAGGTAAATTGCATATCTTTAACACCATGATGTAAAAGCTATCTCTCCTTTGGATCTTAGGGGTTTTATATAAAGTTTGAGTCTTCTAATAGTAAAAGCCTTTCCATGTGCTCAAGTGAGGTTTATTTACTTTTTAGTGTCCTTGTGCTTCCACATGTTTTTTCTTTTTTCTTTTAATAGCAGCTAGAGCTTTTTTATTTTTTTTGGTCTCTCTGGATGTATCAGTTATAGAATGATGTACTTGTGTTACTTGTGTCATTTGTGCTAGGGACTAGTTGAAATGGGTGCATTTTATAATTAATATATCTGGGAATTTGGTCAAATGCACTGCAGCGTGGGCTGGATTTACCATCTCTCTTTACCACTTTGAACAAATGTTTTTCAGACAATGTGTGCTGCTCAGCCTCTGGGTAAAAGCAGTTACTGCTCCCTCTTCTTTGTAGAACTCAGTGTTAAGGGTGAAGCCTGACTTTTTTGTTTTAAAACCATCAGCTTTTGCCTCTGGTGATGGAAGTGAGAGATATTAGATCAAAGGACCTTGGGTTCTCTTTCTTAATCTGGAGATACTTGCTCTGTGATTCCCCTATAGACAAACAGAGGGCTTTGTTCAGTTACCTGCCCAAGAAAAAAACTCATGGACTTTCAGGCAAACAAAATCGGTCAGAGCTGTGTGTGAAATAATTTTAGTTTATTAAATGACATTCATGGAAACAACATCCCATGAAGCTGAATAAAAGTAGCACCTGTGGCCATCATGTCTGGTTTGGACTTTTGTTGTTGGCTTTGGTCTTTGTTTTCTTTTCCCCTCTCCTTTCTATGTTGCCTTAGTCCTGCACCTTTGTAGTGTTTAGGCCTGGTCATTAATTTCTCAGCTTTGACATGTGCTCCACATTTCTGGTTTACCTGTGAAAGAGGAAGACAATCGTTCAGCTCTGTTGAGTGAGGACTCTTGACTATGGCTGGCTGGAAAATGCTTTTGTTGGCAGTAACATACCATTGGCAGTAATACTTCATGTAGCAAGAACTGCATGTGACAGACAGTGCATTAGAGGGGCACCAAAATGAACACAACACAGTGATGATTAAACAGCTGGCTTGGAATGAGGAGTGGTGACATCTCCAGCCCTCTGTCTGTTGCACCTAAATTATTATTATTTTTACTTGAGAACTTGTTCCAAAAATTGTGCTCACTGTGCAATTTGGGTGTAGTAAAGCGAAAAACCTTCTGTGGTTTTCAAGATCGAGCCAAAGGAAATGTTTGAGCACCAGCAGCTGGCTTTTCCTCCCCACAGCCAGAGTGCTGATTCTCTGAGTGCGTTTTGGAGGAGGCACGGAGAGGGCCGTGATGGGCTGGTAGCTCCTACATGTGCTGATGCCTGGTGAGGAGCAGCCTCCTTCAGCTGGGTGTCCCAGGCTGCTCCCCAGTGAGCCAAGGGCAGGGTGCTGGGCCACGCTCCCAACAGCTGCTGCCAGGAGGTGCCGGGAGGTGCCGGTGTCCCGGGCAGGGCTGGGGGCAGCAGGTGCTGCCAGGCTCTGTGCCCCCTTTGTCCCGCACCTGCCGCGCACCAGGTGAGTATGAACAGCTGTCGGATGTAAACCGGGATTAGCCGGGAGGTGGGCCTGGCCCTGACCCAAGTAGCTGCTGGTTTTGCCCCACCCGCCCCTCCGTGTGCAGCTTGGGTTTAATTGGGTGTCTCGAGCCGCAGTTCACAGAGCGCGCAGGGGGCTGGCAGTGCCCGCTTGGGCCGGGAATGTTCCTTCCCGGTGAGGCACGCAACAGGGCTGGGAGCTGGAGCCCGCGTGCTTTGCGGGGTTGCCAGGCGCTGTGCTCGCCCACAGGTAGCTGCAAGTTGCACCACCACGTTGAAGTTTTCAGATAAGCAGCTAGCCGGTTGTTTAACTTAGAAAACATTAACTTTGTGTGGCTTATTGCAGTGTAGCAATAGGTGGAAGGGGAAAGAGAACAGAATAGAAAGCAATACTGCTTTATTGTTTCTATAAAGGACTGTGATTGCTTTGTTATCAATTCTGAATGAGGAAAAGAGGCTTTCTTGCTGTTACCCTTCCCTTATGAAACAGAAGTACTTTAATGATAAACAGTTACAGTGGAAAAATATATCACTACAGTATGTGTACTAAGCGTAGGAAATACCACTGTAGGTCAGTACCATGGCATAGTAAATGTTTACTTTTAAAAGGCATCCACTTTTTACAACTTCTTTCTTAATGCATAGTTGTGCAAAAAGTGTTTGTGTACCAATAGTACTGTTTAGGGAAGAGTCAAATGTAGGCAGCCAGTAAACCACAGGAGACTTCATTATGCTTCAGTTTAATGAACTTTATAATTTTAATTTCTTTGTCATTGGGACTTTGTAGGTTTTTGCGCATCATTCATATGTTAAAGTAGCTATAGCTGTATTAGCTATTGTGAGAATAAGTTTAGGTCAAAGCAAACTGTCCTTCTTGAGCTTCCATTGAGAGCACTGCAAGCAGAAAATTTTAAAGATGTGGGCAGTGAATGGCCTAGACGATTAAACCTATTTGGTGTGTTTGTCATGGTCTCCTTCAGAATATGAATAACATATGAGCAAGACTATGATTCTGGGTAGGGTAAATGCTGGTGGCAGATAGATGCAAGAACATAGAACAGTAATCTGGAAAACTAGTTGTCAACAGTTATCCTGAATGTTGAAACAAAAGTTCTTGCAATAAGAATATGGACCTATTAATATGCTGACACTGCTGAGATATGGTTGAAATTTAGTGAAAATTTGATTTGGTTGCACAGTTTCTATTTAATGGCTCAACAGGTTGGAAAAGTGCAATAAAACAGAAAAGATTGCTGTAATTACTCTCAAAGTTGATAGTGTCGTTTGTAGGCCTATTAGAAATAGATCTGAAAAATCAGTATAGAGGAAAAATGGTTTAGGACATTGGAGGAATTCAAATAGATAAAAGAAGCAGCTGTTCTTACATTGAATTTTACTCTAGGGGACAGTCATGGTGGAGAGAGTTCCTAGAGGACTTTTTGGAAAAAAAACCAAAACAAACAAACAAACAAAAAAAAACAGCAAGGGAGGAATAAGGAAGTTAAACTTCCCATTTGGGGTTATGTTGTCAATTTAAGTGAAAAAGGAAGGAGGAACTGGTTCAGCTTAAATTTGATTTTTATTAGCATAAATGCAGGTGTGTGTCTTGATAGAGAGAAATAAAAAAGAGGGAGTTTTTAATGCCAAGAAGCTACATATATGCAGGCACAGAAAATGCTCAATTTACAAAGTGTAAAATAATAAACAGATTCTAAGGTGGTTAAAAAGTGCTACTTAGTAAAGTCATTAAACATTTTTAAAAAGCAAAACAAAGCAGAAGCCAACGATAGGCTGTTCACAAGAACCATCAGAATGGCAGTTGCAGACTGATGTCTGTCCCTAAGTGTGAATTCAGTATGACACGAGGCAGACTATTTCTGGCCCACTCATACCCTTCTCTCTTTACCCACAAGGGCCACCTGGAAAGAGACAAGATAGTTCAGTCTCCTGACCTGTTCACTTCTTATTGCATTGACTGGAACTACTGGCCAAGCGCTAGATCATTTAATCATAAATCAACACTTTTTAGATGCCCTTTAGATGCCTTTAGCACTAATTGAGGCTTTGGTCACAGGTTCTAAGTGCCTTATTTAGAAGTCCTCGAGTTCTGGCATTCAGAAGGAAGTGCAGCTTTATTAAAAGGCAGCAGATTTGCATAGTGCTGTCCTGTACCCTTTTGGTCCATTTCTCTGTAAAAGAAAAGTGCACTGATAAGTGCAGCTAGTGAGAAAATAACTTACGTTTTTGTTTCAGAGTTTCTTAAGGGATATCTGTTTTACTCAACACAGTCGAATGATGCAGTTTTTGTTGGGTTTACATTTGCGAGGAAAGACCTTAATTTTCCTGACACTTATTTATGAAGAAATGCACTTTGGCTCTGTGGGTTTATTCGTTTCTCAAAAGGAATTGAACCAAAATGATCTCTAACAGTGGATGTTTCACATATCCAGAGTATAAAAACAAGCAGTTGTCTGGCAATATAAGGTAGCAGAAACGTTTAAAATGAAGGTAATGGTATTTTTTTGCACCTCCTTCTGTATACCTTATTGGCATTAAAATTTGAAAATTAAAATTCATTTTAGGCCACTCCCTGTGCCATTGAGAGGGTTTATTGTGACCAGGCTCGTGACTTGTTCATAATTTTTTGTGATCTGTTGTGTCCTGTTGCTTTAAAAGAACTGTACATTGAAATGGTAGAAATGTAATATATTCAAGCACTTGCAGGTGCAATAAATACATGTGATGCCAAAAGCAAGTAACTTGTATGTTTGAGAGGAAGACATTTGCTTTCAAATACAGTAGTAAGACTGATTATGGTGCCATGTGCTTACTTGAATTGTTTCTTTTCAGGCATCTGCTCCCTTACTGAAAATGTATTTTTGAACACCTGCAGAGCACAACCATTTCCCACTTCCTTCCCACATAATGGAGTTGTATTTGCTAATGGTTCAGAATCCAGCACACCCCCAGGGAGAAGGGGAAGGCACGTTTTGTTTTTTATCACAGTGAGCTCTGCTGTGTCAAGGAGCCCACTGTGATAATCTCCCTGTGCAAATGCTAAAACTCATTGCGAGGTGTTTGTTAGGGGTAGCTGCAGGGCTTAGCATCTAAAACAATCCATTTGAAGGTGCAAATTTATTTTATCCAAACTTTAAAATTTATTAAAGCTACCCGAGGATCATGCACACTGTCTATCATAAACCATAGGGAATTGTTTGAATGTATGCTGGAGTATCCATATGTCCTAAAACCTGAAGAAGTAAATAAGCTCTGTGGTAGAAAGCGTAGCTGACTCTATGGTTGAATTTTGTAACTACTGGAAGATACATGGGAAAGCAACTCTTTTCCTATTTGTCTTAGACGTCAGACATGTAGACATTTTTTACTGCTCACAGAGTAATATGGGTAACTGGTGTAGGTCAGATGGCAGAAAATTTACTTGTTTGGTTTGTAGCATGCTGGCATTTAAATTGTTGGTGGTTCAGGGTGCTACAGAGCTATTAGCATATTTTTTAATAGTTTGTTGCTTTTTTGTTTTGTGTTTCTTGTTTGCTACCCTTGAACCCTAAATTTAAGAATGTGGTTTCACTGGAAGTTGTTTGGACTTGTTTCCTGCTGGTCTTGACAGGCTATCCAGTCATTATGTCCTCAGGTTGTCATATGACAAGGTGTTTATTAATACTGTTTACTGGCAACTGATGGTTTTGAGCAAGAGAATATAGAAGCAAGTGTGCAGGACTTATGTTGATCATCAATTTTGTATCACAGAGTAGGCTTTGTAATGGCTAATAGTTTTTCTATGTACTATTTTGAATCTCCAGAGATAGTCTGTCCTTACCTGCCTTTTAGTGTTAAAGGTTTGATTGTCTCCTTTGGACTGATGTTACAAGTCCATGTCCGGCCCATGCTCGCATGGTTAAAAACAAACAAAAAACCTTACGTATCTTTAGCTGCACCAAAACCCCCAAACCTGTCCATGCAAACATACAAATGTAATTTTAATAGAAATAGCAATAAAAAGCTTCAGTATGAACCACTCAGTTCAGCATGATCTTCTTAGGAGTGTCTGATTCTAATGTAGTTATTAGAATAAATCATAATTGTATCATTGTTACCTTGAAATATTTAATTGTAGCTAACATAAGACCTAATAAGAAAAGTACAGTATATGTAATATATAGCTCTTTCCATTTTCCAGTATTTTAAGCTTCATAAAATTCCTATTAGGCTTTAATATTAAATGTAGTGATTTAGTATTTCTGTTACCATAAGAAGGGGTTTACACATCTATAACTGAGGTGTTCATGTACATATTACTAGCTTTGTGTTGGTTCTTCGTATATGTCTTGGCTTTGCATGTGTGAGAGCTGCTGGAACTTCACTGTTGCATAGGCAGATACAGGATTCAGACTGTCCTGTTGCAGCTGAACCTAAATTGAATTAACTTGAGTCTGCCTTGGACTGACTTCTCACAGATGAAAATTACAGTTTATGAGGTAGCTGATATTTATCTGAGTCCTGGCAGAACACATAGACTTTTAACTGCATGTACATTTATACTGCATAGACAAATGAGTTTCTTTGGGTTTTATTGTTGTTGTTGTTGTTTTTCTGCATCAGTGTCATTTCTATAGGAGGTATATATTGATAATTTGTAAATTCTTAGAATTGAAAATACTGTAGCATTTAGTACTGCCAGTGTTCCCTCCTGGTGCAAAGTAATAAAGTCTTGGTTTTGGGGAAGTAACTAGTATTTTGGTATGAACCTAGGGAACTTGTAACATTGTGTCTGTTGCTACTTTATGGCAATGAACTGCTCAAACTGGTCTCTGTGACTGCTTATTGCGGGATTGGTTTTTTTGTGTGTTACAGATTCTCCTTAGTAGGCAAGAGTTTCATAAGCCCACCTGTTTCTTTCCATTTTCCTGTGCAGTTTTCTAGGATTTTTGGAGCTGTATATAATGCATGGTAGTTGTACTGCTGCCTGGCTTGCTGTTATTGCGCTATAAATTTGCAATTTTCACAATAATTGTTCATTCTATATTTTCCCTTTCAGGCAAATTTTCTGAGTAGCAAAAGGAGGGATTCTGCTGGGGTCCTGTGAGAATTCACTGACCTGAATGAGGATTCTTTGGCTCAGGAGTACATTTCCTGCCCCTTCTGAGTTCTACAGGGTCTTTTTTAAGTGAGAAGAACTTAATGAAAAGCTTATGAGATTGTGCTGCTGGCTGTAGAGCTCACTGAGTAATTTTGTGGTCTTTTCCTTCAAGCATAAAGGACATACTAAATTTTTTCTGTATTTTTTTTCTTTTCTGTACTTTTGTTTCCATCCATGTAAAATGTCTTATGTGGAGCTGATAATTATTTTCCCAACTAGAATTGAAAATATTTGAAGGATAACTATAAAAGGCTTCTTCACACAGATCTGCTGAGCTGTTAGATTTTCTGAAACAAGTTTTTCTATAGTCCTTCCACATTTGCATTTGTAAACTGTATTAGACTTTAATGTCATTCAGTAACAACTTTCTTTAACTCTAGATACTGCCATGCTACTTTTAATATGGTTTCTGCCACTTATGTTGGTCGTAACTCCTTTAATTAGTTGGGCTGTTGAACAATGGAGGCTCTTGGTATGTTGGGTCAGTAGTTTCAAAACAACCCTGGTGAGGCCAATGTATGGATGGTGTAGGGGATTCCTTTCTCTCTGCTGAACCTGAACATTTGCCCTCAGCCTTGTGGGCCTGTGTTTCCTCTGTCAGAATGGAAGGGGGAAAATCAATAAAATGGGATGTTCTTGTCCGTATTCACCCCTGAGCTTTAAGCAGTTTGTATCCTAGTTTGGATAGGCAAGGAAAAAATCTGTCGTTGGATTTGTAAGTATGCCAACATTATTCATTACCTTTCAGGTCTCTGTTATTTACTTACACCATTTATGCACCTTCAGCGGAATCAGCCAAGCTGTGTGTCTAGTAACAAGCAAATATTTAAGTATGTGACCTGTAAAGGTGTTTAGATTGCTACTTATGTGCAATTGCTTTTTAATTTCATTGAAGATTACGTGATTTAATACATTTATAGATCAGTTATTACACAGGAATTACAGGCTTTTTTAACAGCCACACAATAAAAGTCTTTTCCATATAGAAGAAAAATATTTATGCTAAGATTAATTCTTGTCGAAATATGGTTTCCAAATGTGTTTAATACCAGTATATTGGGACTTCAATGGCCATATATTTCAAATAGTGAAATTTCATTTAATATTGAGTCATTAACCATTTCCCGGTTTACTTAACTTGGATTTTTATTTGCCAACGCTTGAAACAGGAAAGAAACTTTTATGATAAAAATGCTTCATTTGCCTTTTTATATAACAAGAAATATTTATGGATATCTGCCTGAATTCCAGTATTAGGAAAATAAGCTTTTGTAAATTCAAGGGTTAATTTCATTTCTCAATTTGTTTTTCTGAGAGGGAGAATGTCTTATGAGGTGCTGTAAATACTTGACAGGCAATAGTAGAGCTAACAGATTTTGGAAAGTGGCTTCTGCATTAGCTCAGTTTTTACTCTCCCAGTCTATTACCCATTTACTTCAAGGCCTTCAATATGATACAGATATAGTAACAATAATTGGATTTCTAGCTACTTCCTAACATTCATAGGCTTACATGCTGAGGTTTGGTCTCCCAGTTCACTGTAGGCATACAAAGATTCAGAAGCAGTTTTTTTAGACTTGACTTCTTAATCTAAATTTCTGCTAATCACCTAATTTGTGTAAAAACTTTCAGGGAAAGCCTTGTCTTTTGTTAAGATTTGTTCATCATTGACAGGCCCTGTGCATCTGACTTGTATTTCTGATCAGTTGTTTTTAAAGGTCACTTGTGCCTTCCAGAAGTGGGTGCTGACATTCCAGGTGTCTCCTCAACAGAGCTGTCTCTCTTTAGAAGACTATGGCCAGTTTCTTACTAAAATGTAGCAGTTGTATTCTCATGCTGCAAAGAAATTGCTGTCTTATATTGTGCTTTTCAGCTTAAAAACTTTCAGGAAAAGTATATTTTCTTTGTAGAGCATATAGACTTATTTAAATTATATATAGAGAGAGTATATGTGTGTTGTTTTTTTTTTCCAGAGTGGAATGGTCACTTAATCCCAGAAGATTTTTTCCTGGGAAGTGATTAATTACTGAAGGCAAACTCGTACAATAGAAGCTATTTTGAAATCTTAATTATAGTGTTGATTATATTCAATTTACAGGCTTCTGGACATGACAAAATGAAGCCTGTAGGTTTTTTAGACGCTGAAAATTAGATGTATAATTAGTCTGTTAGTGTCATTATGAAGACATTATTTCCTTTTTCTTATTGATCAATGATAAAAGCAGAAATTTCTTCTTTAAAATGAAATTATAATATTTGATCCAGCATTTTTAATGTTAATTTGTCATTTGGTGTCACTGGAAAGAAACAATTTTCATTGGAGATTATTTTCTGAATTGGACTGGAAAGTGTGGCTTTGTGCTTTATTATTTTTATAGGGTGGAGAAGTTTTCCTGGTCTGTTTCTGAAAGAGGAAAAAAGAAAAAGATCAAAGAGAAATGCTCTGACATTTTTCCTGAGAAAAAATCAGCCTACTGTTTGATAGGCTTTATGTTTTTCTCTTGCTTGATGATTGATATTTCTCTGGTACACTGACGTGTGTCTCAAGAGCATAAAAGTGAGGGGAGGATGGTGCTAACATTTGAAAAGACTTTGTGTGATCATTTCAATTTGTTTTATTTTTCTGTCCATTGTTTATCATATTTTTCTGAAGCCAGGAAAGCTCTTGTGTTCCACTTGGGGAATATTTTTTCTGGAATGTTTTTCATTGAGTTGAAACAATTTGTGTAGTTAGTTACTCATCTATCACTCTAAATGTTTTCTTTTTTGCTACAGCAGTGGTTTCTGCTCTCTACTGCCATGTTTTCATGAAGAATCATTTTTTCTTAAGTGACTCTTCAGTGTAAGAAACTATTTGTACTGTTAGGAACAGTACATTATTTTGATATAACCCAGTTAAGGAAAATGAGATATTGGGTAAAAGTTTCAGAACCATCTGTAATGACTTAACAACTTAAACCATTGGTAGTTAAAAAGTGGTAAGTACTCAAAGGCCTATCAAAATGTTACCCTGTGTCCTTGGAAACTTTGGCTTAATTCTTTTTAAATTCAAAAAATATCAGATGTTGTTGGCAATAATCTCCATATAAAAATAGTGGTGAAAAAAGCAGCTTCTACAAGGACAAAACCCCAAAACAGTCCAGATAAAGAAACATGAAATGTAGCAAATTTGGTAGTTACAAGTGCTCTTTGCTGATGTTATTTTTGGTAGGAGCAGGTTTTCAGTTCTCGTTGAGAATTACATTTTGCATTTCTCCTCCTGTGCATGTGCCTTTATATTCTGTCAGCAAACAGGTTGACATCCTTTAGAAATCTGAGAGCTGGTGTTGGCTCATTCGCTTCTCTTCTTTGAACTGTGTCAGTAAAACCTTCACATTCTGTTGTCGATCCACAGCGTGGGAGCACTGGCAATTCAGGTTTGTAAATCCCAGTGATGCAAATTCATCAGCAGGCAACTGTAGTAATGGTGATGTGTGTAAGGAAATACTTCAGAGAGCATTAATGTCTGCAGTATGGACTGTCTGTTTTTATAATCCTGCTAGCTCCCTCTCAGAAAACTGATTGGGTTTCATGGGTATGGCTAAAGGAATGGCCAGAGAAACAACAAAATGCTTGGCAGGGACAGCGGGGGAAGGAAAGTTGAGTGAGATATCTTCAGTTTTATTGTGTTAGTTTAGCTCGAGTGAAAGGAGAAGGAGATGAAAATAGTTGAAACTTAAAGCTCTGATTTGCTTTAGTGCAAGACAAGAAGAATCTTCTTACTACAATTGCTTTTAAATAGACAGAAAAGGAAACCACCAGAGGGAGATGCAGGGTAAAAGTAAGGTCACTTTTCCAAGTGAGTAGTAAATTGAAAACAAGAATTAAAAGGGGTGGGGGAGGGGACACTGTTTGCCCAGAACTAGGTTGAAATGTTTCAGGGAGAAACTAGCAAGTTTTTCATTGGCAACTTATATTAATACAGTATTTTATTATTTTTCTGAAGTTAGTTTGTTTCAAGTGCTTTTATTGTGATTATTACCAAGTCTCTTGGGAAATTTATATTACTAGCATCACTTTCTTTTACGAAATAAATAATTTTAAGGTACTAAGTGTTGTGAATATATCGGTCTGTTGACGATCTTTATTGTTCTACAAATCAGATAAAATACTTCTGTCCTGGATATTGACCTGGTGGGAAAAGATTTACTTTGATTCATAAGTCAGCAAAATTTCATAAACACTTGTTATTATTCAGGCAAGAATAGTTTTCAGAATGTGTTTTTCCAGATCCTCTGACATAAATATTCTCAACATTTTGGATGTTGAGAATACCAACAAATGCCTTTGTCTTTGGTATTCATTGTATTGGACTCTCTTAGTCTTCAGCACCACTTTTAATTTTCATCAATATTCATGTTTTCACATAAATAAGCATTTATTTGAGATTTGTTGATTTTTTTTGAGCTCTTGGTTTCTTGGAAGACAGCTGCACCATCTTCAGCCTGGTGTTCTCTGTCCCCTGATTCAGCACTGATTCTGCTTTTTCTAATTTCTTATAAATGGGAGAATTGACACTTTACACGATGTTTCTAAATTCCTTGGACTGGCAGAATCAAGTAAGGGTGCAGTCATGGTATCTGCTCAATTATGTGTCTGTGTCACTTTGACATAAATAGTGTCCAGCTAGTTTATTCTAACTTGGCATAAAAGTAACTGCAGCTTAGTGCTTGAGCACTGTTTTTTTCTGTAAGTTGCTGTCTACAGGCACTGCTTATTTAAAACAGCAATTATCGAGCACTCCTTCTTTAAGTGGCCTGTGCTGCAAGACATGAGGGTGCCAAAATTTGTGCCTCCATTGTCAGTCTTCATCTCCCTCAAGGCAAAGACTTCTACTAGTGCAAGAAGAAACCTGGTTTTCAGATTGTACATTTGGGAGCTTTGTTTGGGGTTTCTGATAATTTTTTCAAGTGATACAATGGCTTAATTCTCCAAAATTATGTTTTTACATTTCACTTGCAAGGAAGGAAAAGGTAATATGCATTTTGGGAATTTAACTTTATGAAAAACCCCATTGTTTGATTGCTTCTGGCACTTACAGTTATGAACTGTTTGACAAATATATCAAAAAGGAAGTAACATATAAGTGATATTCGTTGACATTAAAAACTTGTGTGGTTTTTGAGTGTCGGTGCATTGGTAGTTGTAACTAGATTCTAACTTACTACAGCTTGCAGGAAACCCATTCCAAAGGAAAGTAGCTAAATGGTTTTGTTGGACCAGATCATTAGGCTTAAATGAGAGAGAAGCAAGGCTCTTCTTCCAAAAAGAAGACATAAAGCAGAAAAATACGTTAACAAGGTAATGAAATAAGGAG
>JAYDZK010000113.1:60845550-60920855 GCA_034509185.1 Euphonia xanthogaster | reverse complement strand
CTCTTCCAAAAAAAAAAGACATAAAGCAGAAAAAAAATGTTAACAAGGTAATGAAATAAGGAGTTGTATCTGTTGTAAAATTAATGAGTTTTCTGGATTTTCTTGTCAGCAATGCAAATTAAGCCACTGCTATCTAATGTTGTAATCTCTTCTTGAAAGCGGTAATTTCCTAGTTCATGGACTTCTTTAAATATTTTGAATTAATTGTAGTGAAGATGATAAAGAGCAGTTGCCCTTATAAGTAGGAGCATCTCTATAGATCTTAATTTTTGTAATCTGCTTGATGGGTCTGAACAACTGGAGAACATTTTTACTCTCCGGGGTCAATAGTAAATTCAGATTTAGTGCTCTGAGCACTCAGAAACACCAGATTCATGACCCCTGTTATTCTGTGACTTTTGCATTCCTCCTCCTCTGCCTCCTCTCAGATTTTCTGCATGGTCAGGGTTACTCATTTTTATTCCCCTTCTTCCAAAGATTACTCTGTTTCCCTCCCTCCCTCTCTTCCTCCCTTTTCTGTTTTTTTTTTTTTTCTTTGACCAGCAGCCCATCAATATATGCTTGTGAGTAAAACTGGGGAAACCAGACGTTTCACATCATTTCATATTGCTCTGTATTTTATTAGAATCTAATGCTGCTTCAGGCTGAACTGAAACTTGTTAAGGGATTTGAAGTGCTATCTTGATTATCATCTTGGGTCCTGTCATACATTCTTCTGTCTCCCAGAAACTGCTCTCTGTTAAAGATATGTGTTGTCACATATATGTGTACGTGCTTGTATGTTGTGTATAGCAATGGCTGGTAAGAGAATCAGGAATAATTTTCAAAGGATGCATAATAGGATTTTTTGGTTTGGTTTTGTTTTCTTGAATGAAGAATGATTGGAAACCTATTTATTGGATGATCCACCTAGAATCCAAGACTGTGGTTTGCATATGGTACAGAAAATATATTTGGTATGATAATCTCAGTAAATGAGCCTTTTTAAAATGTAAGTGTATTCAGAGAGAATGAGAGTAAGGGACAGCAAATGTTCGTAAATTTTGGTGATTTTTTTAAGAAAAATTAAATATATTGAGATCTAGAATTATATAAACTATTAATTTTATCATCAATTGCAGTTTTAAGGATTTAGATAGTGGCAGTTGGATTGGGAAGGCTAGACTTGGGCAATTGGGTAGGTATAAATTTGGTCTGTAATTTCTCTTTGAAATAAAATTTGGTTAAAGAATTTTGAATTCTAAAAATGAGGAAAGGAGCCTCTTCTGATACCATACATAGTCAGGAATAATAGAAAAATACATCTGATAGAACAATTTGTTTGCCTAAAATTCATGTGCTTTAAAATTAATTTGATTTATTTCAAAAGGTGTAAAAGGTTACTATAAAAATTAGGACTGTAACTACAGTGGTTTACTACTGTATGTATGTTTCTATTGGTGTTTTCACAGAATTATGGGGTCCTGCCTTGGAGAAATCTGCAAAACAACTAATTTATATACATTTCATATAAACACATTTATATATGTGTGTGTGTGTATACACAGAAGTAATGTTAGGATTGGTTTCTTCAATGAATCCCTCTCACACACAAATAATGCTAGGGTTGATTTCTCCACTGAATTCCTGTATTTATGCCTTGTTTGCATCTTCATATGGAGTTAATCCTTATCTAGATATACATTTCCATGCAGGATTAAGCATTGTTTTCATACTTGTCCTGGATTGTTTTGTAGTTTTGGTTTTTTTTCCTACCAAGGGCATGATATTTTCTAGAAAAGAACTGTTTTTCTTACAGAAGCAATACTCACTTCTTATTTCCTGTTAAAGCAACACCGTAGGTTGGAGTAGAAAAGTACGTTCTGATGCTATGTACCACAGATGTATTTCAAAATATTTAAGAGGTGTCATTTTGTGTTGCAAACATACGAATATTCTTAGTATTTATACTTTTATATATAGATGTTTCAGCTATTATAAGGAGTGAATGTGGTAGGGTAAAAGTAAATTTGTATCTTTTCCTGTATATATGTGTGTCTATTTATCTGTATGTAAATATCAAATGCAGGCACGCAGAGCAGGCAGCATACATTGCTAAGCTCCTTGTGAATGCCTAAATTTGGGAATTTTGTAAATTACATACAACTGCTTTTCCAGAAAGTGCAAATGTGTGAAAAAATTGCCAGGATGTGCTTTGTTGACAGATTTGCTAATGCAGTTGTCTCAGTGATTTGGTTGAGGCTGTATGTCAGGCAGCCTGCGAAGCATTTGCTGTGGGTTTAGTTTCATATGATGTCTAGTGTTTTCCAAAATTGGGTCGTTTAATTATTCACCCTTTTAAGCCCCAACTTAAAATCTTGGACAGAGCTTTGTCTTCTCAGCTTTGTCATTGTAGGGCTTTGAAGAGGGTGGGGAGGAAGGCTTTTGCTGCCTTGTAAAGAAACGATTCAGAAAAAAAAAAAAAAGATTCTGTATATGTCTTCTCTCCAGCTGACAGGCAAGTGTCTGTTTTGTGCCCATGCACACATGAGATTAGGGACATGCTCTGCATTAAGGCTGTTGTACAAGGCTTGCTATATCTTTAATAAGAGTGTCATGAAATTTGCCTTCACGTTCCTTTCTGATTCATTTAGTTGAAGAGCAGAAGGAGAGTGTGTGGCTCTGCCTATGGTTTCTCTACCATTGTTTACTGTGTATTATATTGTGTAATCCGTCAGCCAATTTTAATTTCACAAGCTACTCATTGTGTTTAAACAGTGCGTTTCTTATATTAAATATTTATGGAAGTCTTTGGGAAGAATACATTAAAATGGCAGATGGAGGTCGTTTCAAGCATTCTCTTGATTGAAGGCTGGGGACCCCTGTGAATTTGAAGTCTGCTTTCAAGGAAAGTTCACAATGTCTGATTATAACCCAAGCAGGCAAGAATTCCACCAATTCCCTGCACTGTGATTTCAAAAAGCAATGGCTGCCTATAATCTTCATGCTTCAGCACCTTTCATTTTGAAATCATTTGCAAGTGCACTGAAGAATGGTGAACAAAAGCATTTACAGTTGTATTGCTTATTAATAATTCAACAGACCTGCAACTTTTGCACATTAAGATTACTTTACTCATTGATTTTTAACTACTAAAGCTACGAGGAAAATCTGGCTTTTGATGACAGGACTGAGATGTGCATTTTCAGACTCACACTGATAACTGGGGACTTTTGTGGGCCAGGTGTGAAAGGGGCCCAGCAGAGGGGATGATGTTATGTCAGGCAGGTTAGCTGTCCCACATCCTCAAAGGCTGCAGCTGAGGTTTGCTACTGCTCAGCCTCAGCCTGCTGCCCTTGCTGCTTTGCATTGCTGCTTCTCCAAAAGATGCCATGAGCATCCCTGCTGATGTGCAAGGACTGACTTTGCTTTTTTTTTTGGTAGAAGCTTTTACTCCAACACCTTTTCCTTTGCTCTAGTGGAGCATATGCATGAGAAAATAAATCTAAGCTGGTGTGTTTTTTAGAAATAAAAAAATAGTATAAGAGTTGCAGCCTTTTATGCGCACTTGAACTAATAGGACCAAAGGCATGTCCTGGAATTGCCCTTTTCTGATAACTGTACATTTAATTTTATTTTTTTTTAATTATAGAGAAACATTTAGGAAAGCAGGCAGTAAGATAGCAACTCATGGACAATTTTTAACATTTTTATTCTTCATTAATTTATAAGCAAATTTGATATGAAATTGATAGTGTCTCAAAGGTGAAAGAGGGATTACAGAACTGCTGGCATAGAGAGACAGAAAAGGTCCACTAGGATATATTAATCATATTTAAAAAAAAATAAATACAGCAACCCCAAATCAAAACCAAAACAAAACCAACCCTCATTAGAGAAGGCATAATTTTTATCAAGCTTCAGGATATTTAGCAAAGTTTCTTTGAGAAAAATATAAAAACTAATGTGTTAGCAGCTAGAGGAACCTACCTTTTGCTCTTGTTATTTGCTAGAATAGCTCCAGTGTTTTCTCAATGTAAATTATATTATTTTTTGTTGTTTGTACTTTTTGACATTTGCTGCTTAAACCATATTTATGCTTTTGCTAATTATAAATTCTGAAAAGTTCAATTGTGAAAAAACCAGTTTTGTCATTGTGCATTACCTTATAGAAATGTATGCAATGTGTAGTAATTATTTATTTCATATTGGGAATATTGTGCCCATCAATTTGCCTGAAAGACAAAGTTCTTGCTGCAAAGAGTCTCTTTTCAGAGCAAACAGCAGGTAAGCATAGCAGGAGTCGCTACACCCAAAATGCAGGCAAATGAATTTACCCTTCTGCGTTTTGTGTAGACAAAGGAGACATTCTTATTAATTCTGCAACTACAAATTTGGTTTCATTTTTTGTAATTATTCTCTGTCCATGTGAATCATTGTGGCAGCTGTGTACTCTGTGCAGGTTGGGTGACTTAATCGTATCTCTTGACCTTAACTAATACTGACACCGAGGAGACTGTGCTGCTGATGGAGGATGTTACCAATAACAGGGCAGTTTTGGAGTCAATTTTACACCCTCAGAAATCCTTACATCTTAAGATTTGATTCAAATGTAGAAATTTCATACATTTCTCTGAGAAGTTGTGTGTCTATCAGGTTTACAATTTTGCTTGTTAACCATTTTTTCATTTATGTGAGTATAATGTATTTTTGTTGTTGTTTTTCTTTTTACTTAAGAACTTTGTGGTTTTTCTTTGAATTTCTTTTCAATGATACATTGGAAGTTTTCAAGCTTCCTGAACACATGGATAATAAAGTTAGGTCTGAATTCACATCTAAGAAAATAATTTCCATAGAAAATTGAGGGAGAAATTTCTTATGCATGAAATTTAAACTGTAATTCTAGCATTGTTTGGCCATGTTGCTGTAATATATTCACTGTAAAAACTAGAAGCTGTGTAAATAAGTGAGTGGCAGTTGCCCCAGGCAGAAATTTTTACTGATTCAACGAGATAAAAGTAATTAAGAAACATGTAGACTGATGGGTAATTAAATCCATGGGAAGCGTTTTGTAACTAATTACTACGTTCTAATCACAGATTGCTTTCTATTTGTCAAGGTAAGTGTATATAATTACACAGTTCCCATTTTCTTTCATCTAAAATCATCTCAGTTGGATGAGTATCTTTTAAGCGAGCCCAGACCTCTTAGTTTTTGGCAGTTTTTTTCCTTGGAATAAAACAAAGTGGTGGTCATCTAATTGCCTGGATCCAGGTGGCACGGTGTCTGCACTTAGCAGCGATGCTTTCTGCCATGCTTGCATCACATTGTGCTCTGTGACACGTCATTCTCATTGCTCCTGGTTGTTCCTACTCTGTTTAGATGCCTAATGACATTCTGGTACTCATCACTAGACTTAATTGAAACTCCAGCATTTAGGCATCTGAATTTCGTGCCTTTGTCTCAGCTTTTCAAGTGAAGATATTTTAATACTTTAAAGAAAAAGGTTTCCTTCTGTTAAGAAGGGTGATACTGTTTAGATAAAGCTTTGTACGTAAGTGCTTGGGCAGAGCTGAGCTGGCTATTTTTCTAATGTGACATTTCAGTTTCTCTTTTAGATGGTTTATGTTTTCAGCCTGACAAGGTGCTTGAGGAAAATGTAACTCCATATATCTATACTTGATTTTGTCTTAGAAAATGGGATTCCCCAGTATGTCTCACCAAAGCCCAGATTTCCCTTGAATTCTAAAGCCTGGAATAGAGAGGATATGAAAATTGTATCAATCTTTGGAATTGTTGTTCAGTACATTGTCTTTTATTATAAAATCATGGATTCATCTATAATCAGTGTAACTTGCCATTTTCTCCTGCCTTGTTCACACCTTGACACGTGACTGAAGTAGGTATGAAGAAGTATTGCTCTGTTGTGTCAGGGAACTGCCAAGAATACTCAGTAAGCTTGTTCTGCTTTTCTCCAGTGGTGGTCAGTACTGGATGCTTTGGGAACAGTGAAAGAAGGGAGGCAGCTCGAGGTGAGGCTCAGCTTAAGCCTTGCATGGCCCCCAGCTTCATGGGCCCTCCCATGTCAGAGATTGCGGTCTGAAAATCGTCTTTAATAGCCTCTTCTTCATTAATTTGCTTACAGACTTACAGTTCTAGTCTCTGCAGCAGCCCATAGCAATGAGTTTCATACTTTCTGTTTCCAATATCATTTTTTTTTTACCTAAAGCTTTTGCCCAAGACACTTATTGGTTCTATAAAGTTATGGAATCTCAAATACTGAAAATAGGTGCATTGTCATTTTCCTGATGATCTTGGCAAGCTCAAGGTACTGTCCATCTTTGTTGTATTCTCCTTCTCCTCTGTCATTTTCAAACTGAATTGTGCATTACCTGGTCTCTTTTCTTGTGTCTGCTTTATTACAGTCTTCTTCATGATAACTTTTATGAAGTAATGCCATGATAGAATTCAGAATTTTGAAATACCAAGGGTGTGTGAAAAGGCATAGCATTAGCTTTCCCTTAGTTTTGTATTCTCTTTTTATTCAGTGTTAACATTCTGCCAAGTTTTTTTTGATTGGTGTTAATTAGTTAGATGATGCTTTCAAAAAATTATCTAGAGAAAAGGTTATCTTCCTTATTCAGGCTGTACTACATAATTTTGAGCCCTTCTTTTTCAGGATTTAATTTTTTTCTTCTTTTTTTGTGGTGTGTTATTTTGTGTTTATCTGCACTGGCTTTCATTGGCTGTGGTATTATTATTACCTCTTAGTTCATTATCATCCCTGCAAGTTGTTACAACTAATTTAGTTTTGACTTCCTGTGCATAATTTTGTCATCACAAATTTTTCTTGTGTTCCTCTTTCACAATTTTTCAGATTTCTTGTCTCTTGAACACACCAATCCACATACAAATGTGATGATTTCTGTCTATTGTAAAAGCTGGCAAGTTATTCCTAAAGTTGCTTCCTATCTGTATCAAGGTAATCCACAAGAGGCATCAGTCCTTCTATCCCATGAGATATTAGTTTCTCTGCAAGTTATTGGTGAAGGGCATTTGAGAGCTCTTTGGAAATCTATATGCACTATTTTGTCTCTATGTTAATTGAATAATGGAAAAAGTATAATAAGCATAGGAATTCATATAAGCATAAGGATTAACATTGACAAAAATACAAGTTGCCCTTAATGTGACAGAGAGTTCTATTAAGAATTTAGATAGAATGGTACCAGAATAAAATGTAACACTCACCTTCATATAACGTGCAATTCAGAGCTTAAAGGTATTTAATCTCCTATGCTTTAAATTCTTCATAGTATTTTAATTACTTAATTTTAAATACTTAGTTGAAATACTTAATAGATGCATTCTTTATGCAGAATGATTTTGCAGCATATCAATTTTTAAAATGAACCACTGAAACTTGGTAGGGCTCGCACTCTTGCATCAGAAGTGGAGAAGTTAAATATCACTCATGTCCTTTTGTATAGTGCAAGTCTGATTTGATTTGCACCATCCTAGGCTTGAACTTGGAATTGTAGCTACTACAGAGCTTTTTCTAGATCCACTTTATCAAATTTTTGTGTAATGAAAACCACTTTGCAGCACCTGTGTAAGATCTACAGGCTCCAAAATTTGTAAGTAGCTACTTCTGTAGTAGCCGAAAAGCTACTGAGCTGATCTTGAAAAGTGAGAAGTTGATTTAAGGAGAAAGAAGCCTTAAAATGAGTAGACAAAAGGTGAAGTTTTACTTTCAAAGCTAACAGAAGCTCGAAGTGAGCTCCCAGAGACAGCTTCAGTCTCCCCCCACTCTCAGCCCTGTGTACTGGCTCCTGTACTGCCCTCTCTACTGGGATGACACACTGAATGGCTGCTCTGTGAACATCTGGAGAGCTGGATTACAATAGCCTTATGAGGATGCAGACAGATTAGGTTTAGTCATTGTTAGTCCATTAATTTCTTTATCCTTCTCGCTGCAGGATGGAAGAGAAGAGAAATAGGTGGTTGGAGAAAAGTTGTGACTATTTAAGATTCCACGCCATTCTTGTTTGCTTTGTTTTCATCATCTTTTACCCCTGGATACATCTTCTCATTCCTTCTAAGCAGCCGTTTACACTGGTCAGTATCAGGACTGTCCACTGTCAATTGCTCTTCCTTCCTACTACTTTTTCTGGTTACATTGCTTTCATTACTGAGGCCATGCAAGAAAGCTGTTTCTCAGCAGAAAACTTAGCAATTAAGAAAGAAGGGGGAGGAAAAACTAAGGGGAAAAAGAAAGAGTTTGTCTCCTCAGCTTACTGTTTGATTTTGTGCGAAGATGAGTCAGGGACATAAACCGGCAGCATACAGGAATGTAGGACCACTGTAGATCCAATAGATATCCTTTTAATATTCTTGTAGGATGAGACCCTTAGAAGAAAAACATGGGCTTGGAAGAAACAGAACGGATTTGGCAAGGCAAGTAGACTTGATTGTCAGGTTTTGTCTGCAAAGAAGTGCTCATGTTTGATGAAGAAATGTCTACGGAGGCTTTCCTTTAGGCTGCAGCAGTGCTGAAACTGATGTGTCATAATTTCAGTCTATAGAGGTGGCTTAGAAGGGAGAAGTGAAGGAAAAATCATCTCCTGAAATAACTGCTCCAAACAGACTTGACTTCTGAGAGCTATCATTTGTATGCTTTTCACTTCCAGTATCCAAACTGGTGATACAAAAGTGTGATTTCTAGAAAAGATGCAGTGGGTTGATGTTTATACAGTACCTGGCACTGGTTAGAGTCATGTGAATTCCTACCATATTAGAACTAATTATGGTAAGAAGAAAACTTACCTACTAACTTTTTAGAAGAAAAAGAGAGATAAGATGAAGAGCAGTCTTTCAAAAAGCACTTTATTTTCTTATTCCTAACATGCATTAATTATTTGAAATAAAAAAATCACATCTCCATTGGGTGACATAGCCATGAAGTGTTTTCAGTTTCAAAGAGAGCTAGTTAAGCGCTCTTTGTAGGATAAGATGAATGCTATTTATTTACTGAGATCATTCAGGCATCAAAAAATAATGCTAACATTACAGAGTGTGATATGATTCTTCCTAAAGAACCATTTTAAAAGAAATTAAATATAACTAGACTACAGGCACAGCTGCAGCAGAAGCACACAATCTAGCTTGAAATAAGCCACCTTTTTTTTTTTTTTTTCCCTAGTACTTTAACTTCAGCCCAGAATTTTATTTCTCGAGCTTCTCTAGTAGATTTGTTTTCCTTTAAATAAGTGTCTGGGATAGCTGCTGCAAGCCAGGTCACTTGGATGTGTCCAAGCAAAAACAGTAATGCAGGATGTATGCACTGGTTCGTATTATTCCTTTAAATTAGCACTTTGTTTAGAACTTCATACAAGCAGCAAATTGGTGATATATAAGCCATCACAAACCTTTCAGGTTTCTAGTCTCCTCTAAACTGGATTGTATTCAAGTTAATCTGAGATGAAATGCATTATTGCCTTTACATGGAGTCATTCAGTCCCTCACGTTTCATAAATCTGTGGACAAGATATTAATCCAGTAGTTGCAGCTATAGTGAGGTTGTTTATATTTTTTCTCACTGACTTAAACAATGCTAATTTCCTTATCCTGACTCCTGTGAACTTATGAAGAAATAATAGTGTTTTAGTTTATGTTATGGAATTTGAACATGCATTTTAAGTAATAACATTGGAATGCTTCAAATTAAAAACTAGTGAGTGGCCCTGAAGATCAGATCCTTAAGTAAACCACCTTTTTTCCTGTGGAATAGAGAGGCAGATACTGCTAATTTGAGATGAACTCCACAGAATATCAGTAGAATTCCTTTAGCGTAGAAATGGCTTCAGCCTTCTTTCAATGTATGTATTCCCTGGACAGGTGAATTCAATCCTTATAAGCCATGTAAATTTACCCTTCTGTAATAAGGCTCTGGAAACTTTGTGCTTTGTTTTATTTTTACTATGCTGCTGTGTTGAATTGTGAATGCACTTGTGGTTTTTTAGAATATATCTTTATAGGGAAACACAACTTTAGAACCAAAGCATGTGTCCTTTTGTTTCTCTTTGCAGTTCAAGGTGGGCTAAATAACAAGACGCTTGTGTTAGCTCCTTTTCTGACAGATATTTAGGTGGTCCTGTATCTTCCTATTAAATAATTGGAACAGCAAAAAATTCTTTACTGGCAGTCTGCACCTTGGCTAATTGGTGCTGAGGATGTCACTAGTCAGATCCAAGGACTTCCTGCTGCTGGTTTCCCAAGTTACAAATCAGAATTAGCTGCTGACAGCCAGCCAAATAACTTCAGCAAATACTTAGGACAATGGGCACTGAAAAGCACCAAGTCTGTGAAGTAAGTCAGTGGTTTATAGACACTAAGCATTCCTGAGGATCTCTTAAGCTGAGCCACATGGTGCTCAGCTAGGAAGTTGATTGATGGTTTTACAAAGAAAAAAAATGTTTATGAAAGAATGCTTTTCTTACAGATTATCCTGCATTAATATATATCTGATGTGCCTGGCAATGTTTCAGCAATTGGATGTTTGCCAAGGCTTGACACTTCTGCAAGACACAATGGAGTTTGTCTAGCAGCACAGAGCTTTTTGTTTTATGATCCTGTTTTTAATGAGGCAGACACTTTCATAAGTATTATCCTCCTCTAAATCAGTAACACTTGTACGTTGTGATCCTTACACGTTAAATTGTTTATCCGGGCTAAAGTGGAGTCCATTTTTGCAAATTTTTGCTTCTTATCCAGAATTTCTGTCTTACTATATCATTCTGTTTCAGTGGTTGGATTAAACAAAAAGGATAGCAGAAGGTCTCATGTGAAGCTGAAGAAGAATTATGGACCACATACAAAATGTTCTAGCGAGGTTCACGATTCATATATCCCAAAAATATGCTCAGAGATGTTTAAATACCTTTGTAAAGACCAGTGCTCAAGGATATCAATGGGAGCTAGGAGACTGAAAGTATTTGTAGATCTGTCTTTAGTAATTTCACAGAACTAGACAAAAGTTTGGTATTAAATGTCTTTATTGGACTAATTTACTAGTGAATTTCTTTTGTGCAATTTTTGCTGTTAAATATTTGTATTTTGTGTGCTGTTTTATAGAGGGCAAAAAGGCATTAATGTGCAGTGGGGAGAATTATTAAATCCTTCCTCTCAACATGGGAAGGCAGCAGAACTTGGTAATTCTGAAACTGCAGCACAGAAATTGGTCAGGCTATGGTTCCCTTATGTTCAATTTATAATTAATGCCTATAACAAATTATTTTACTTTGAAATTTGACTTATGTCTATCCTCCCTAACGTCACTAGTGAATGATTTTTTTAAGCCAAAATGTCTTCGGATGATTCAAAATGATTGAAAAGATATGTGTGCTTTCTTTTATGAGAGAAGCCTTTAACAAACCATCATTGAGGCTGAATTATTTCTCATTACTAGCAGAGAGTGGTTCATTTAAATTGCATTTAAGGTCATCGACAGGGCAGGTTGAAGGGGAGGAAAAAGAGGAGATATGCATTGTGGTTAAATGTGTTGGAACAGACCTGCAAAATAAAATAGAGACTGTCAGATAGTCTCAATATTTGTTCTGTCATGCATAGAAACATACACACAGAGAATATGCATAAAAACTATTGCTCCAGTGGCTTGCATTCAAGCATATGGTTTGATGAATTGCTTGGAGCCCTGGTGATAAGGAATATTAACAACGTGAAGACGGCAAATCTTTTAACTGCCCCATCCTATTGATTACTGTCACATGCTATTCTTTAGGTTTAAGTAGAAGTAAACTAAAGCATTTGCACAAGTAATTATAATTACAAGTTGCAAATTCTCATGAATCTGTACTTTTATTTATGCAATGCTTGGGATATTTTTTGAAGACCAGCTTTTTTGTGATGGGATACAGCCTGCTTTCTCAAGTTTGGTGTCCTGTGATGATGATAGACTTCTCCACCAGTATGAAGCCCCCTTTTTTCCATGTGTGATATTCCAGGCTGGTGGCTATCATAAACTGAGAGGTAGTCCTGCCTGCTTTCCCTTGAAGTGGGACACACACTTGGGAAATGCTTCTCTGGCTGGTTACTGTTGTTCACTAAACTTGTGGAAACTTACTGTTGTTGAGAATATTAATTTTATGCCAAATTTCATAGAAATTGGTCAGTAAATTCAGAAGTCACTGGAATAGAATGATACATGCACAGCATGATTCTGAAAGCCTTGTTTTCTTAGGCATCCTGATTAAAGCTATAGTTCTTAAATACAAACTTAAGAAATCCAAGTCCACGTTGGAGACTTGAGTAGGGAGATTTGCTAACAATATTGGCATCTACTAACTCAGTTCACAGTAAAAGCAAAAGAGAAGTTGTTGTTAAAAAAATAGAAGCTGAATGTTGTCCATTCTTCTTTATTCCTAAAACCCACTCTGATTGATTTAAACTAATATTTCATAAGTAAGAGTGGCATCAACACTCCTGTTTGCATAGTAACTCTAAACCTAAACAAATGAGGGATAACTTCATAGTAATCCCAAGATGACTGGATATTTTGTTCAGCTGGAGGAAAGGAATGCATTTCTTTTGAACATTTTCTTTTAAGAGGTTTTAGTTTATTTTTCTCTGCCAATCTGTAATTAAGATTCTGGTGTTATCGAATACAGCCAGTTTTGCTCATTTCTCCAATTTGTGTTTGTGTTCATGTGTTCACACTCAGTCTTCAAAGGCTTCTTTCCCATGTCTGAGTCTCAAGCAGTATCTGAGCTGAGATATTACATGTGTGTCTAGAGCTTCTCTGTAGGTTTCAGGGAAGCGTTTTCATCCTATGCATCACTTTAGGGTTTATGCTTGTATGTTTCACTGTATTTTGTGATCTGTATTTAGGATTTATGGCATCCTTTTAATTTTTGTTTGAGGTAAGTGGTTGAAAAAGGTAATTTTCAGATGGAGACAGGAGAGAGGAAATATTAGAGGGAATCTTTCTGAAAATATGGTAAACTCACAAAGCCACTTTATTCCCATTTATTAAGTAATTGTTTCTGTTCATACAGAAATGGCTAAAGGTATATAACACAATGTAAGTTGCAGCCAAAAATTGTTGTTAGTGTTGCATAGGGACAAAAAGATGTCTTATGCTACAAATTAAGAGTTACTATAAGCTCTTTATTAGATTATTTGGATATTGCAGCACATGACCCAAGGCTAAAGTTCATGTTCTTAAAAAGAAATTATTGGCAATCAAGATATGCTTTTTAAGAAATGACGTTTTTCCCATTTTTGAAACTGACTAAAACCAGATCTTTCATTAGGTTTCTTCTTATTTCTGGCATTGCTAAAGCTTATGGCATATGTCGAAGTGAGAAATGGTGTATGAACATGGAAAAAGTTTCTTCTGCCACAGGGCAGAGTATTTTATAGTACACATTTTAATTTTTTGGTTGTACTTTGGTTTGGATATTTGATAATTTCGTAGGGTATTGTTTGTATTTTAGTTCTTTATGCAACTTAGTGATATGCATTTTGCATTTTTAGTAAAACTGCTCTGCAAAATATCCCATCTATCATTACTGGAAAACATAAACAGATGCAAAAAAGCGCTCCTTTATCTGTTGAATCATATTTCTTTCAGAAAAAATGAGAAACATTTTGGGATGGCATTTGTGTTTGATTTGTGACTCCTCTAGAAAGTTTGGGCTGGAATTATTTTCAAGGCTCATAGGGTTCTGAAAGAAAATTATTCTTTAAGTTCCTCTGAAAATAATGTAGTTGTGGAATTCTGAAGCTTGATAGCAATCCAACGATTACATGGATTACTCATCAATATGCTGTTGTAATGTTGCTCTAAGTGTTGAAGGGCTGAATATTTTGCATTTTAATACAACTTCTTACACATGTCCATACTAACTGGCAGAACCGGTGCTTTCTGGAAGACTTCTTCTTCAACCTAATTTTCCCCTGCCCATAGAAATTTCGTGTATGCAGTGGCCAAGGGCAAGAGCACCATCCCCGACAAACTGCAGCACTTACCCTATAACGCCTGGGATGTTCTGCATGTTCTGCATCCCTGTAGCCATGTGAGCACCTCAGCCAGGCTTAGGAACCTGGCCTTTGCTCCCTGCTCCTCTCCTTTCTAACTCAAATACACATTCATTTCTAACAGTTAATGCAACTGAACAGCAGTTCTAAGATTTGCGAAGTTTGATACCTTTATAATTTTTCTCAAATTTCATTATGTTATGTCTTTTAGAGCTGAATATAGGCTCTAAAGGTCTTAGAAACAAGTCTGAGGAACACATTTCAGAAAATTTTAAATGAAGACAAAGGTAAACTTGTGCAACACTTGTAGACTTGTGTTACCAAGTTTTTAATGAGAAAGTATGTAACAAATGGATGTTCTTACATTATTTCAATAATATTTTTAAGGGGTTCTTTCCTAGTGTCATCTGTGTGATGGGGTTTTCTAATAGATGGAATAATAAAACTTTTTTGAGTGACTAGAATCTTGTTTGAATTCTAGTCTTTAAAAGACTAAGTAATTTCACTCTCAATATTTTTTGTTAAAATTCATGGACAGAAGCTCATCTCTCTTTATTTAGATTTAATTCATGTTCCTATGTTGACATATAATAAGTTCATGAAAAGGTAAATTATTGTTTAGATTGAGTCCTTTATGAGCATTAATCTGTTTGAGAAAAATACATTAATATCCTTCAAAGCCCTTGAATGATTTCTATTTGACCTCTCTGTGGACATCTCCAACACATTTTAATTGCATTCGACTGATGATATATGTTGGTGGTCTATCATTGAATATTTAAAATAAATTTAGTTTAAGGTGGCTACACACCAAAAAGGCTTTGAGTGCTCTGTGGGAATTCAGTGGATATAATTAAAGAACTTGATGATTTAGAACTGGGGAAGGTGTATTACTAGTGCAATGCAAGCATTCTCCTTTTTTTGGTTAAACTGACTGATTTAGAGTTGCAGAGACAGTACCCCTCATTTGAGAAAATATTTTAAGTAACAGTGAACATTAAAAGAGATGTTTGACAGAAATCAGGGGATTATGATATTATTTCTGTCTGTAGACTTCTAAATTTGTTATGCCTATTTTCCTGGCATTTATTTTTCTCATTTAAAAAACAGAACAAACAAACAAAAGCCAAAACAACAACCCTAGAAAACCAGAAAAGGACACACGCACCAGGTGCAGCAAGCTTGGCTTACCTGTAGATACAGGCTGTAATGAATGGAAGGTATTATCTATGCTGTCGAGAGAAGGTAACTTTAGATAAGGATTATCTACCCCGGAAATGGTATTTACCCCTCTGTTTTGCTGGCTTATGGAACTGGAATCCCCTAAATGCATTCTATGTTCAACTGACCACCTTGCCCTTGAACATGCTGACCCTTTTCCCTGCTTTCTTGTCTTCTTGGATACATTGGTTTGACAGATTCTTGAGCTATTTTCACTCTTTATACAAAGAATGCTTGTAATTAAAATCAGTCTTTTCCCTAGGATTCAGTATTTCCACATAAAGTTACTGTGATATATTGAGGAATTGATGAAAAACAAAGTAAAACAAGAGCCTGTCTTTAAAGTATTTCTGTATTCTGTATTGCCATTCGAGGTTTACAGTATTATGTCTTGGCTCATAACTTAGTGTGAAACAAAGCATTTAACACCTTTTTATTTGTCCCTTATGAGAACACTCTATTCTGAATTCTAGGTTTCTTCTGTAATTAGAACATGAAAGGTTTTAAAAGATGTCTTGCTTAATCCTGGTATATGTCACAGAACAAGGATTATTTGTTCATTTTTGTTAGCTTTTCAGTCAAAGAAAGACACAAGCTACCTCCTTCCTTTGATTACATTTTTGAAATGTCAACATTTTACTTTAACCCAACTTATTTCAACTAATTTTCAGCTAGTTTTAAAATATCATCTGTAAATACCCAAAATGTGTTTTCTTTCTCTTCTTGCTGTTCCTATTTAAAAAAGTAAAATTAAAAAAAAAAAAATTAAATAAAACTATAGGATTCAGCTCTTGAAAATGCAAGAAATTTGAGCAGAAGAATGCTCTGTAGAGGATGAAGTTCCATGTCAAATACTTCCAATACACCCTGGCAGCTTGTGTGCAGGCTCCTCTTGTAGAAGTTTCAAGTCATTCTCCTTCTGTAGAAGTTTATATGATGATAAACTCAGATTCAGAGAGTTATTTAGCTTGGCTACAAACATTTTTAATGACTGAAACTTGGTATGCCATGCTACTTCCCAAGAATTAATCAGTTTCCATGAAAACATGTTGTTTAAATTAATCCAAACTCATTAGCACTACAGAGATGGATACTCAGTAAAAAGCCTCCATTAATTAGCACTGCATCCTGTAATATGCCTACAGCTCGTGACCATTTCCTTGAATTTGTGCAGTGTGTGACCCTTTGCATCTGATATTCATCTACAGCAGAATGATAGCCCATGTTTGGGGTTTAAAACAGCGAGCGTATGTTATAATGAGTGGCACGTTACTCTCTTTTTCCCAATGAATTCCAAAGTCATAAACAAGATTTCTCATATACCTCATTTTGAATTCAGAGCTCAGTGCAGGTTTTTCATTTGTGTTTTCACAATAGGCATAGCAATAATAGGTTTTGTTCCTTCAGTTTTTAAGTTTATGGAAGTTTTGCTCTTCGTCTTTCAGTAACTGAAGAGTATTTGTGCAGGGTGCTGGACTGACCCTTCTGGTGGAGGGTCGAATATTCTCTGCCTGCTTGTAGTACCAGGACAGCATGAGCATATAAATATTTCACGAAGTGTGTTTGTGAGGCATAGAGTAGAGAGCAATAATTCCATGCTTCAGGAACCTGTATTTCTATATGCTGTGTACGGGGGTGCAGAACAATTCTAAACTCTTGCCTCGTCTGTATTTCCTGAAATTGCTTTCCTTTGTGTTTAAGTATCTTCTGGCAAATCTCTTCTCTATAGTTGCCCAGTCCTTTATGCTTTATTTTCTTCCTGTTGGTACCATTGCTTATCATTGAGCCTGCTCCTTGAATAATGTTATTGGTTCAGCAAGGAAATAATTAACATCAGGCAATTATGTCCCTGATCATTAATACACAAGACTTTTAGTGTGTTAACTCAGGCAGTAGATGTCCACTGTCTCTGAAAACCAAAGGAGTTCTTGTAGGATATCTGTATTTGGAATGGCAGATTTTAGTTTTATCTCTTTTCAGCTGGGAAGTATAATGATTAAGTGGATTTATTTTTTTTTTCATTCTTTCATTTATGCAAGAGCTAACCTTCGAAACAGGCCATTGTGTACATAACACATATGCCTGGAAATAGGAGGGTCATAGGCAGGTGACCAATAGAAAAAGCACTGACCTCTCTTTTAAAGAATGATTTCCTCAGCCTGAAAAATAGGACCAACTCATGAAATTCAACTATGCACTTTTCCCTCCGTTTAAAAAAAAAAAATCTTTTCCTCCCCTTTCTCTTCAAACTGGCTACAAACCCCAATTTATCATCATGATGTATGGTATCATTAATCCTCCTTGAAAGCAAGATGCATAATGCTGCAGTGTTGGCGCTGAGCAAACTTCAGCAGCCTGACTGTCTTCACGCCCCTTTGAGTCTCCCTTGTTCGAGCAGAATGGAACTGGACTCATAATAAGATTAGCTATCATGCTGTTTGCAGCAGCAAGTGACCTATTATCCTGTTCCCTTTCCTTCCCCTCCTTCCTTTCCCCTCTGCTCTTGCACTGTGGCTACAAAACGAGCGAGACAGGACTGCTGGTTTATGCTCTAGCAGTGAGCTGTTAGGAACAGAGGGCCCTATAGGGGTAGAATGACCTCTTTTGTAAGCAAGGACAAGAGTTTGCTTTGTGGGAGAGAAAAACCTTTTATGCTTTCTTTGGTATTTAATGATTAGTTGGCTCTATCTGCTGCATGCTTTTTATCGGGAACTCTCAAACTCTTTTTTTTTTAATGCCATAGGAAGGAGGAATAATTTAAGTGAAACTTTTAGTACCGTTACAAACTTTCTTATTCCTTGTTTCAAAAAACTTGTCCTATAAAAATACTTTGCTTATCAATATAGTAGGAGAAGTGAATAAACTAAACTAAGATGCAGAACTGCTAATCCCTACAATAGTTGCAGGTAGTGAACTTCCTTTGTAAATGCCTTGCTGGCAAAGCATTTTCTGCAGAAGGAGCAGTTCTGGTTTTGAGACTTTTTGTGATAGATTTAGATAAATAAGCAAATTCAGTGAACCCATATTCTAAATGGTTTCGTCAGTTTCATTTTTCAGATGCATGACTTTGGAAAAGTAAAATTTGGAATAAATGTATTTACAGCTTCCACTTTGTTAACCACAGAAGATAAAATGGAAAGCTGCTATAAGTCATGCAGTTATTAGGTTCTTCTATCAGACTTCACATCTAAATAGAAAGCAGATGGTTGAGGATCTTTACCTAAAACTTACTTTGGTGTTACTAAGGCGTAGATGGGTAGTTTCAGTGTGCAGTTGTTGTTGTAAAATCTCCAAAGTAGCCCTAAAAATTGGTGTGAAAGGTGGTAGTAGAAGTATGTGCATGTGTTGTGGCATTGGAGAGGATGGGGAGGATTTTTAATTTGTGCAAAATCACAGTGTTTTCTTATTTTAACTTAAAACTAATTAGAAAAAGTTCTTGTTCCTAATGCTTATTGTTTTGGTTTTTTTTTTCCTGTGGCTTAGTTCTGATTAGATTTTGTAAATTACATAAAATAACACAAAATATGAATGCACTTAGAAGGGAAAAATGTATAAAACATACATCTAAAAAAATGTATTAGCACATTTTATTGAAGTAGAACCAAGCTCTTTGCTGAACTAATTTGTATTGTGCTTGATAAGGTATTTCTTCAGCTCTTTTCCATCGAAGTTCATTTAAGCTCTGATTGCAACTTAGTATGTGAGAAAGAGACGGTACATTTTACTTTTTGAAAAGATAACTTAATCTAACCAAAATCCAAAATATGTTTCATAGTTTTGTAAAAGCAATAGCTGGAAGAGTTAAGCAAGGGCCAAGGTGCAATTAATTTTTCTATTTTGCAGTTTGTGAATATAGCCCAAACTTCTTTGCATTAGTTTGCAGGATCAGGAATTTGTTGTAAGTATCTATGCCATGTCTGTAGTAAATGATCCTTTAAATCAAGTTCCTGTTATGGCTTCAGTGGATCTGAGAATTTCATACCATGGATATATACTAATGTATAGCATTTTCATATAAATACATGAGAACTTTAATAATTTGTTAGAGTAAACATTTACTGAAGTATGTTGGCAAGGAGAAAGAAAAATTGTATTTATTTTCATTACTAAGTGAGGTAGACAACATAGCCAAGCAGAATCTTCCAAAGCAGTACTGTTCAGTGTTCTACTTTTAAAATAACATTATTCCTACATTGGTGTAATGATCTCAGTCAGTATAACTTGGTCTCTATGCCACTTTGAATTAGTTTCCAAACATTTGTTCTCAAAAATGTGTAGACCATAAAAGTTACTGTGTTCATTTCCTAAGCTCTCTAATATATGTATCTTCCTGTGGGTAGTAGAAACCACAACTGCTTTAAAGGCTTGTACTGAACTTGGCACTTGCAAAACACAGCTCTAGTTTTTGTACCTGCAGACTGACATGCAGAAGTAATAGAAATAATCCTGCTGTGAGAGGCATCCAAGTGTGCCGAGAGTGCTGGCTGAAGTCATTATGAGGCTGTTCTCTCTCATCCTTCAAAGGACATGACAAGCAGGGGAGATTCCTGATCTGGAAGAGGGGGGAATGTCACCCTGCCCTCCAGAAAGAGCAAGAAAGGAGGACTGGGGAGCTACAGGGCAGTCGAACCTTACCCTGGGTGAGGCAGACACTCCTAGAAGCCACATCCAGGCATGGAAAGGAGAAGAGGGTGCTTGGGAACACTTGGCATAGGATTACCAACAGTAAGCCATGTGATTGGCCTGAGTTACTTTTCAGATGGGATGTGTGGCTTTGTGGACGATAGGAAAGCAGTGGAGTTGAGGTGTTTTCGGGTGGGTTAGTTTGGGGTTTTTTGAGGGGTTGGATGTTGGGGTTTCTTTGTTTTGGGGTTTTGGGGTGAAGTTGGATTTTTTTGTTTTCTTTTGTGTTTTTCTTTTTTGTTTAGGTGTAGTTTGGTTTTGTTTAATTTGTCTATTGTTTCAGCATAGTTCTTAATGTTCTTACAGGGGTGAAGTATAGACTGAAATACTGGATGGTGAGAAGGTAAAGGAATTTATTGGACTGCCAGGTTCCCAGAGTGGAAATCCATAGTATAAGGTCTAGATGGCAGGTACGAAGGGTATTTTGCAGCCAGTATTTCTTGTCTTTTGTAACAAGGAGGAATCTGGGAGATGGTACTCAAATTAGGGGAGTACTTGACTGGCTGGAGGGTACAGCTAATATTGCAAGAGACCTCAAGTGCCTGGAGAAATGGACTTAGTGTAACTTCGTGAAGTTTAACAAAGATAAAATGTCCAAAATCTAGGATGAAATAACACCATGCTGCATTATGGATGTGGAGAGCTGACTGTCTGGGAAGCAGCTTTGCAGCCTTTGGAGCTCCTCTGGGAATGCTAGTGCCCATGAGTCAGCAGCAGAACCCCTCTGCAATTGCCAGCTGTGCCCCAGCTGCTATTGGAGAGTGCAGCCGCAGGCCCCAGGGAGCAACTGGTGCCTTGGATTTGGCAATTGTGAGACATCACAGAGAGAGTGCTCTGTCCACTTTTGGGTGCCTCAGGACAAGGCTGACACACTGCAACAATTCAGCAGAGGGACATTGCAATGATCAGGAGGATGGAGCACATAATAGACAAGAAATGGATTTGTGAAAAGAAAACTAAGAGGAGTTATTGCTGTTTACGACAGCCTAATGGGTCAGTAGAGAGAAGACAGAGCCAGACTGTCTTGAAGTCAGACAGGTCTTGCAGAGGTAGGATGATAGTTAACAAGTTGGAACACAGCAAATTGCAATTAGGTGAAAGTAAAATTTTTTTACTCTTAGGCTGATCAAATATTGGAACAGATAACCCACAGTGGCTGTGGTATTGCTATCCTTGGAAATATTCAGAACACAACTGCAATTGTAGTAGGTCACACTTCATGATGTTGCCCACATTCATGATGTTGTTTAGATCTTGTTCTCCTGTTTGTGGCAATCATTAAGAAAATAGGAGCGTACAACCATCTTCCATGTCCTTAAGACTGTCCAGAAGGGTAAAAAAATAGGTCTTTTAAAAAGAGGAAATACTTTTGAGCAATAATAAAGATCCTCTAGAAATTCAGGCTGTGAGACAGTTTGTACACAGTGTGTCGTGAGCAGAACTGCAGCACTGCATTTATCTGTATGATACAGTGCTGAACCATAAGCTGACCTGCACTTGACAAAATACAGAAAAAGCATTGATCCTTTAGGTCATAGCCTGACAGCTTGCCTCTTTCAGCAGCCATGAACCTAGACCTGTCTTTTTTGTTCAATCTACTTGCATCATCTGCTTGCCAGAATGCAAGAATCCTGCATTCTCAAATTATGACAGTTTGGCGGGAGTTACTATCTGAATAACGGGGGTTTGTATAGGACTGTGTCCAGCTCCATTCTTTCTCTCTTCCAGAAGCCCTGTATATATACAGATGAAATAAGAATAAGGGTTTCTTGGTGAACTGGAAATGAATCCTTCCAAATCCCCCTTAGCATCAGTGAGTTGTTCCCAGTTTGATTTTCTCCTTCAGGGAAGTCCCTGCAATGGGATGCTTGAGTGCTGATCCACGTGGTTGAACTGTCTTAAGAGGACACTTGGATGATGGCGAATCAATGCTTGCAGAGTACTTCAGATTTACAGGAGGAAACTGATTCCTCCAAATCTCAGTTTCTGTTTAAACTTGCATTATATCCCGATTGGTACAGTGATCTGCTATTTGCATAGTTCTTCACAATTTCCCAGTTAAGGCACTGATTCAGCAAAGTAATCTAGCACAATACACTGTATCAGGTATGTAAATGGTTCCTGTAAAATCCATGCTGAATAAATAAGAAGAAACTCAAATAATTGAAAAGAAAATAAAGTAGGCTAAGCTAATTCTGAGCAATGAATTTGGTGTTTTCTAAGCCTTCATATTTGGCCATGATTTTTTTGTTTTTAAATATTTCTAAGGTTGTGATCAGGAATGGTCAGATTGGCTGTCCTCAGATTGACTGTCCTCAAGTCTGCAAGACACAAACGTTTATATAAGGCCTCCCCTTGGCAGATGGTCTTTCAGATTTCTGTGGTGCACTGGGAGAGGTATTTCTGTGGTCTGTGCAGCACTGCAGGCTGCCATAAGAATTCAGTGTTGGGGAAGGAATCACAAGGAGGTCAGGCAGTTGTTGATAAGCATACGTGGGCTACTGAGAAGGTCCGAGTCAGGGGCCTCCCACTGAAGCAGCCTGCAGAGAATTCTGCTGTTGAAAAAGCCACTCTGGTTCACATTAAAAAAATCTCTCAGGAAAGAGGACAAGGAAGAAAGGAGAAGAAAAATCAGGAGGATTTGGGGATTGAATTTCATTTGTACAGTCAGTTATCAAATATGAGAATTTCACTGGGATTGGTGTCCAGTATTTTAACATCTTCAGATCTTTTTGTAGATTGAAATAAATTCATTTTTCTGATGGAGTACACTTCTCTTCAGTTTAAAGGATGTTTGGTACTGCCAAAAACAGTGTTTAGAGTAGTGACATTAAGATAAAGCAAAATAAAAATGCTAGAGGTCTTTTAGTAAAGGAATTAATAATTTCAAATGGTCTCTAAACCAGGAATGCACATATTTTGTAAAAGTGATAGATGTAGGATTTCTTATCTCCTTTATGATAAGGATTGCTTACCCCACAGAAATGAAATTAAAACCCATATCAGATAATTTGCATTGAGTATTCTTTATATTGAGACATGTGAGAAGGAATAGGCTGAGAACTTTCTTCATTTGCTTGGAACCTATTCTTTTTCCAACATTTTTCATTCTCAGTAATCTCATTACAGCAGATCAGAGGCCAACTGTTAAGGTTTCTCTTTTGTGCTGGATAGTGATGGCAGAGTGAGAAATAAACCCGAGCTGTGACCAAAGGCAGACTTGTAATTACTTGGATATAGTGATAATTGGCCTTAATACTGTAACAAATGCTCTGAGTTTGCACATCTGAAGCCTCCTGTTTGGATCAATTTTCTTGTTTACAAAATCAGCTTGCCTTTATTAGCACCAAAATTGCCCAGTAACAGAGTGGTGAATGATCAAATGAGGTTCACTGCAAAGGAAAGGAAAAATATTATGTACCTGATTAGACAGTGGATTTAAACAGGTTCCTGTTGAGGGCTGGAGTTTGGAGGGGAACTGGGTGGAGTGAAAATGGGAGGTGTTGACTGACTACATTCATACTGTTTGAGAGGTCTATTGTTTTCTCTTCTTACCTGTTGTAAGTTTAGGCTCCTACGCTGGGGATGCAAAGGACTAAAAAAGCTGTCCTAAAATCAGTCCACACAAAACCTCTTTCACACAGTTATGTACAAAGTTGATTTACCCTAATGATCCTACTTGTAAATATTTATCACCCACAGTAGCTTTCAGTATTTGAAGATCCCATTTTGTCAACCTGAAATTGGGACATGAACTTTTTCCTAAAATACAGGTGTTCTTCCCGCTCCCTGCAACCCCCCGCCCCCGGTAACAAGACTACATCCTTGGATCTCTCAGCATGCGTTATTCCCATTGCTTGTTGTTCAACACCCTGATCGGAGAGCAGATGAGACAGTTATTCCTGCTGTTGCTGATTTACTATTACAGCTGCTTCCTCTTCTTGTGATTTAATTTGAAGTTTCAGCCCACCAGGGGGCTAATGGTCCCCACCTATGCAGCTTTGAAAGCTTGCTGTTGTTTTCCACCGGAATGTTATTTCCATTCCTAGCCAGTGATTTATTTTTTTTTCCTCAGTATTCATCTGGTAGCTGTGAGGCACTATTCCATTACCCATTTTCATGAAAAAGAAAAAGGAAATCCAATCCAAACCCTATGCAACTCTTTAGATTGAAAGCTTGCAAATGAGAATTACTCTGTTACACTAGAAACTCATCCAATTGATACGTTTTGTAGTGTTCTTATCACTATTGGAGATTCATATAAAGAAACCCAAACTAAACAAAATAGGACGTTATCAAGCATTTAGATTCCTTACATTTCTCTTATTTTTTTAACATCCAGTATATAAAATTCACTTCTTTTTTCATGTGTTTCAGGAAAATGTAGGGTAGGCAGCAAACCCAAGAGTATGTTTCATGGTGGGTACTGCCTGTGGTGAGATGAATTCCAAAAACATTAGCAAGTGCACTGAAATCCATAGTGTAATTGTGTCCTGCAGGTAGATTCTGCACAGGGAGCTCAGTTTGAGTGTGACTACCAACTTGTGACTACAAATGGTCAACCAAAGAGCACTTAGTACTTCAGGAATGCTTTACACCAGACTTCTCTCAAAATACAAATTGTACATCTCCCTCACTAACCTACTCTTGAAGCAAAACTTAAGAAGTTTTTGAGTTAACCTTCAATTTTTAAGCATTTTTCATTCTAAGTAATAAGTTACCTTGAAAACGTTTCTGTGCCAATAGGATTAACTTTGATGCTCAGCATGGCTTGCTCTCTGCCATTATTGTTGCAGTGCGAATTTAAGAGTAGCAATCTTGGATTTACATTTTGTAAAACATTTGGTTTTCTAGGTTTATTGCTTTTTATGTGATTAAAGTCAGTTTATGTGCTTAAGTTTTCCTCATTTGAGTATAAATTTGTAACATAAACATTTATATTTTCCAACGCATTCTCTGCTGGCCCAAAGTGTGCTTTGATGAATTATACACCTTCTAGTGTTTCATAATTTCTTTTACCAGTTCGTGATTGGTTTTAGAAGTTTAGCTCTTCACTGAGTTAATGGTATCTTATCTTGCTGTGAATCACAGGTGTTTTCTTCACAGACACCCTGTTTTTAATGGCTTATTTCTGGCTTTGGTAAGGAAGGGTAGAGGGATTATATTGCAAAAAAGGATGAAAGCTGGGCAGGCTGGCAGAAGTGGCTGCATGAAACCTCAGTGCTTTCAACTGTTGTTAAAGAGTGGTACAATCTTCCTCTTTTTGGGTAGGAGGATATTATTACCAAATATCAGTGTTCAAGGTTTCTATTTTCAATAAAAATCAAGCACACTACTTCCTAAGGCTCTGATTGATGGAAAATGAAGCATTGACTGCCAGGAAACAGGTTTTCCCGTATTATCACTCAGTTGTGTGGTGGTCACTAACCTTTTCAATACAACCTTAATATTGCTTTGCTAATTGTATAATTTAAAGAATACAAGATTTTAATAGTTACTTCAGGAGGAATGTCAATCACAGTGCTTTACAGCTGGTTTTGCTCACTGGAAGCTTACCAGTTAATAAGCTAACTACTGTAATAACCATTAGTGAAAACTCTGCTTGGGTGATGTCTCTTGCGGTGTTTAATGAATTAGACTGAAAAAATAAAACAAGAGTATTAAACTTGTCTGACTTGCTGTAGAGGCAGCACAGAATTAGTCATTGGCTGTGAATGTTAATCACTCCACAGCAATGATAATTTACAGCATTGTTGTAGCACTCTTGTGCTCATAAAATGAACTTAATAACCCACTGCTACCCATGGGATAAGCCTTCCTTCTCCTTCCTCCCCTTTGCAATTGAATACCCAGTCTGGCTGCATAATAGCCATGTGAAATACTGCATTTAAAAGAGTGAGCAGCTGTATGATAAAATAAACAGCTCTAAAACAGATTTGTTAATTATCTCTTTCTTTTATTCACAGAGGGTGTTTGTGAGATATGGCTGACCAGTGAAGACACAGGGGCTTATGGCAGAGACATTGGCACAGACCTCCCCACGCTTCTGTGGAAGCTGGTTGAAGTTATTCCTGAGGGAGCTATGCTGAGGCTTGGCATGACAAACCCTCCCTATATTTTAGAGCATCTGGAGGTAAGGAAGAAAAGAAATCATTTATATGCCGTCATGGACATGCACTGAGTGAGTCAGCATGGAACCTTGTGTGAAGTGTCTTTCATTTTAAGCCATAGCTTAAAAACATAATAGACTTAAAATACATTTACAACATTAGACTAACAGTGTAAAGCCATTTGCCTGATGCAGCAAGTTATTGAGATAATAAGATCCTCAAGTAATTTTGGAATTATAATATTACTGAGATCTCTGACATGTAGGACTTTATTGTAGGCATGTTCGTTTGTGTGTATATCTAGTGTTTCCAAGAACTAAAGGAAATGTCATTTGCAAGTGATGGATTATGGGATTGAATTTTTCTTCCTGCTGCACCTCAGACAAATATTTCCAGAAACACTATATGGTGGTCTCACGCAGTGATGCATTCATTATCCTATTTTTAGTGTGTTTAGAACTTCCATGATAAGAAATAGAAATGTAAGTGTATATCTGTGTTTAAAATAAGTTTAACAAAGCAGTTCAATGAAATTAGAAATATATAACAGTGTGAATTTGAAAGAGTAGCTTCTTCACGCAGAGGAGGAAGTGAGTTTCTTCTGAAAGGTAGGTTGGTTTTGATGGATTCTGTCGCCAAATGAATTTATTGAAATTCCTAGAAACTGTCCACAGAATGAACATGAATGTAAAGAGGAGGAAGAAGAAGGGAAGGATGTAGTTGAAAGAAAATTTTGTAACCATGTGCATGTTTAATACCCAGATAATACCAGATAGCTGGTATCCATGCTGCTTTCTGAAATACAATGTAACATTAATAGTTGCACTTGTGTTTTCTTAAGATGTCAAGGACAGTATTTTCTCATCAGAGTGCTATAACTGCACCTTTGCCTATTTGTTGAAGCATAGGGGCCAGAGAAATCTCATCTTGGTAGGAATAAGCAGGTTTTCACTTCACCAGCTAAAGAGTTTGACCTGCAGAAAGTTGCAAGAAATTTCCTAGGTTATTATTTAATTTTTTGGTTTAGCATATGCTTCTCTAAGAGAGGCTTTTAACTCAGCACTCTGAATAGGAGCCTTTAGGAAGGGATGTGGTAGTGGTTTTGAGAATTTGCGTTCTGTCTGGGACTCCCATATCTGCCACAAGCTTTTCTTCTTTTCTTTTTGTATTTTAACATTTTTCAGCATCTTGTACAAAAGCAAATCAATCTTTTAGCAATTTTCACAGTTAGTTCCTTTGCTTTCATTTTTAATTCACATTATTAAAAGTGTTTTGGCATAGACTGCTGCTTTTGTCACTGCTGGTCATTGTGTGAGTGCTCTCAAAGCTTAAAAAAAATTAGAAAAATCAGTTGCTGTAAATAACAAACTGCTCTGCTGAGATAAGGGATACTCTTGATATAATCCAAGAAAAGTGGAAAGAATGTTGCTTTCCTTCAATCATAGTAAGTGTGAGCATGTCACAAATCTGAAAATTTATGATATCTAGTCTTCCTGTTTCTAAATTTTCCAGAAGGTGCTGTAGGTAGGACTTAATTTTTTTACCTGACTCATATTTAGGAAAAGTACTCTTATCTCTTTGAAAATGCATCTTTAGGTGTCATGGCAAAAGCAGAGGAATTCATGGAAGCCTATTGAAAATGTGTGTCTTGAATGTTGCTGTGCAGAACATGTGTTTGTGTGCAGCAGCCTTTTTGTGCAGTAGCAACATCTGCTGTTGCTCATCCTCTTCAGTGTTCCATACAGTTTCCAATTTATATGATTTTTCTAAGGATTATTCAATCACATTCCTGTGTTTCACGTGTGACCAAGAATATCTGATCTTGAAATTTTGTGACATAATTTTGATTTGTCAAACTAAATTAGTGACAATTTTTTGGTTTTTTGCTTTCTGTATTTGTATTTAATCTCCTTTTCCATGCTTACCAGAGTTTTCTCTGAAGGATCACTGGGGAATTAAAGCAGTCTCCTGTATACGTTTTTACCAAACAAAAGAAACTTTTTATGGGCAACATGCTTTTAACTTCCCAGTTGAGGAAAGGGTAAAACTGTAATTTGTTTAAAAAACCAAAATTAAGTGAGAAGCTGATTAACCCTCATGTCAGTTGATAGGATAAAATCCAGATGTAGATCTGTTATCTCTTAAGATATGAAGATGTGTTGTTCATTAATTAATTCATCTTTCATTAATTGTTTTAAAAGGTGCTGCATTTTATTAATTGATTTTTTTAGAAGTCATCTTTCTAATTATGATGTTGTTTGGCTTTCTGTGAAAAAAAATTTGCCTGGGAAAATCTACTAATCTTGTGTCACTTTTTGTATGCAATACAAAGGACAAAGTCATTCCAATCATGTATCTTTTTTAAAAACCAGACATTTTTGGCATACAATTGTACACATGCAACTGCTCAGCAGGGGTTTGTTTCACTTTCGAAATGATATGTGGCATACAGCAACAGTAGTCCTCTAAATGTAGAAATTAATTTTGAGATCTGGACAGAGCTTCCCTAGAGACTCAGCCTAAAAGCAAAAACTTTGATTCATTCACTTTCCTTCCATATTTATTGGAGCTTACCTGCAGGTGAGAGTGTTTCATCTCCCTCAGTGTCTGGGAATCAGTTTCATAGTCTCCACTAAGAAGTGGTAGCCAACAGCTCTGCTGTTCCACTGATGGAGGCCAGCACAAGAACTGGAAGAAGACAACTTCTCTTGGGTCAGGAGTGTTGGGATTAGAGCAGAGCAGAGCAGGGGGCAAAGAACAGCTGTGAGCACTTGTAATGGGCATTAAGGCTCTTATGCTGGAAGGCTTGGTAGATTTGGGGACCTGGGCCAGTGGCCATTCAAACTCAAGTTTGTTTCAGGTAGGGAGTCAGTTGAAGTTTTCATATGATTTAAAATAGTATAACCAGTGCCTTCAGGTACTGCTGTCAGATAAATGCCATTCTGTACTTGAAGATGTTTGTAATTTCGGCAGACACTGTTAATCTCATGGAAATCCTTGCTATGCTGTGTTTGTTTGTTGACCTGACAATTTAGTACTTCAGTTTTTTATTCAGTAAATATGGTGGTACTAGTGCCTTGTGTAGCATAAATAGTCTTGGGATGAGAAGCAGACATGTGCTTTCAAATTATAAATTCTGCATTCACTTGGGCCTTCTTGTCTATAAAGAAAGATATATTTGGAACCACACAATGTTTTATAGTCATGCAAAATATTAGCTGCTTTTTGGCATGGATACTAACCTATGTCAGTACAAAAAGCCTTTATCGTAATTATTCAGGGTATAATCTAAAGTACTAGATTTTTTTATCTGCTGTTTTCATTAGCCACAGATGATGTCTGTGCTTGTGTTAGTGCATAGTATGAAGTATTAAGAGGAGATGAGGAAAACACAGAATTTGGTAGTGAAGCCACTATATCTAAATTTATCTGCATTTTGGACTCTTTACTTCAAAATAAATGTAATTCTCTTAATCAAACTTTCCCACTACCTGTGATCCAAAGCTGTTTCAAAGACATACCATTACTTTGAATCCTGCTGTTTCCACCCATGTGGACGGAGTACATTCATGGTGGACCTGGAGTATGGCTACTGCTCTGATTTCCTTGGAAGCTAATTTAGTTTGTCCACTACAAAATTCACCCCAGACTGAATGAACCAATGGCTGTGAAGGGAGCATGGGGAATGGCATTTTAAAATTTCACTGCTGCTTTCAGTGGGCATGTCAAAGTGAGCACAGCAAATCCTGGCAGGACTTGTCCAGCTTGAGGTTTGCTGTTATGAAAGATAGCATTATTTGGGGTGTTCAAAGAAACTGAAGGACCAGAGACTGGAACTCTTGGTCATGTCACTAAGACTGAGAAAGAAGTTGGAATTTGGTTTACCTGCAGGAGACATCCTCAGTTTTCCTCTCAGATAAAACCTGGCCAAGCAATGGAGATAGTATTGCGTTTTCCAAAGTACTCTCACAGTCTTAGCAGTGTGTTTGAATGGATACAGCATGAAGCATATAGCTTGCTTATTTCAAGGTTGGTCTCAAACTGAGATTTTGAGACATGCCCTTGCCCAGTGTCTGTCCTATCTTGAAATGTTAATGCAACATGACATTGAGGAAAACTTGGGATTTTATCTACATGGAAGAAAATTTTATTAAACAGACATGGACTATGGCCAGGGAAAAATAATTTGCCCCAGATTTTTTTTTTTTTTTGTTTCATATAGTGTGAAGGAGAAGATTAGTGTTAGAATCCATTATATAGTCCTAGAAAAACCTGCAGTGAGTGTATGTGTGTGTGGTTTCCCTGTGTGTTCTTGACCACATGTCTTTGCACAGAGCTACTGCTCTAGTTACACACACTGCCGGGTGTCAAAGATTTTATCACCCCATGGTATCAACATGTAGTAGAAGTACATAAGGAATACACCCTGCTTTAGAGGTAACCTCCAGACATTTTTTCCCCAGTCATATTATGAAGCTACTCACTAGTGCTCTGGTGAGACAGTGTTTAACATCCACTTCCAGTGACTGATGGAAAGGGAGGGTTGGGAAAAATCCAATAAAGCAATGGTAGTAGATAAATGATGAATGGGAATTAGTCTGAAAAGTAAAAAATAAGGTGAAATGTGTAGCACCTTGAAATTAATGTTCATGGCATAGTGTTAGATACTGATTTTGCCTTGACTATATTTCACTTTTCCTTGGGTTGAAACTTAATTTGCTTTTTAAGTATCCAGGGCTCTGTTCAAATCACAAGGGACTCTAGAGCATCCAGACTGTAAAAGGGCAGGGACTCACATCTCAGCCTTAGCTTGCCTCCTTTGTGGATTTAACATAATCCCAGAATTGTCTGGGATTTTAGTACGGCGCTTTCTGTGAGTGATGGGATGCTTCCAAATCTGTATAAAGGAGGCAGTTCACACCTGCCATTCCCGTAAGTGCTTAATTTCACATGACTAGATGAGTAGTCGTCTTTGTCACCTGTCAAAATGAGTCTGTCTCAAACCATACTATATGCCATCTGTAGGCTGTATCTCCGTTATTAATTCAGGACATTTGAGTGATACACCAGCCATTGAGATGGAGTCTGCATGGCAGCAGAGCCTTTAAATGCAGAAGGTGTGCCAAGTGTACCACGAGTCGCAGTAGTATTTCTTTGCTCTTTTGCTTTGATTTTTCGTGTCAGCTCGGTGTTTGTATTTCTTAACCTCATTGAAGCTGATACCCTACAGATGGCTCCCTCAAACGTGCCCTGACACAGCACATAGGAAATTGTTAGAGTATTACAGTAAAATTACTAATTTGCTTTTCTTTTTTTCTCTGTTGTCCTTTTTTTCCTCTGAGTGCACCAAGTGTTTTTGAGCGTTGTGCATAAGCTCAAGTTTTGAATAACCTCAAGTGTAAGCTGATTTGAAATGCATTTAAAAAGGGAATAATATGCACACATTCCTCAATGGCAAAAAAAAGGGCAGCATAATTTCAAGAATTAAAAGGACTTTAGGGCATGTATTTGCTTTGTTTCTGGTATTGTTTTTTGTCATTTTCATAGACTGCTGCTTTTGAAAGTGCCAATTAAAATCTGTTGATTTGACCAGAAAAAATGAAAACTGCAGCATACATTTAAATAAATGAATAGTTAAGCCCCTGACTTCTTATTACTGTGAGTTTTGTAGTGTTTTGTACTCGGTGGACCATGCAACTTTTTCTTGCTGTAATTACAAAGTTGTCTCTATGCAAACTGTGTCTGTTTTGCTAGCAGTATAATTGAAAGGAACCTCAGATACTAAAGGGAGGTGGATGGGGCAATTGCCTCTGTCCTCCTGAAAAAAATAAAAGGTGAGGTATGAAGGGATGTTTACTATTTCCTTTGGTATTATGTTAATGCTTGTTTGTCCTATGGAAGCTGTGTGTGCATCTTTGCTAACTCTCTGTATTTCCTGCATTTTATTTTTTAGTACTAACATAGTCCGTCTCTCCTGTACTTCCTCTCAAAGCATTCTTTGTCTTTGGGGTTTTCAAATATAGCACATTTCCTTTAAATTACTTCTTAAGACACAGTGTCATGGGAACATGAGCTCACCCCAGAGTCAATGTACTTTTTTATATTATGGAGTTAGGAAATGGATGAATCTCTGCTGTGCTTTGGGATGCATTTTGTCATGCCATTTTCTCTAATCTAGAATTCTAACATCGCATACCCAGCAGATCCTAACGTCTGTAAATGCTTGGTGACATGTTCGTTTCCAGCTGGTAGAATATGATTTGGCTTAATAAATGTCAAAATAAGAACCCATTTTACTCTTCCTGAAGATTTTATGCTGTATTTGTGAATATACGGTTCTCTCAAAAACCTTGGCAAATTGGGAACTTTGGGCAATAAATGTTTCCTTCCAGACAGCATGGAAGGGAATATTTGTGTTGTTGGGAATGGCGCTCATGTTCTTTATAACACTAGTAGAAAAAATGCTTTGAAATACATAAAAAAACTGGCTTTATTTATGCAAAATTCAGTTTTCTATCACAACGGAATATTTTATGCATGCATCTAGTGCTCTTCTATATTTAATAATCGGTGAATAAAAACTGGTATTGCAAAAAGGGGTTAACATTCAGTAGCACACTGCTTGACCAGTTAAATCTGTGCATATTAGTTGTACCTTAATTATGATTTGCTCATATGGATGTTGCTCTTGCTTGTTAGACTGCCTGAGAATGAAGAATATTTAAATGCAGACAGATCCACACTCAATCTTGTGCTGAGTGTCAGGCTGTCAATTTCTTACAATACTGTCTCATCCCAGCAGTCCTTTGGAGCTGGAGCTTCTGATGAATTACTAGCAGAAAATAAAAATCACCAGTAATTGAGCAATATGTTAAAAGAATGGGAAATGCATATATGGGATAGTGCATTTCTGCTAAATAAAGTAGGATTTTTTATCAGTTGCCATGCACTTCAAGGCATTGAGGTAGAAGCTATTGTCAAACATAGAGCTTGCATAACAGACTGTGCCATCTTCTTTTAATATTTCTGCATTCATTGTTAAACAAATAGCATCTCACTTTCCTAGTTATTTATATTATAATAAGTAAAGTTCTACCAACTACTATCCGTGCTGTTTCAAAAGCTTCTATTTGGTTTAGATGCATAAAACCCTTTTGTTTTCTTTGATAGATGAGCTGTCACATTCCCTGTGCTTCGCAGCATCATCTACATAATCTTCAGTAAGACTGCTTGCTTCGTTAGGCGCTGGCGTTTGTTAAAAAAAAAAAAAAAAGTTGATTTTTTTGAGGTGAAGATTTTCTTTAAAATGAGAAAAATAAAATACATTGTGTTCTAGAAACTTCAATAAAACTGCATAGTAATATTTGCTTTGTGTTGTTGTACCAGTGTTAATCAAGGAAAAGATGTAAAATCTCTTCTCATTCTTGGATTCAATTGGTTTAGCTCTGTTCAATGGCAAGGGTTACTGAAAAATATAAATACTATTATATAAATCTCATCGTTATGGTTTGCAATATTTTTATTCTGCTTTACTATGAAATTTAGGTCATCTCACAAAAGAAAGTGATGGTATTTGCCTAAAGGTTTAAGTTTTGATTAAAACCTTTCACTGTTTTCCTTCCACTGGAACCTGCTAAAGCAGTTGCTATTTTAGATATTGTACTTGCTTGTTTGAAATGAAGGGAAACAATAGAGAGGCTCCCTGGCATTGCCCCATCTTGGTACAGATGAACTCTGGAGGGGTGTGCAATTCATTCTATGTCTTCCTTCTGAGCAGAAACCATCAATTCTTTTCTATCCTATGGGATTCTCATTTTTGAGCTGGAGAACAAATTCGTAGTATGGATGAAACTAGCAATTCATTTCACTCATTCAGCTTTCTGAAGACAAAAAGGTAGTGTGACAATCCTACTTGCCTATTGTGTTTGCCTCTCTATGCTTTAATTAATTTTCAAGGTTTTATTAGCATAAAGTATGATTGAGACAGAGACTTATTTAAAGTAGCAGTGTGCTGTTGCAATAAATCACCTTTTTAGGGACCTTCCCAATAGGTGTTCCTAATACATATTGAAAAAAGGAGTATTAATTTACATCTGGAAAAAAAATATTTCATTTGAGGAGTGCTTAATGATGAGAAATTAGGGAGAAAAATTTTTAGAAAGTGTATTTTCTTGCATGTCAGAATTAATAATTTCAGAAGTAATTAGTATTAGCTCTTTGGTTGGCTGGTTTGAAGTCATTAAACCATCGCTGTAACCATTAATGAAATGTACACTTCACCTTAAAATAAATCAATTTTTGGAACTGGACAAACAGCACTCTGAAGCTCCACAAAGGCTCTTTAGGATCGTAACGATGGCTGCAGCAGCAACAATAACAGTTCTCATCTTTGAAAGCACAGAACCATTTTCCTGCCTGGTGCACAGAAATTAGTGTGGTATAATGCTGAAGGTGTCACTGAATCAGCTCTGTTTTGGTAAGGTGGTGACTCAGATGTGCTTGGGCTCGTGGCTCATCACAGGCTGAGTAATAAGCAATCCACCCTATGGAGATGCTGGTGCTTAACATTTTAGCCAGTGTAAAGTCAGTCTGCTTTAATATTGCAGGCAAATTGTGATAGGAAAGCCAGCTTGCTTATTGTGATAGAATTTCACAGATGAAGGTTTAAGGTGTCTGTACTGGGAGTTACTGGTTTTGTTAGAAAATGTGAATAAATGGTACTGTGCAAGAAATTTCTTTTTATTCTTGCATATAACATGTATGCTTTGAACCATATCCACCTGTTAAAAAAATGGGAGAATTCTTGATATTTTTGTGTTTACAAAAATAGGTACCTAGGTTTACAAAATTAGGTACCTGGTGTATTTGGTGCTGTGTCTTTCCTTTGTGCACTGACTCATGGGAAGAGATGTGAAAAATTTCAGCTGAAGCTTTTGATTGTGAAACGTAGTTATTTTATTGTGATATTATCTGAATTTCCCTTCTTGTGCAGGAACTTGAGTTAGCTTGTGCTCTTGTTTAATAAAGGAAGATGTGGCAAGGTCTTCAAGGCACATTAGATGGTTTTGGTATGGCATGGTTTGCCATGTTTTTTTTAAGAGATTAGGCTTAATACATATTAAGCTGCTAGGGAGGAAAAAGTTGCTTAGCTAGCCATGGTTTGTCTGTTTTCTGAGACTGGAAGCAGTAGAGAGATCCCACACCTAGGAGAACAGCTGGGAGCAGCTAGGGCTGAGCATATGACTCTCACAGCTAGTTTTCCTATCAGCAAATCACAGCTTGCAGTCTGGTTTATATCCACTTCCAAGGGTGGCCTGAGCTAATACCAATTTTCTGTTTGGTAATGTAGAAGGCATTTTTCCCATATGGCCAAACAGATTTTTGCCCTCCATCTGGCAACCCAAAGATTTGATTTTAAGGTTCAAATTACATTGGCTAGAATTGCATGGGCTTTTAACTGCTCCAGTGTGACCTGCCTTTATCCTAATGACAGGATAAAGACCTGAGCATGTCATGTCATGTTACATGGGGTAGGGGTGCCTCTAAGCTTGCCTGTAGTGTGGCTTCAGCACATCTCCCCCGGTTCATACACAGATGAGGGAGAGGAGGGAGAGGCACTGCCTTCCAACCAGTGTCTTCAGGGACATCCCACATGTTCTTAGTTTTTTAAAGCCCCATTGCTCACAGGGGGTGGGAAGTGGGGGGAGAGTTCCCTATTCATTTGTTTTAACAAAACTGCTATGGGTTTTCCAGACTAGATCGTAACTGTGTCATCATTCCCGTGCCTGCATCACAAGATCACATCTGTTCCTGAGCTGCACTGCAGCAGAGGAATTTATAAAATGGGCCACAGCCACTTGATTTTCATCCAGACTGTGCTGGTGGTAGCACCGCTCAGCTTCTGAAAGGCAACAGTCAGCAGACAACTCTCGTGACATATCCCAAACTAATATCTGCCACAAAGGGATGAAGTTTTGAGGGAGTGCCATTTTGTCATGTTTCCATATGGATGAGGATTTCTTTGGGCTTCACTGCTGGCAGAGGACAAAATCCTTTTGCTAGCAAGCAAACTATTCACATTATCATGACTCAAACGCGAGACAGAATTCAAATACCTGGATTTTTGCCTGCTTTAGGTAAGGGGAAAGAATTGCTGTCTGAACAGCTTGCTGGTACTGACATAAAGATGCACAGATATTGATGTTTATTGTCTCTGCAATTTTCTATGGTTGCACATGGTGTCATTGCAAACAGGAGGTGTGATTTTCTGGTTAGATGGTTAAATTTGTGTATTGTAATTGCTAGGATAAAATACACTGACTGGATAGAAATCTTTCTGGTAATGTGCTTTGTGTTGTAATGTACTCCAGCTGCTAAGGTCTAGAAAAAAATATTTCATATGTGATCAGTATCCTAAAGGATGCTTCACATACATTGTTATTTTCCAAATGTAGATGACACCTATTTTTGTAGAGGCTGGTTAAAACAAATTGTGCTGCTTTTTGACCTTTTAGTTCCTACATGATATTTCACTTTTGTGTAGTGCATCCCTTCATTCACAGACACGTGATCAGATTCCAGGGAATAGGGAGAAAAGGCAATCAGTCGTTTCAGTCGTTATGAAAGACAGAAAGTTTCTTTCACAGTGATATAGTTTCAAAATGTTCATTTATTGTTTCCAGATGGAAATAAAATTCTAGATTGTTTTTTTTCTAACTGGAATATGTAATTATATCTAGTAATGCAAAGCACTTCAGAAAAAATAAATGTGTATAATTATAAAAAAACAACAGGAAATAGATGTTGAGCTTAGAACATTGAGACATGGTGAAGTGAAAATATGCATTAGCCCGTGATGTCCTTCAAATACTCTTTGGGATATTAACTAATAGTTTTATTCAGTGATGAAATCTGATTTTGTATGTGCAATCTGTAGTATGGGAGAATCTGTCAGCATTGACTAAGTATGACTGTTAAGTGCAGAGTAGTTGTAATTTAGTCAAACCTATGTGGCAAAGAACTTCAGTGTTATTTTAGTGGTAGGGAGGATGAAAGATAAGACTGGAACAGTCTTACCTTAAAGCTGCAGGCCAGAATGTGGTATTTATATCTGAACAGTGCAAAGTTTGGAAGATTGATTTATCCAGATTTCTGATGCAATCAAGCAAAGCTTTTGTTTAATTCATTATTCTGTTTCCTTCTGAATGGCTCACTCAGAGTTTCTGGTTATAAAAAGTAAATTTGAGACCACCAGCAGTACTTAGAAATGAATGACAAGGAAACAGTGGGTCATCAGGTGTTTGTGTCTTTTGTTTGGTTTGTATTAGTAATTTGTGTTGTGCTAAATTCACAAAGTTAATCGTTACAGCCCTTAAGTACCTGCTGGGAAATCAGTTTATCAGTAGGATCTTTCATTCAAAGCACATGCAGTGCATTTGGTGTGGCTTTATATGCAGAAAGCAAGTAAAGAAAGGCGTCCACACTATAAAGAGCTGTTTGCAACCTCCTCATCTCTAGAAGGAGCTTTGACTGTCCAGAAGATCCCTGAAACCCATGACCACAGCAGCTAGGCTGTGTTAGTGTTCCCAGACAGACCATGTGTGTATTTCATGTGAATTTCTGATACACATGGCAAGCAATTTACTTTCTAAAGAATGCCAGTTCTTTTAATATGGAGTATCTTCCTGAACCAAAATGGTGCAGTGGAATAGTCAGTAATGTTATTGAGCTTACAGCTGTAGCTTTTATTGTATGCAGGGATCTGTAGGGATAGTTGAAATGTTCAGTTAATTAATGCCAGGCATTTTGCATCCCATTGGTACAGAACCAAGGGTAATTACTTTAAATGACAACGGTTGTGTTCTTAATCTTGAAAGTTATCAACAACAGTGATCGCAGAAAACATATGTTTTCTTTCTTTTACAAGGGGGATAACTGGAAGAAGCAATTCTGATTAGTCTTGTTTAACACCGGCTGGTGGTCACCATTGGTTTGGTTCCTCTTACAGAAAGTGCAGTCAAAATCTCCCTCTTGGCCACATCCCCCTAAAGAGATCAACTGTGAGACCAGCAGGATTCTCCATGTTACTGTCAGACCAGCAGCTTGTGGCTTTGGGGTTGGTTGGGTGCTTTGTTTTTTTTTTTGAATCCTCTAATTAGGAAAACCCTATTGAGATTTTAGAATTTGGTTTTCATTCTTCATACTTCACCATAACATTTTCATTGTTTTAGGTGAATATGAGAAATAAAACCAACATTTTCATATAGCTACAGAATTTCCACATTTGTGACTTTAAAATCAAAACTTTGTGGTAAAGCAAGGTAGGGTTTTTAAAAATCTAATATTTCTGTCACAAACAGACACAGTGAATCTGTTTGGGTTTTTGTTCTGTCAGATGATTCTCAGCCTTACAAAAGCTGGAATAAAATAACACTTCCGTATCTAGAAATTCTAATACATGATTTATTGCTCTCAAAAAGAATTCGCAAACTGATCTCATATTAAAGAGTCTGTTATTCAGAATATGCAAAATTTGAGAGGAATGGCAAAGAATATTTTTTCCTATGTCATAGGGTGAGTTATTTTTAAGAACTTGGCAGATTTAGAAGCACGTTATGAAAAATGACTTTCATTCATTCCTTATATCATAAATCTGTTTTTGAAAACTGAATAAAATACTTGGAACCAAGAGATAAACAGAATAATAGGCTTGTGGTCCATAGCTTAATTTTCAGCTCATTTTTTCTGTATTTTAGAAACATATTTGATTACTGATAAATAGAAAAGTCACAGATGACTATGAGGATGCTTCATATCAATTGCATTCGCAAGATTTTCTAAAGCTTAAAAAAAGACGGTTTCCCAGGTTTAGGCACTTGTTCTGTACAATTTCATTTTTGAAAATATATTCTAGCTGACCATCTACAATTATTAAAGGCACAGATACAGTTCCATTTGAATTGGACACAAAATCTGTGTGGATGCATGGTGGCCTTTTCTTCACTCTTTTTTCATGACACCAGCTACCTCCAGCTTCCACTGAGAGCCAGGTTCACTGCACACAGCCTTTCTGTGTATCAAATTGTGTGCAATTCTGTGTATCAAATTGAGTTTACATACCTGAGATGGAGTAGCTGTTGCCTTGAATAATGTAACCACTTCTTTGAGACATTTATGTAATAGGATCTTAGACAGAAACTTTCAAAACTGCTTCCAGAAGTGATTTGATAGAGTTTCAGGTTTTGTACACATCTGTTTGTCAGATGAAAAGCAAGTATTGAGAGAGCATTTTTTTCCTCTTGTTCTAAAAATCAGTGCTTTTAAAACCTGAGTTCCTGCAAATGAAAAGGCATGAAGATGTCTGCCTTCTCTTTGAACAATCTAGGGCAGCCTTTTAGAAATACAGAGAGAAAATCTAGATGCGTGACTAATATTGCTGATTAATGGTCTGGAAGAATTTGTAAATAGTTGCAGCTTAAAAAGTAAACATGGCAGCAGTATGTGTTGTCAGTCAGAGTATCTGTGCCATCAGAGAAAACAGGAGAAATGGCCTGAGTGAGCCTGACTGGAGCACACTCAATGCACTGGCAGAAGAGCAGTGCTCAGTCCCAGGCCATTTCCTGTATGCCCGCAGCTCAGGGAGAAAGGGAAAGCCATATGTGAAGACTTGATTGTTCATGGAATATGGGTTTTTTGTCCAAATTCACTTATTTGTTGCAGGACAAAGAATAACAGGCAGTATGGTACCATATTGCACACAGTCTCCATGCTGGTTGGTTTCAACTTTAAAAAATACTTAAACTTTGTTGCTTGACTGTATGTTCTTAATTGGTTAAATAGTAAAAATGAGAGAAACCGGACCCCCATATTCTATTCTCTGTCTCACATTCCTTCTCCTTGCCAAGCCTTTGTTGGGGGGTTGGTTTCGCTTTCATTAGGAGGTTTGGCATTTTACTCTTACCTTTACTTTTTTTTTTTCCCCTGACCTTTTGCATTTATACAAAATGTATCGCATCCTGTGTCTCTTTCCAAGCCGTCACTCCAGTTTTAAGCTGCCCCTGATTAATTCTATTCATATTATAGCCAAGCACTTTTAATTTCAGTCCTTTTCTCTGAAGTAACACAGGCAACATTTCAGACCAGTATTGGAACATGTTTGCAAGTGATGAGGTTTACCTTAATTAGCAACTGGCTGATTTTAGGCATGCTCCAATTACAGACATTCTCATTTGGTATCTGAGAAGTTACTTCATTCCATTCTAACCCTTGCCATCTTCTGAAAACAGCCACTGTCTGAAATCACCAATTTTCATAATACTTTGCCTCTAAAATTTTCTTTTGATCATGTAATCAATACTACATAGGGAATGTGATCCCTATCTCAAAGGAAATTCAATTTCATCACTTTCTTCTTATTTTCTCCTAAAAAAATTGCTTTCAGATATTTTCACCTGTCCCTACGGTTTCAAAATGGGCTGGGGCAATTTAGTATTGTTTGGGTTTTAGAAGTATTACTGCTGATACTTACCCCATATATTAATCTAAGTTTTCTGTATTATTTTCATAATGCTTTAAAGTTGTTTTTTTTTTTCTTTTAATAACTCTTAGGAAATGGCCAAGATTCTCAATCATCCAAGAGTGTATGCTTTTCTGCACATACCAGTCCAGTCAGCCTCTGACAGTGTGCTCATGGACATGAAAAGAGAATACTGTGTGGCAGACTTCAAACAAGTAGTGGATTTCCTTAAAGAAAAGTAAGTCTACTAATAATTGAGAAAATGACAGTATTGGGTTTGTTGCAATGTCAAGAACATGTGGCTGAAAACACAATTATTTGCAACTTCATAATTAAGGTATGAAAAAAATGAGGTCCTTTAAGCTTTCAAAGTCTTTGAGTTTCCTGTAAGCCCCTTGATGTGGTTGGCCTCTATGCTCAAGCTTTTATAAGCATCTTAAATCTCTGCATGACATGCTTTTAATTTGTCAATATATTCCTAATCTTTTTCCAAAAATGCATTCTTGAATGCTTTTTTATACATAAACTACTATATATAGATTGCTTGAAGTTGGAGTTACTGAAGTCATCTTTAATGTGGCTTTTGAGCATTGCACGCTTTGTGTACAGGAGATGATCCAGCTCCAGCAATTGTAAATGGCTTAGTTTTGTGTTTGTTTGTTCTAATAAGTATTTTATGTCCTATATTTTATGTAAATTTACATCAATAAACTAACACTCTAATCTTGCTTAGGGGACTGATGAGTTCTAGATTGATTTCAAAATTATTTCCCTTAACAACAGAGCTAATTGTGAGAAATGAAAGAATGTATCATTAATGTATTTGCTTATGCTGACACCAAAATGGAAGTTGCATCCGCCTGCAAAGCTTTTGTAACTACAAGTAATAATTTCATATTCAAGGAAGTATTATCTTAGCTTTTAAAAAGTTAATAGTGACATATTTTGATGGATATTTCTGCACTGATTGTCAAAAAACCGTGTCTGGAGAATCATTTCTGACACCTTGCTTGGCTACTTTCTTTCTGCTTCCTTTGTTTGTGTGTTTGTTCAATGACTTAAGGCAGTGACATTGTACCTTTGACTCTTTCCTTGCATTAAAATACCGATACATCAAACCAATCAAACTTTCATAATCACTTTTTTTGTGATAATTGAAAAATTGAGAAGTCTAGCTATGTAAAACATGTCATCTAATAGCTGCATGGGAATTATAATATGTAAGAAAGAAAGCCAACTGTGACACAATAGAATTTGTTTTGCAAACTGAATGTGTAATTTATAGGACATTCCTATGCATCTAGGACAACTGATGGAAATGGGGCTGCTTGTCTTCATACAGGTTGATTTGCATTAATTTTCCACCACAAACAATGCCCGTGAATTCTTGGCACTAAATTTCATGTGACTATGGATCAGTGTTAGTTTTTAATTAACAGATGTATTGTATTCCCACGTATCTTAAGTGGAACTGTGTCAGTTTATGTCTTAGTTGACTTGAAGTTGATTCATTATTCTCTTCAGTAGTTTTAGCATTGGAAGCTATTATCATAACAGCAGCTGGATTTTCGATAACCCAGTATAGCTGGCACATGTTGGGGCATATGGGGATTTATTAAATCATTCAGCTCTTGCACACAGCAAAGAGTGAATTACTTAATACCCAAATTTAAAACAGCTGGTTACTGAGCGTATAGTAGTGTATGTCATACGTCTTTTTCCAGGGCTTTTTTGTAGTGAACTTAACAAGGAAGAAAACTGGTTTGATGTCTTGATTTTAAAGAATAGTAAAGTTTTTTACCCTGCTTATTAAGAAAATACCAAATTACCGAGTAGTTCCTGTTAGAAAAGAGTCTCCAGATACTAAGATGGAAAAATCTTTGTACCATATGGCAGCAGGATAAAGAAGGCATGCAAGGTAGAGAAAATGTTTTGGATATTTGAACATGTGCTCATCTGTAAAATGCAAGGTTTTTTCTTTGCCCTTAAGAGCATAGAGTCTTCGTTTGTAGACTATACTCTTGTGACAGCAGCCAGCTATTACATTCTCGTGTAGATATTCCCAGAAAGATCTCAGCACAAAATTTACCAGAACTTAACATGGCTGTAGACAAGTCCAGAGCCTAGAGCCAGAATAGCTAAAAATAAATATGTGTTTAAACTACTTTAATAGCCAAAAGGGATTATTTCTATCTCCCATTTATCAAAAAAGTAAAATAAGCCAAAGGTAGAAGCCCCTGTATCTCCTTTCTCTATTGCTGGTGCTATAAAATCATCTAGAAGCTTCTTACACAAAATGTGCAAGGACTTATCAGTGGATTCCAAATGTCACCTTTGTCTCTAGAATGTGACATCTGCTCGAATAATAACTTCAATGAAAGTTTTTTTAAAGCAATAATTATATAGGCTAACCCACTGAAGAAGTAAAGCCACGTATCCAGGAATGCTAATGGTTATCAGTTAAGTGTTTAATAACTTGCATTCAGACATCTAAGCACATAAAATTTAGTCCAGCAATTAAGAATGAAAGGAAAAAGGAAAAGAAACAGCCACATCATAATTTTTGTTTTGGAACCCCAAAGATATACCAACTGATTTCTGAATCTTTTTCTCAGTCAGGCCAACAAAACACTCTGGGACTTTTTTTCTTCAAGAAGAAAAAAATAAATGGTTTTCCTTCCTCTGGAGAGCCATGAGTAACTGCAGAGGTATCTTCTTCAGAGTAGGGATTTATTTATATCCTGCTGAGCACAGAATACCTTATAGAGAAGTTAGAGTTCTCCAAGAGTACTCTCTATATTGAAACTCACTTTTTAAAAATAATGGAGCATTCTTGACACTGTGTCTGTGAAGTTAGAAATGTCACATTCTTCCTCTTTTTGAGGACTCTCTGCAGGCGTGAGCAATAGAAATGAGCTTTAAAAATTAGTATTGATGTTCTAGTGCTGGCTTTTGATATGCAATTCTTTGTATTTCAGAGCCACTCTCCCCAGCCATGTGACAGCATTTTTGGTTTACTATGAAGATCAATAGCAAAATGCATAGAATATAAAGCAAGAAAGGCAAAACCATTAGATTGTGAAAAACTGAAATACAGAAGGCTTCTTTTATACTTTTTTTTTAAGAAATTCCTTCTATCATATTTTGTACTTTTTTGCACTGAAATTTCAGTAAGTTTGACTATTCAGGAAAATACTGTTGAGCAGTTGATACGCTGATCTACATATATCTGGAAATCTAATATATAGATATATTTCCTGAGAATTTATTTTTAAACTGTTCTAGACAGCAACAGCATGAAGTGAGGATGTACTGATTAATGTAGAGGGTGTGCACAGTCTGTAGGGATTAAGTAAGGACTAGTGCCCTGGTCTATGGTCTCTGGGGACTAACAGAGTAGTCTGCAGGCACTATTCACAAGACTGATTCCTGTATGAGTTTGCAGCTAAATACAGGACTTCTAGAAATTGCTGCTAAGTGAATTTAGTCCAGAGACAAATTTAGTCTTTTATCAGAAAGTCTTCTTTTTGGTGTCATTATATCAAAATGTGAGTTGTTTTTCAAGTGATCTCAACTTTCAAGATTCAGCATAGATTATATTTCTGAAAGGTGATGTTTGTAGTTGCAAAAAGAGCAAGACAGCTTTAATTATCTTGAAGTTCTGAAACTTAATCCCCTGAAATTTACTTTTGATGATAAAAGCAAACAATTGGAATGTATTTGAGTTAAAGAAACCTGAGATCTGAATGTCATATTTTGTAATTGCTTGAATAATCAGCAGTGTGAATATATACCCATTAAAAAGTCCTTAGACTGGTAATGTGTTTTCCAAATTTACTTTTGTTGCCCAGACTATATTCTCTCACCTTTTTGGTTTGTGAAGTGATTCTGATGTTCATCAAAATTTATATTTATGTCTCCTATCTATTACTGCTGCTTGATAAAAGACTTGTAAACTCAAAATCTAGACAAATAGAAAAGTAGGGAAATTTAGAGCTAGACTGAAAGACTATACCTTTCTGTTTTGGAGAAGAGCATAATTCTGAGGAAAAGCTCAGTTTGCCTCCCAGTTTGTTTTTGTTTGTGTTCTGAGATAGGAGCATAACATTAATTGTGGGTGGCTGCTGCTGTTCATTTGAGACTGTCTCATAACTGAGACTGGAAACATTGGAGCTTTCCAATATCATCAGAAGGCCAGCAAACTTGGTCTGCCAGCAGAGAAGCCACAGCTCTGTCAGGCAGAAAGTTCTGGGGTTTCTTTTCACTGGTTCTCCCTTTTCCATGAAATCAGACCTGCTCAAAAGCCTCTCTGAGCCTCCATTACTTTTTTCTGTAATCAAGCCTTGATTTTTCAGCATAGGTAGATACATAATTACTGTGGTTGGAAGAAGGCAGCAAAGGACCTAAAGTAGTAAATGTGTGCAGTGGAAAATAGATCACAAACTTGGAAGGAAATTATTCACTCAAGTTGAAACTGAAGACCTAATTGCCTAGTATTACAGACAACAGCCTGATGTCCCAGAAACTAGAGATATTGTCCAAATTGAGAGAAGGTGTTACACAGCCCTTTTGGGACAACTGGCTTCAGCGAGGCTCCCTACTTCCCTGACATGTCCTGAAAGTAGAATTGGAGGGCCATGAAAAGAGTAATTTTAAAATAACCATTTACTATTTTTATATACCTTTTTCTACTCACTTTCAAAATGCAGGTAATTATGAAGTAGACTTTATCAACTCCCTCACTTTTTTACAATGTGAATAGGTTTCAATTTCTTTCTCAAAATGCACTTCTGTTTCTCAAAGAGAGACGTTGAGCTCATTTTGCAGACGTGCAAATCGTGTCCCTAACAAACCTTGACAAGGCTTTCAGATTTGGGCCTTTTTTAATGGGTTTTAGCACATCTGTTCTGTCAGTCTGACTACTGCAAATGCAAATGTCATCTGTTTAAAATCCTTATTACGTTCTCTGCTAAGAAATTGCTGAGTGTATTTGGTACTTATCTGTAATTTTATACCTCAGTCTCTAGACTCTCCTCTCTACTCTGTCTTTTGTCTGCTCTTGGAGTCTGAACTAATCACTTTACCAAAAGTGTCTCTTTTTTTTTTTTCTTATGTTTTAAATTAATTGAGTGCCTTTAAAAGGTATTGAATTAGCACCAAAAGCTAAAGCGTGGGTGTTTTTTTATCACATAGTAGAGAGATATATTCACATTTGTGTCTAGACTTGACCCTAGTGCTTCATGGTGTAGCTTTTGATGGACAAACTCCTTTTTATCACAGGATTAGTTGTCTTTAATTGTCTTGAAATTTAAATATGGCCTTCGGTGGGTTTATAACCCTTCCTGCCCTGCATTTGATTGACAAGGTCTTGGAAAGAGGTGCAAGTAGGCAAGGGGTTTCAAAGGTGCTGAACACTTGCAGGTCCATTCATTTCATTAGGATATTTTGAACATCAGCATTCATCAACCTGCATTTCAAAAGTATGGTTTTTTTCAGAACAGACTGTGGAGAGACAAGCATTAGGTATTTCAGGATAGCTTTTTTTTTTTTACTAACTAATTGTAATATGACTTCAACCTAGCTAAATGTTGTTTTAGGAGGGCAGTCTTTCCATTTTGCCCTGTACAGCACTTTGCCCTTTTCTCAGCTAATGCTACTGCACCCTTACTTTTTAGCAAGGAGATATACTTTTCCTAGAGAGGGAATGGAAGGCAGGAAGGCAATATCTGCAACTTCTTAATCTTTGTCTTTACTGTTCTACAGATTGTAATTCAGGTTTTGGTTAGTTCATGGAGAGACCTCTTTACTGCCATGATTTACAGGATTAGATCTTTTGCCACTTGATAAATTGCTAGTCACTGTTTGATAGCCATAGCCTTTCATGCCAGATGCATCAAGAATATTGGAGTTTTCTGGGCTGTCAACTCTCAGTTATCCTGTTGTTTGTGCATCTTGTCTGTTCATGTGTGAGGATGTATGCATAAAAATACGGAAGTCCCAAGGGAATCACGTGATGTGATGTTAACTTAAAATAATTCCAAATTTACAGACTACTTTGGAGATTAATTGACACTAAATGTAACTTCTATCTGTTTATTTTGGGGGAAGATACTGTATAGGAAACTATGATTTCAAAATTTCTATGCACTGTAATTTTTTATATGAAGTCTCTTTGGATTCTGGATCACTTTAGGTCTGCATACTGACCTGTTCAAGCAGGATGTGCATGCTTATGGGTACTCCCATTTTACTGCATTTTCTTCTAAATAACACACATTTTTTTCTGGAGATAAGAGAACCATTATGAGCGGGTTAGTTTGGCGTTTTTTTCTCCTGGTTCTCAGGTTATTATTCAACTCCCATAGTAAGAACTGGAGGATGAAGCCTGGGAAATAAAGTGCCCAAGATGAGCACAGCTTGCCGAATGCAGACTTAGTGGGCACGCGGGGCATTTGCCATTCAAATGCTTTGAGATCACAACAGTGTGATGCTCTGCTTTGGCCAAAATTTGGAGGAATAATTTTTTCAATGGTTGCTGGAAGGAGAACATATGTGCCTTGTTGAAATGTAAAGGCAATTTCATCTCATTATTATACTTCCCTTATGGTCTGGCTTACTCTTTCTGCTAAATAGAAGTAGTGAAGCTGCTTAGAGTGATACTCTCTGTATGCAGTTATGATTAGGCTCTCCTTTTTATGGGCAGCCTCATCTGCAGTTTTCTTCTGTAAAATCCTAATGTGGGAGTATTGTTAGATGATAGAGTAGAAATTAGTAAAGTACATCCAATTCATTTTTGTCAGTGTAGCAAGATGGTATCTTTTTTTCCTTTTTTCTTTTCCCCTTAAAGGCATGCAAATGTGTTCTTTGGAAGTAATGATATAAAATCTGTAGTAAGGATATAAGGAAGGAATGCAGTAGTGGAAATAAGTTTTAAAGCATTTAATATTTATGAGTTTAAAGTCTTGTTTGTACTTATTGGGATACTATATTTCTCTAGTGTTTTAAGGCAAAATATCTAAAATAACTTTGGCTTTTTCCTGAATACTTATTTTTGTTGTGTTTCACTTTCTTGAAACAGAACCTGGGGAGGGAAGTCTAATTTTTTTTTAAACAAAACTTTAAATAATATCAGTTTGCTTTATAGCAGATTGACTTGGCATGTAATTCTCAGTTTTAATTTGCTCCTGAGCTTTTAAGCATATCCAAGCATATATTAAGATGTATAAGTATTTGTGATAGCAAATTACAGTAGTAATTTGATAGTACAGATATAAATACAAGATATGTGTACACCTTGTAGTGCTCATGTGTGCCTCAGGAAATCCTGATGATGGCATTAAATTTTCATATTTGATATGTTTCAGAAAAGTATTTGTTCGTTTCAGTGCGTATTTTTTTCACATTTTTGCTGTAGTACCAAGTAATAAATTCAATTTGTAAGCCATGTTATTCTGATCACATAGGACAATGTGGCACAGAGGAGTTTTTGGTGAAGGTGGTAACTGGCCAGCTGATAAGTGCTGATTGAGTCTACATTTGTTGAACTTTTAGGGAAAATAAGTTGAAAAGAATGAAGAAGGCAATATTTCTATAGCTGTTTGGTACCTTTAGTGGTTATTTTTTAAATACAAACTGCTTAAATGAAGAAAACTAGGAAACAGAAATATACAAAGCCTTTTAAACCTCTTTAAAAGTGTAGCTATCCAATTAAAACTGTTGCATTCAAGAAGCATGATAATTCTGCTACCCAGAGGTTTTGTCTGTATATTTATTTGGGGACAGTGGTACAGATTATTTTAGCTAAGCTCAAACTTGTGTTCATGTGCATCTTACGTTGGTCTGTATATTGTATTCAGGAGTTGATGATTCACCTCTTTTTTAATAAGAATGAAATTTATAGTTATAAACATAATATTGCATGGCAAAATAAGCACAGGCCTAAAATCTTAAAAGGTTTGTGTATAAGACAAATATCTGACTGTAACAGATCAAAGTTTATTTTCCACAGCTGAACCACTTATCTCATGCACTTATAATTATTTTTGTCTTTCTATTTTGCTCCTCATCGTTACGTAAAGCTGTAATTTTGTTTAGTAGGAGTAATTGACAAAGTACAGCTGTTAAATTGCTTCATAACAGGAGGACAGTATTGCAAGTATGGTTATATGTAAAGGCACAAGAGGCGATGTAAATTCTTGTCAATCCGCCTATTGGAAAACTGTAATTCAGATTCTAGTTCAAGCTGGAAAATGTTAGTATGGCCAAACACCTTTCCCATAGGAGAAGAAAAATCTAGAGTGACTGATTGTAAGCTATTTTGTCTTGAATCTGGAGAAAATATTTATTAGCAAAACCCATAGGCCATAGAAGTGTATTATCTTATGGTTTGCTGGATCATATGCCTCCCTGATTGGCCTCTGCAGGAGCCATGGCCCTCAGCAGGAGAGGCAAGTCTGAGATCAGAACACAGCTCCATGCAGACTTGCAGTCAGCTCTGGGGCAGTACCTTTTGGGCATCTCAAACCCCAACAAATTTGAATCAGTCTTCTACAAGAAGCTTTGTATTACAGAAAAATACTGATCTCTCTGAGCTGTTTATCTCCCTTGAAGGATTGTTGTTGAGACAAACTTCAACATAAGCCTCCAACTTACTACAGAAGTGGTACAGACTTCTGAAAAATGTTTTGTGTGGTCGATCATAGAGCTGCTGTTGAATTTGTGTGTGTCTGTGTGTCTGTGTGCCACTGTTAATGTTTAGCCCCTGTGCTTGGTGAAGGGAAATCTACTGTCCCAGACCTTGCAGAGTGAGGGAGGCAGACAGACTGTAGAGTTCAGGTTTGAACAACAGACTGGCACAACTTTTCCCCTGCAGTGAGACAACACTCCTGACTTCAGGTTTGGGGAGTACCTGACTCTCATACTCAACCCTAGAAATGGCTAAGGCAGCCAGCTGGACTCCCAGCTGTGACCAGGGAAGTATTTTTCCATGTAGCATACTCTACCCCTGCAGGCTCCCTCACTACCACAACCTTGCCACACAAACCAATACACCTTTCTGTGGGAAAAAGGAGTCCTTATTGCCATTTATCATAACGTAGTGAACAGAACAGTTAGTGCTTTGCCAGAGTATTTCAGAGTGATGTACAAAAAAAGTATTCTAGTTGTCTGGTTTTTGTCTTCAAAAATGTTAAAATTTTATATAAAAGATCAGATGTGATTTTGTTAAGATTTACAGTCGTGCTTTATGTCTTAAATATCATATGGAGTTAATGGCAGTAAGTCATAACATGCTTTTCTGCTGCTGGTTACCTTAGATCATACAGTGTTATTTTCTACAGAATGCAAATTTGTGAGGTATTTTGAGAGTTTTCATCATTACAAGAATAGAAGAAGCTGAAGTCTGTCTCTTAACATATGTTTTCACAAAATACAGCTTTTACTTGACAGCATTTAAGTGAAGTACAGTAATTATGACATTAAGTGATGAGATTATATTTCTGTGTTTTCGTTAATAATGCAAATAAACATATTTTTTCTTAAGGCAAATGTTCAAATAATTCTTAAGAACAAAAAATCATTTTTGTTGATTGAACTAAATGTGCATTGAAACAGTGATATGTTTGTACAATGACAGTGGCTGGAGAATTTTAATTCTCTTTTTGTAATATAGCATCTCTATGGGATATGTTCCCATCCCCTGCCTAGAGTTTGCACAGAAATTAATTGTTCCTTCTATTAGACTTCTGGAGCATCCAGAAGTTAACTTTGAGTATTCTCCTTTCACTTTTTAACTCTTTCACAAAAGCCTGTTTCACATCCAGTTTACATCATCTTTTAATACTCTTGATAAATTCTTTGTATTAATTTATCTATTCTTTTTAAACTTCTGTCCTCAGATTTTTCCTCTGATCTGCTGGGTTTTTTTTCCCCCTTGAAACAAGAATGTATTTTATGACCTGGTATAAATGTGACTTTTCCTATTTGCCTGGATGTTTTGTTGTTGTTGTTGTTGGTCTTTTTTTGTTTTTTTTTTTTTTTTTTAATTTTTTTTTTAATTTTGTGATGGACTTGCTTCATAAATAAATAAAACACCTTTACTTTATGAGGGCAAAAACACATTGCATCTAAATACCGATCTTTCTCATAAGTGAGCCCTGAGCCAGAAACTCACAATAGCATCTTCCAAGTATTTACTTCCTAAATTTAGTGTGCTGTTTTGTCAAGGAAATCACTCACAATGCAAGTTCTCAGTTACTCCAGTAGCCACCTGCATTGCTTCTACAGAAAGCCAGGCTTGAAGGCTTGGTGAGGCACAGCCTCAAGGTGTGTGTTCTCCTTGTGCAGCTTTCTGCCAAGTTCTGAAACCTGTAGCAGGCCCAAAGAAGGGGTTTTGCTGTGGGAAATGGTGCCTTTGCAAGTTTGATGGATGCTCATAGCCCAGGGTTATACTGAGATGCCATTGTTGCACCTTGTAGGCTGCCACAGTTAATGCAAATTGACCTTTATCACCAAAACAAGTTTGTTCTGGAATTATTAGCTGTGATTCTGGAGCACAGGATTTTAGAGTCTTGCATCTTTCTATTTACTTTTGCACACATAAAATGGATTTTAGGCCTTTCATTATCTTTTGGGAGTTCACTGCCATCCTTGTCTGTGAAGGTAGCGTGCGTTTTAGCTGGAAGGAAAAAAGGGATTTGAGCTCTCATCACTGATTCTCCTTTTGTTCCTGTTTTCCGTAAATGCAAGGTAGCCCATGTAGTATTTCTGAAGTCCTTCTCCAAGGTGACATCCAACATTCAGCTATTTTAGGAAAGGCAATGTGCCTTGCTTTTCTCCTTAAACCTCCTGCTTTCATTTACAGATACTTATTTTGTATCCTGCCTGCATTTCACCTTTTGTATGTTAGGGAAGAGCCCTAAAGAGCAATCCCTGAAGATCTTGTATCTGGTGATGAAGAGTTCAGGCAGGTTAACAGATACCTCAGGCTCTCACAGTAGATGAGAGGAATGTTACAAAGTCATCAATAGGGTTCATCTGCTGCTTCTTTAATAGCTCCTTCAGTTAAACCTCACACAACTGCACTCTGCACCATACCTTTGTATTTTTTATATGTGAAGTGGACATTTGAAACCACTTACATGTTTGCTAAGTGCTACTGTGCCTAGCAAAAAGCTGCATTTGCCATAGCTCTCCTTCAGTCTTGGTTCATTTAGAGACACAATGTGCCTGTCTTCAGATTTTCCATACTCTTTCCATACTCATTTGCAGTTGACTGCAGGAGTCCCTCTCAGGAAGAGAGGTTATTTACTTGCCCATAACAGATGTTACTTTGAGATATGCTGCCTCCACATTTAGCCCTCCCATTTAGCTGTGTTCCTTGGTTAGGTCTAATCAGTGGACTCTGAGATCTGGGCCACTCCTGTTACTACACAAACTGCTGGCTGACAGATGTGGGCCTGAAGGAAGTTTCTTTGGATACTGCTGGCATAAAACACATGTTCAGTGCTTGCTTACACCACCATGTGATTACATGTAGATGACTCATCTTCTCTGGTCTATAGGTAGAAAACTGGTCTTTGCCTTCTCCTTAGAATATTTCTTCTCTTATATTTTTTGTTAGCAGCAAGCCAGATGCCAAAGAAAAATTTTTATTGCTACTGTTTTCTGGGTTCTTTTCCCTAACGGGAGAAATACTAACATTCAAACTGATTAGGCTGAAAAATGGGCTATGTTCTAGAAGAAAAATACAAGAAAATGAGAACTGTACAATGTAATGAATATTTTCAAATGTTTTTTTCCTGATAAAGTAAAACCCTATAAAAACCTTTAGAGAGATGCTTAACTAGTATGTCTTTTACTCAGCTGATAAGAAAACCCAACCTACTGAAATTCCTGGAACTTTAACGCTGGCACTGAAACAGAAGGAAAGGAGGTGTTGTGAATTATAAAGACTTGCAATAGATCACAGAGGATGAAATATTTTTCATTAATGGACTCAAAGGTTAAATCAATAAATAATTTCTGAAGTTATTCCATGTTTTTCTACCTACTTCAAACTTGTCTGAAATTCCCACCCATATGGAATAAGCATTTTCAGAATGTTGTTGCATAGATGGTAGTTTTATATCAGTTGCTCAATATTCTCTCCATAATAAATGAGTTTCAATTGTTTGAGATACAGCCTGTTTCATCCTTAATGATCCTAATTTGCCACTTCCTTCAGACTTCCTTTTATACCATGCCTTCTGTTTTTCTCTAGTTTGAAAAGCTAGTATCTGTGTTAGGCCAAACATGTTATACCCAGACAGTGGATTTCAGCTTGGGAATTTAGTTTTTGCACCAGCCTTGTGGATCTTGCTGCCTAAGAATTCTTCGTATTTTGTGCTGGTATTGCAGAGCCAAAAGGGCACTGTTGTGCCTGGCAGGTATTTGACAGGTTTTCCAGGTTCTTTATCTGATGCCCTAAGGCTGTTGTGGAGCATTGTATGATTTGATAAAATTGGTTTCAGTGATACAGTCTGAATGCACACACTGCTGTTTCCACTGAATTGATTCAATTCCATTTTTATATTCTACTCCCTCTGTATTGTACTTTGGGTATTTTATAAAATTATTCATTACATTTAAGTGGGCTTTAGCAGAAGGAGTTCATGGTAATGATTGCATTCAAACTAGTGTTCAGCTTGCAAAATTGAGTAGTTATAACCACCTTATTTTGTTCATTTGAGACATTTTTTCAGTTCTCTCTGTATTGATTTGATTTAATTCTGCAGTTTTAGCCTGCTCCAGAAATTTGTTGGCTTTTGTGGAGGTCTCTTCCCCTGCGAATTGTAATATGATTCTCTGATTAGAATGTTAGGAACCTCAGGAAAAGCTTTTTTTTTTTTTCATCTCTGTCAGTCTTGCTATCAAGATCTCTCTCTGTTTCTGTACTCATCTCTTTAGTGACAAAGCTTTTCATTTTTTTTCCTTTATCAGAACTATTAGATTTAATATTCCCATCTGAGGACATCACTGATGTCCTTTCATAGTGATGCTTTTGAAGGCTTTCAGTTCTCTTCCATCTCCTTCCTAAGTATTGCTTTTTAAAATTTTAAACTCTTTGGGGACTGTTGCTAGTTCCTGAGCAGCTGTCTTGCTCCATCCTGATTCTTATTTAGTTTTCAATGGTAAGTGTCCCACCTAACTTACTAATTGTGGGGTCTTCATAGACTCTCTTTGGGTTCTAGGACTTCATGTGCCAGGCCTTTCTGTCTTACCATGTCAAGACAAAAAAATCTGCTTCCCTTAATCTTTAGATATTACTCCTGTGCTTTGAATCACATTGCTAGACCCAATTGGTTCTGATCCTGTCTCTTACCTAATTACATATATTCATGTGTGAGAAAGAAGTTACTCATCTCAGTTACATCTTTATTCATCTTCTGCTATTAAATTTACCGAAACCTTATTCCCTAAATACAATTTTCATACATTACCTATCCAATGTTCAGTGATGCCAAAGAGCTTTAGTTGCCATAATTGGTATGCTGTCATATCTTTGAATTCTTCATAAAACATACTTTTAATTTTGTCTTTGATGATTCTTCAGTGGTAACAGCATATTTTAGTTTTGTGCTAATTCTCTTTTAACTTTCAGTCAATGGCAGGTCAAATCAGGTAACTGCTCACAACATCAAGTTGCCTTAATTATTTCTCCTTGGTATGAGTTTGTTAACTTTGAGAGGTTCATTTTCTGGCTATTTTACTTCTTTACAATGTAGAAACACAGTGTCTGCTCCTCAGCATAACAGAGGACATCTGACACATGCAAGCTCAAAATATTTCAGGTGACCACCTTCCAGCCTTTTGTTTGAACAGTTGGGGCTTCATTATCTTTTCTAAAGTTCTGGATTTTATTTGGACTTCATTAATAGCTTTGCTATTATTTCTTACTAATACCTCTTCTCATATTGACATGCAGTATTCCTTTTATGTTTTTCTGAATTTTTTTTCAATTTCCCACTTAGTAACCCTACCCTTAGGCAGTAAAGTGAATGGATTGATTGAATGAATTAAGATTTGTGGCTGTGTACAGCCTGTCAGAGTCCACAAAAAAAAAAGGCACCTGAACATCTACACATTTGGCAGTCCTTTATTCTACTTAAAGCTTTTGACTGTGACAATATACACTAATAATATGGTAAGCTATCCTAATTGTCAGTATTAAGGTATCTGCAACTTGGTGACACACTGAAAGTGAAGTAGTTCACTGAACTGAACAGAGAGAAATGGATAAGAGCTTCCCTGAGGCAACAGTGTCCATTGATTTTGTATTGTTTTAACTTTGTCATTGGCAAGCTAACAGTCTACATTTAAAATACCATCTTTTCTTCCCCTGATTTTGCCTCTGATGTCCCCTGTGTGTTGCTTGTTGTACATATATGAATCTGAATGTCCTTCAAAACTTTTGAAGGAATGCATGCATTAATTACTTCAGTTGACTCCAATATTCTAAACTGATTCTGTCTTTTACAAAGAAATGTTCTTAATTTACTCGCAATTCTAGACAGAAGGAAGCTGCTACCAAAACATTACAAACATGAAGTGTGTAAAAACCTGGCTGGTTGAGGCCATTCTTCTGGGAGGTTAACTAGGTACTGTTAGAGAACTGTTCAGGAACTGTTAACTGAGAGGTTAACTAGGAACTGTTAACTGTTTTAGAGCTGATTTCCTGGTGATTTTGCTTTTTCTGCATAGTGTCCTCAAGCAGCGTAGCAGACTAAGCCCATTTCTCCACTTGGAAGTGAAGCCATAATGTTCAGCTTTAAATTGTATCTTATTAACTGATACATACAATAATATCCTATTTTTATGGACCAATCCTCTATAATCTCTTGTATTCTGAACTCACCTGCTGTTTGGGTATACCTGAGAACAAAACAGATACTTCTCATAGCCATTCTGCTACCTTCCAGTTAGCCAAGTGAATTTTCTTGCTCATAAAGATGGATATTATTTCTAGTGTGATTCCTTTAAATTCAGATTGTTATCAGAGAATGTCATGAATATGATGAGACAGTGATCTGCAGATGGTGTTTGTTGTGTACTGTCACTCCAGTGATGCCCATTACCTTAACAGTCATGCCCAGTTCTTTCTGAATATTGTTCAATTCTATTTTTAAATGAATGAATGAATAATTCTTTATACATGCCCTTTGAAATATTTACTTCATAATTTCTTTAAATTTATTCTTGCAAGGTAAATTCTCTGTTTCCCAGTGAACCAAGTCATATTCCATTATGCTGTTTGAAGTATGATTATATTGAAATATAATTAACTTTATCTTATCACACTTTAATTAGTAAAGCACACTGGATTTCTTTGAAGTTAAACTCATGGGTTTTGGCTTAATAAAGAAATAGCATTGCTTGTGAGTCTGAAGTGTTACTTCTGAAAATATAACTCTGAAGCTATATAGGTGATATGTTCTGAGTACATTCCAATCATCATGTCACACTTTGCTCTGAAGTGTTAAGACCATATAGTCACATTTGCCAGTGGATCATGAAATAAAAATGAAAAACTTTGAAGTTAGATGATAGCAGCTTTCAATCTTTGTAGAGTAGGGAGGATGGTATTGGAATTTTGAGCCAAATACTACACTTACTCTGAGAAATTTTTTATCATTATTCAAATTTGTTTTTTGTGCTCCTGATAGGAGTAGTAGTTCCCTGTGCAACCCCTTTCCTGTATATACCTTGCTTTCTAAAGGGGAAAAAAAAGTTTTAGAGAGGTGACAGTAAAGGGTTTTGACCTACCAGATACCTGATACTTGAGAGATGCTGGCTCTGAAAAATTCACATTTAAGAATGTATAGGAATGTACATCAAAAACTGTCTGGTGTAAAATTGCAGCATTGTTTATTTAGAGTACATGAACTGTGATTTAAATGCCTCTAGCTAATATTCAGGAAAACTGCTTATGGCTGCTAAAGCCTTGCCCCAGACAACCTGCCTGCTGCTCTGTTTAAACTGTGACTCTCAGGTTTAATTATAACACATTCTGCAAGTACTGTGTTGATAAGGATATAGCAAATGAGCTGCTGTGTTTTGGGTGATCAGCTGGTGTGGTAAATATTCTGTTTCATTAGGTACTTTGAAAATGGAATGGAAGTTAATTTAAATTTAGTGCACAGCATGCCTATATTTTTAACTGCTGTTTCCTTCAGTGTTGATCCTTTCCATGTTGATGTTTGCAACTGGAGAACTTTTTGTGAGATGATTTCTCACAAAGTTGTAAGACAGAAGAAAGATCCTGTCAATTTGTTTGTATAGGTTGTGATCTGAAAGAATTGTGTCTCTTTTAAATCTATCAGCTGTTTGGGGGGTACTCTTTCAAACTGTGCATGTTTTTTTTCAAAATCTTCTTTGTTTTAATGTATGTCTTGCCATTCTCTGCTCTTTCCCTGTGCTGCAGAAGTTATTAATGTAAAGGATCTCGAACCAACCCCTTGGAATAAAACATCTGTCCCGTTGGCAATTCTATTTCCTCATTTTTTTAATCTTGATTGGTTCTTGGTTTTGCTTCAGACAGAAATCTTACATTCTCTGTTCAAGTCTTGCAACTCATCATACTACTACTCCTCCTTTGACATCTTCAGTTCCCCTTTACCACCATATTGCTGACTTTGTTCTGTCTTTGAAATGTGGTGGTCTTTCCGTTTTCACTTCTAGTTTATTTATTTTCTAAAACTTATTTCTCTCTTGTCCCTTACCTTGTGTAAGGTCCATAACTTTTTCTCTGTCTGCTTAGTAGAAACAAATTAACCCAAACCTGAAAGAAAACTATTAAAAGCAGAACATTTATCTAAATTCTAGAACTATTTTAAGAGATTCTTATCTTGTGCTTGTATTGTTACATCCTGTCAGTGCCCCTCTTAAAAAGGATAGGTTACAATGAGCAATGTTACTTTAAAGACTAACAGAGATTATCAGAGGTATGGCAGATCTTCACACAAAGGAAATTAAGGACTCTTCAGTCTGGAAAATGCTAATTGAGAGAGACTAGAACAGAGATCAGTAAAATCATGAAGAGCACTGAGAAGGTGAATGGAGTTGTTACTGATCTCTCCCAGCATAACAATTAGGGGACATCAAATGGAATTAGCATATGGAAGGCTCACCGGAGATTTTTTTGTTTCAAGTGGATTTGCTATGGAGGGAGTTTAGATTCAAGGAGAGACTTGTTGACAAGTTAATAGAAAAGAAATCCATCAGAAGCTGCTGGTTACAGAAATATCTTTCTGACAAAACCCAGCTGAAAGGACGAAGGGATTCTGGGGGGCTCAATATTTGAAATGCTTCCCTGGGCTACTTCTGATGCCCATGGCTAGGAGTAGATTGCTGGCTTAGATAGACCTCTGGACCAGTATGTCTTATCTTCAAGATCCCTGAAACATTGCAGGACTGTAGATTATAGACTGGTGAAAACACATGTTCAGAAATATTTATCTTTCTTTTTTTTTTTTTTTATATTAGCATTTGTTAATGGAGCCCTGCTTGCAATGTTTTAATTTGGTTTCATCATGCCAAAAAGGCATGCTAATCGTTTTGTTTTATATGCCTGATTTCTGTGTCAGAGTGAAGAGCTAAATGACTGTCACTGAAACAGGCATGGATGGGTCCTCAGAGCCCAAGATGTTTAGTATATTGGTGATAAGCATTGTGTCAGACTGAGAAAAAGTATATCATATTCTCTGCTACTCATGGCTGAGATCCTATTATTTCTGACCATGCCTGACAGCTCTAATGTTAAAATGTGAAGGGTCATAGAAAATTAGTGTAATTTCAACGGCTGCTTTAGAGCAGCAAACATTAAGTCAGTTCCCAAGAACAGTTCCCTGGTGCAACCCTTAATAAATTCAAACTTTATTTTTAGGGATGACCTTTAGTAATGCGAGCCTTGATCCATTGAGATGCTGTTCACTTTTGATGCATCTCCAAATCCCTTTTTTATGCATTTTAAATCAACACATGCTTATTCTGAATTTATGTGTGTGGATAGACGGAGAGATGTAATTTAAACACATCTGTTCAAATATGCATTTCAGATCAACTTGGTGCCGGTTCTCATAATACGGCTGAGTTTTTGACGGGTATTATATCCCTAAAGTACACAGCAGATGGCATTTATTAGAGATTGAATGGAAATGAAGTTTAAGGATGTTGAGCTTTTTGTCTTAAGTCGCTCATTTTTTAATCATAAAACAATAATGATCTGAAGTTATAAATCTGTAATGAAGTTCTAGAAAATGTTTATTGTTTTTGGGGAGAGTAGAACACCTTATAGTTGAATTAAGTTGGTCCAAGCCTTAACTGTTTGGTTTTTGATTTGGGTTTTTTGGGGTTGTTTTTTTTTTAAGGAAAATTGATAATGGGAAGTATTATAATGTTTCTCCTAAACCATTTGGGCTACATCTAGTAGGAACTCTGGCAACCTTCACGATAATTGTTTGAAGAGAGTAAAACCATGTGTACTCTTTCATCCTCAGGCAGTGAGCCATGCTAATTATGAGATATACTTTTTATCTAGGTCACTATTCCCTGGTAACAAGGACAGCCCAGTCCCTACTCTCACAGAGTCCTCCACACCTATACCTTCTCAAGCTAAGTTCTGGAAATGAGGTCTGCTTGCTGCCTCCAGGTGTCATTCAGCCCAGTTTCTGAAAGAGCTCTTCTGGTGGCAGGAGGTGGGTTGGGAAAAGAAGTCATTAAAAAATACCTGTTCTCGCTCTCAGTTAAACTCTGAGAGCTGTTGGGTTGTGCTTCTTAATCACAGATACAATTCTACAGCCTGTTTAAGGTCACTTACATCAAAACCACAAACGACTCCAAATTCAAGCCCAACATATTAAGCTGCACTTGTAAATCTGTTGGACACTGCTGCAGATCACAAAGCTCAGGTGTAATGTGTTCCTGATGGAATCACCAGCAGGAGCAGCCTTGAGTGCTCTGTAAGCTGTGGAATGCAAAAAGCAGGATACATCCCCTGACTCTGTAGCTGTAAGGCTGGACTTACTGTGTAGTTTCGGCTACCTGTGAGATTTGAAGTGTTTCACTATGAACCACCTCTAAATTAACTGGTAGGATTTAATGGCCTTGCCAACTATTCTCCCAGGTGTATTCTTCCTTCAGGGAAATTTGCAAGAATACTCTGAAAAGGTTTTCTCTGTGATCCTGTCTGGCTTTCATTTGTCTGTTTTACTGGTTTTTTTAATCAAAGCAAGCATATAAACAATATGGCATTACAATTTTTTTTTCTGGTTTGTTGTGTCTTGGGTATCAATTTCAGAGGGATATGATCCAAGCTGTGAAAATAGGTTTTTAAAAAAAGTATTAAAATTATGCTTTCTACACACATAAACAAAATAGACTTACTTAAACATCTGATAGTATTTGTTGTCTTAATAGCTGAGTAAAAAGTGAGTTGGCTTATAAATGAAGCCACTAAATACTTCTGCGTACAGTATCAACACAGTTACCTTTTTTGCTTTAATTCAGCCAAACTGAGGTGAAGCAGAACTGATTTGTGAGACAACCTGGAATTGTCTTACACAGTAATAGAGAACATATTGAAGCATTTGAAATAAGATAATTTCTTATATCCTATATAATTCCTATATAAATTCTCTTAAATATTAATGTTCTTGATATATATATAGCTGCATTTTAATAAGGTGTCTTACCAAAGTATAGTTTATATCTGGCCAGAAGGCTCAGTATGTCATCATTTAAGAGACTTTACACAGAAGTGTTTATGACATGCCTGTTGTCATTAAACTAAGGTACTTTCCAGTTTTACTCCATGTGTAAATCAGTTCAGCAAGTGATGTGAGGATTCAAAAGAACTTGTTTTTCTGACACAGAGGTTCTGAACTCACACATCCTGGACTACTTTTAAACACATATGGAAAAGATTACTAAGAAAAACATTTTCAGTGGATATCCATTTATTAGATGCCTGTTCATCCATTGTGTAATTTAGGGTAAATCATAAATGGGAAAGGATGGAGAAATTCATAAATTATGTTCAGGCTTAGTCTCCAGCTCTGGACACTTAACTTAGGAGTATATTGTCCTGTGCTGCATTCGTAGTCCATGGAGAGAGAGAGAGAGATAGAGAGAGAAAGTGCTGGAGGATTTCAGAACAGAGACAGACTGAATTCTTTTCTCAAAGTGTGGGGATTTTTCCATGGCTTAATCCTCAGGTTAATCTCCATATAGCCACAAGAGAAGCGGGGTGAAGTTTCCTGTTGTTCCTAGACGGTGCTTCCAGCTGAGCAGTCTGTTTCTCTTGTGCTAGCTCCAGTTGGTGTGACTCCTCACTGAGCCATTTAAGTTGAAGTCAGAAATCCCACAAGACTAGGCCTGATGGAGAAAAGAGAAAGAGAGGTTGAAAAGGGCTTCTGGAAGACTGTGTGTGGTCACTGGGAAGATGCAAACACATCCTTCAGCTCCAACATAAAATGGCACATTGAGATGCCTGTTAGGCTCTGTAAATACGCTTGAAAGACCAACTCAGATACCTTCAAATTATTTCATCCATTAACCCCATTTCATGTTCTCCGTATAGGCTTATACTGCAGAAGCATTCTAAAATATAAAATAATATATGATGCTGAAATAACACTTTAGAGTAGACTGGTTTTATTTTCATAAAAATGCAGGGTTTTTTTCCTAACATTTTTTCAACGCAAATTTCTAATTTATGAATCAAGAAGTTGCTATGTCATCACACTTTTTGTTTTTACTTTAATTACTATAGATTACACAGGGAGTTCTCATACCCCTCTGTAAGACTACATAGTGTTTTCTTTTTATTCATATTGCTATTTATTCTAATCCATTATTTTTAATCCAAAATCCAGTATTTTGTTAAACTGTAAAGGGTGGAGGTAGCTGGTCTTGCTTAAGAGCAAGTTGGTGGCTTTAAGTAATTTCTGGATTTAAGTGTTAATTGCTGAAATGGAAGTGGGAAGAATATGTGATCATGCAAAAGAATTTCAAGTGGCCATGTCAGTAGCTCAAGGTGATAATTTTAGCTGCTTTACATAATTTATTCCTGGAACATGGATTTGGTTTGTAATGGTTATTGCTAAAGGAAATGTTTTCTGTAGCTAAAACCACATGATGTGGTGCATGTAACAAGTGAATCTGAGACATTTTCACAATTTTGCTGCTGCTTTTCTTAGAAATATTGCTCTGTGAAAATGGGGGTGGGATGGGGTGGGGGGGTGGTCTTACTGTTTTATTTTTGTCAGCTTTTGTTCTTTTTATCTTCTTTCTAAGTCACTTGTCCATGACTTGACTTCTAGGCATTAGTCAATTCCTTGGGTCTGGCTTTTTTCTCTGACCCCAGAGGCTGACTTGGTTCCTCTTTAGGTAGAGGGTAGGATGTTTCTTTTCTTCTGTATTCTTTCAAACATATCTTGTTCCTCCTTTCTGTGGGGTTTGGATACCTGTGCTGTCAGAACTTGTTCACCGGTGTGTTGGCCCTTATAGCATCACACTAAAACAGATGTGTCTTCACTGTAAGGTGAAGTAGTTGCTTCTTTTTTGGGTACTTTTGCATTGCTGGTCTAGTTCAGAATGGCAAAACACCAGTCTGCTTGAGTAGAGGGAAGGGATTTATATGTGTAAAGGGACATAAGGGAGAAAATAAGTATTAGGGCTGTTTTATCTTATACATGGCATTAATTATTCATCTAATTTATTTTGTTCTGAAATTCCACAGTTTTATTGTAAAATATCCCAATTGAGAGTCAGCATGTTGTAGAGCTTCTATCCTACACCCTAAAAACCATTTGTGGAAACTGAGTAGTTAGTTAGGCTAACTGTAAATGAGTTTATGTAATAAATGTTACAGGGGATGTTCAGCAGTGTTTTCTTTGTTTGCTTCAGAATAGATAAGCAGCATTTGGTGTAAAATAATAATAGTATTGGCTGATGCACAAGAACTTGTTTTTATGTGATTTTGGATCATATTTCATAGACGGAGCAATTCTTAAACATCATCTGAATCAAAGTAATAAAGAGTTTTGTGCTGCTTTCTTTCAGGCTGTCAGAGAAAAGGTCACTTTAATTTTCAAGTGTGTACATGTTTTATGTTTTTCTATAATGATATCTTTTTCCCCTCTTTTTTCATTAAGAAATTATGTTTCACATGTGGAACTAATTGTACATACTTTTGTTCATCACTGCTTTGAAAAGTCTTTAAGAGCTTGATTTTTGTCATTTTGGACTTTGAGTGAAATCTCATGCTTTTCTCCCCTTTTTAAACTGCTTGTTAAACAATATAATCAGCAGTGATATAAAAATGCACTATGCAATGTCATATTTTAGGCAGTTACACTGGATTGAACTGTAATTAATTGCTGTTGCTGAAGACACCATGGTCCTTATTCTCTTTTTGTATCCAGGCTTTTCTTTGTGTGTAATAATTCCATCCAGGAAGAAATCTAATTACTAAGATAATTAACACCTTATCAGCAAATGGAGTTCAGACATTTGTAGAGTTTATGAATTTTTAAAATATGTAATTTCCTTTTAACTGAATGACAACTGGTGTTATGGAGAAAAAGAGCATATTTTATTGTATCTAGCTTGATTGGACCTTATAATTCATGTTGCTATAGAAACAACCAGGCCTTTATAAAGGATGGTATTACTACTACCATTGGTAATAAATGCTTTGACTGTTGCCAATAGTGTCATTAAAATGGATAAAATAACTTCATTATAATGGTTTTGTCAAATGTAATGAATGTTCTGTTCATGTTCTGAGAAATGGCAGCTGATGTTAGGTGGCATTGGTTTATAAAGTAATGTACTCTTTCTTCCATGAGCTTACTACTGCTGCACAAGATATTTGTGGTATGAACAAAATCATGTTGCAGGGTGTGGTGCTGCTCTCTTCACTCAGTCCTTAAAGATAAGGAATTTTATTGTTACTTGATATCAAGCAGAAGTTCATATCTTGATATTTGTCAGTCTTGGGAAAGCAGTGGTGACTGAGGGTGCTGAGCAGATTTCTGCTCTTCTGTACAACATCCAGATTGTGCTTCCCGCTTAGGATTGTTGGATCAACTCCTTGAAAATGTTCAGTTTTATAGAGGTTTTGATTTGTTGTACAAATGCCATCTTTTAACCTTAGCTCAGATGTTGGAGTCTGAATTTGTGAACTCAAAAAGGAATTGATAGAATTTGGTTTCTTTGCTGGGGATTTTTCATAAGGAAGAGGTGAAAGAAGATTCTAATAATATATGATCAATTCCTGTGCTGCTACCTATATGTCCAGACACATGCTAAAAGGAGGGCAAGGCATTAATATAAGCTCATTGCCAATACTTGCAGAAAAAAAAAACAACTAAGTCTTGGGGGGGGGAAATCACAATATATTTACTACCAAGTACAATTTGTATGAAGGGTGGTGTGGTAGATATAAGCTATGGTCTAATATTGCACCTAATAAAATTAATAAGAACAGTATTCTCTTCTTCCCTTTTTGGGGTCTTTAGCCAACAGGTTTTCCTTTTTCAGCATAACTCATTGTTTCAGGAAGTTTTTCTTTCAGTAGTTCAAAATCAAGTTTCTTCACTCACTATAATCACAGCACTATTTTTTTTCTGTGGTGATGTAGTGTCTAATAAGAAATTCTAGTTTTCTTTGGCTAATTGAATGCTTTATAAATGTAATTTGGATTACATGCGCTGGCATTCACAGTTCTGCATTGTCTTAACCAGATGAGGGGAAGAGAAACCTTCCATCCATTTCTTTAGGTTAGAGAAAATCTTGGAGACCCCTTCTTAACCTCAAGTGTGAACTTTGCTTGTGACAATTGTCTTTATGCCATTCACCCCTAAAACAATCTCTTTCAGCTGTTGCCTTGCCTGTGACCTGTATAAGACCTGTAGTATTATTTAGATTGGAAGGGACCTCTGGAAGACATCTCATCTACTCCCCCTCCTTGAAACAGGGCCAGTTCCTAGTTAGATACCGCCAATATTTGTATAGAATTTTTACTTTTCTCTGATATTTTCTGCAGTTTATCATTGTTACTGGCAGTGTGGGGTGAAGTCTGCATTGTGTAAGCAGTCTCATCTGTGTCAAGAGGGAGCACTGAGCACTATGTGTTTCTGCCTCTCTCCAGAGGATGCTTATCATTATTCCCACTATACACAAAGCTCAGTCTGGGTGCCGGCCTTGACTCCAGTATCTGCTGGTGAAATTGTTCATGGCATGTTCCTACCATGTACAAGATGGTGGTAGTGGCACAATTTCAACTGAAGCCCCCAACTTCACCCTTTTCTGTGCATCCTTCTGTGTCTGTGGGCTGTCTCTGTCAGCTCTGCTGCCTTAACCTGATGTGTATGAGGGATCTCCATATGCAGTCCAAGGGGAACAGTTAGGAAATGTTGACCTTGCTTAAATAACAAGAGAACTCACTGCCTGTGCATTTGTGAACTTAAGTATTTTGTTTTCCTTTTAAAGCAAAGCATAGGCTGATGTTTTAGAATACTGAGTTAAAAACTGACTTGTGACTAAAGATGTATTTTTGGCTCCTAAGACAATTTTGTTTAATTTGCTCGGTGATAATGACATGCCAGTCCCCTCTTTCAGATACCCTGTTCTGCTTTGTTAGCAGCCTTATAAAACATTAAATAGTTGACATTTTCTAGTGTCTGAGTCTCAAAAGGTTTGCATTTTATGGATTAAGCAATCAGAATTCAAGAAATAACAAGGTGTGCTGATTACCTCTAATTTTGATTGAAGGAAGAGTTGATCCAGATGTTTTCACTCTTCTGTCACAATCCTAATCCAGTATTTGCTGCAGTATCTTCTATTACTGTGCTCTCTGCTGAGCACCAGATGCATTTCTCATTACCAAGCAATGGTGTTAAAATATTTTTTCCCACAAGATCCTTGTAGGTCTCAATTTCTGTAGATAAAGTTGAAGGTTATATGTCTATGTACACTAGCTTTTAAGGGAGCAACACTTCTACATGTCCTCAGTTAAGTGTTTCTTTCTACTTCCTTTACAGAGTGCCTGGAATAACAATTGCTACAGACATAATTTGTGGATTTCCAGGAGAGACAGATGAAGATTTTCAAGAAACTATGAAACTTGTAGAAGTGTACAGGTTTCCAAGCTTGTTTATTAATCAGTTCTATCCACGTCCAGGAACCCCAGCTGCAAAAATGCCTCAAGTTCCAGCTGCAGTGGTAAGATGCAATTTCAGATGGCTTTAATGCATAAAGCATGTACACAAAAATGTACAGTTTCTGCAGAATTGTGCCACATTAGGGTGAAGGATTTTTTCAATCCAGTAAGGGAAATGATGCTAGGCTAGACCACTGAATGTGTTTTCATATATAAATGGCTTGTGAGGAAGGGTAATACAGTGGTTATACTCAAGATCTTGTCTGCTTTCTATCAAGTTTGGGGTGAATGACTACCAAGAGTAGTAGCTGATTGGTTACACATAGTAATTTTTTTCCATTTTAAGACTTCTGTGACTCCAGCATTCTCAAGCTTATTGTGAATAATTATGCATCCTTCCGCCACTTCCGCCACTTCCTTCCTTCCACCACTTCCTTCCTTCCTTCCGCCACTCCCTTCCTCCCTTCCTTCCTCCCTTCCTCCCTTCCTCCCTCCCTCCCCTAACAGTCTCATCTTAAGTTCCATACTGTGTTTATAAAGAAGGTACATGGCTATTGATTGTATTTTGCTAGATATAAATAGCTATTTATAAGCAATAATGGTAGCAATCATATCAGTTGGCATGGTTTGATTTATTTCAAAAAAATTGAATTTGTTATTTTGTAATCTGAATCTCAAAACAGGAAAGTATACAAGATTGATGCCTGTAGTAATTCAGCTCATTACTGTATCATTTTTGTGGGCATAAATAACATTTATATTTCCTTTCAGTGTAAGAATGAAAGTCAGCCAGCAATGTAAATCAATTTAAATAAAAAACCTATTTCTTTCAATTTATGTATCCTGGTACACCAACACAAAGTCAAAACAATATATTGGAACTTGTATTCCTTTGCTTATGTGTCTGAAAGCTAAACAAAGTATCTCTGTTTACTCTCAGTATGTACCATGAATTCCATAGGATGTGTCAGCTGCTAGAGACATAAAATAAGATTATATCTGACTTCTTCAGTTTGCTGTTTTGTGTAGTGCAGCTTGAGCAATTTCTTCATTTATTATAGACTATCTCATAACGGGAAATTGTAAGTTTTCAAATATAAATGCCTACTGTTGAAGTAGTAGTCTCCTTAGTGTAACCAACTCACATGGTTGCTTTATTTGTCTTAGTCTTGAATGCTTTTTAGATATTTTGATACATGAAAAAAGGTTCAGAAATGTAATTTTTTGAAGGTAGGAAGTTTAAAAATCAAAACATTAGTTTGTGTTTCAGGTTTGTATTCCTATGCACAAGTTCTTAAGCATGCCATTTTCACAGGAGGTGCAGAGAGCTTAAGTTAATTTACTCACTTCTGTTTAACTGGGTACTTATGCGAAGACAATCTGTGAAGAGATAAATTATTAAAAGAACATTAGCTGTTCTGTAGTTAGAAGAATTACTTGGAAAAATGGTAATTGTCAATTTAACCCAGTTTTACATTCTTTCTTCTTATTTGTAGCACTAGTACTTATTGCTTTCAGTGAAATAGAACCTTCAGAGAAAATGGGGCCTCTAATCCAGGGCTGATGAAAATCTGTAATTAATAGATTTTGTTTCTCTTTTTTCTTTTTTTTCTCCCTGTAGTCCTTCAAAAATCCTGTGTTATGAGATCCTTTGTTCTTTTATCTCTTAGTAGAAATGGAGAGCAACTAGTCAAACAGAGCAGGAAGAGCTTGTGCTAATCTCCTATGTTTTATATTCACATTACTTCTAGACAGCAGCTGATGGTCTTTCCTGCATTACTAGAAATGGACAGGCATTTTATTTGTTATTCCTTGCTTAAAGTAACTTATGTGTCTCTGCTAGGAAAAGGAAGTAGCACACAACCATCCACGTTATGCACTCTGACCCTTTCATCTTTTAATGAACTATTATCCATGTTAATGAATGCATTTTATTGCATTTGCATTGGGTAAGAAATAGCACATGCACTGCTGTACAGCTGGTCTGTGCGAGTGCCTCAGTGTGCATTGGATCACCAGTCTGCACTTGGGAGCTTGGTGCTTCCACGAGGTGTTCATAACAGTATCCACTGCAGTGGATCTGTTGGTAGAATTTCTTTTTGGGAAAAGAATTTTGTCTGTACAGATGTTTTTTAAACATCTGTTTAAAAACAGATGTTGAATCAGTGAGCAAGTTATTTGACAACTCTTATTCTTCTTTTCTTCTTTGTTATGTTTTTCTGAAGGCTGAATTATATTTGTTATGTTATTTCAGTTTTTATATACTTCTGCAATTGACAAATCCATTGCTAGTTGCAAACTGCTCCACTTTAGTGAGCTCCTCTTCAGCAACTCTGACTCAAAATGGCTTTGGTGATTGTGCCCAAGTATCACAGCTGCAATAATAACATACTTGTCATGTCAGTTCCTTTTAGAGTATCTTTTTTTGGAACTTTACCACTTCTAGAGACAATCTGTAGAGTATGAAGCATAGTAATATTTAGTACTTTTTTATTTTTAGTGGATGGTTTTGATGATGATCTTAAATATAATTGTCTTTTGGGAGAAAATCCTCATTTGAGATTATCTGAATAGAAAAAACAATCAGTAGGTCAACATGGAATCATCCCTTCACATAGATAATTTATCACTGAAAGCCTTACAGGCACCAATATTTTGCTGAAAGGGTAGATGACACTAATCCAGATGGACATTTCTGCCACCATAAATTCAGAAAAGACAGCTAAGGCTGCAGGCCTTTCTTATTTCTCCTGGAGAAAAAATGTCCATGGAGAATCAGACATCTGTCTGAATGGTCTCATCATTTAATAGCCAACAATTAGATTATGCTTACCACAAATACTCTTTCCAGTTTAGAGAAAAGTCAAAACAAACCTAGGCATGATTTTTTTTTTTTTTTTAAGAAGCAATTACGGTAATACTGAGTCATGTGCATGGAAAATGAGCCAAGATGTTGTCCAGAACTTAAATGCTACCCATTTTTTTTCCTTTCCTTTGCCCCCATTTTATCCACCTTCTGCTAAATGCACTATTTCAGAGATGAGTCTGGGTGCTCCTTATGTCCAGTGGGCTGAAAATTCTCACTCTGAAATGTGTTAGTGATGAAATGCTACTTCGTGTATCGTTACTGCTGCTATTATTGTTATTATGTATCTGAATTTCTCAATTTCCTTGCTGTGTTTGCCTGTAAAAGTGATAGTGCCGATAACTGCATAACTCAAATTACAGATCCTAGTTAGACTAGTAATAAGCAATGCAAGAGAACATGACTCAGATGTGTCTGGTAGGGAACTCATACTTAGCTGCATTGCAAAGGATCAGAATAATTCTAAGTGTGAAAGTTACTTTTTTTCTCTAAAATCAAGAGCATGTAATACCTTATATTTTTGATAACTTCTCTGGTCTTAGTTTTTTCAAGGCAGCTATTACTCATGTGGGGACTTGCAAGATTCTTTTCTCTGTCCTTGTGGTTTGGTCCATCACAGTTTCTGAAACATTAGGGGAGATTATCATCTCAGGATCAACTTGACTTCTGTCACTTGGAAAATACCTGAGAAAATAGTCATTTTGAAAATAAAGATCTTAGCAAGGTACATTTAGGTTTGTCTCTACTGAGAATAGGAGATGGCAGCTGTTCTGAGACTAGTAATGTGACTGCAGCTTCATGATTACACTGCTATCAACTGCAGTGTGGATTCTAATATTTCTGTATATATTTTCAATAGTGTAAAAAATTCAGTTCAATTATATAGTCACTTTCTCTTTCCTTCTCTCTTTCTTCATATCACCAGATAAGTACATTTCTTTGAGCTAGAAAATTTTGTCAGTCAACTATTGAACATTTTCTTTAATTCCTCTGAAGTGTCTTATTAATTTTTTCTCTCTGTATTAGTTGTATTAAGCACTGTGCTTACTCTACTGAGGTGAATAACCAGTTTGCAAACTTCAGAACTGTCCTGGTTTTGGCTGGAATAGAGTTACTTTTCTTCCTAGTAGCTGGTGCTGTGTTTTGGATTTAATATGAGAATCATGTTGATACCACTACATGATATTTCTGCTTGCTGTTAAGTAGTGTTTATAGCAAGTCAAGGACTTCTCAGCTCCTTATGCCCTGCCAACAAGAAGGCTGGAGGGGCACAACAATGTGGGAGGCTGCACAGCTGGGACAGTTGCCCCAGGCTGGCCAAAGAAGTATTCCATACCATGTGGCATCATGCTGAGTATACAGAGCTGGCCAGAGGCAGCTGCTGCAGCTGCTCAGTCACTCTGAAGAGTTAGAAAACTAACACACTGTTAGTTCACTCACCATTATTAGGAGAAATAAATATCAGTGATCAGACCTTGTATCCCACGCCATTTAATCAAACCATCACTTAGATCTGTTCTCATATCTCCCAATTACAGGAGCAGTACATAATGCACTAAGAGATTTTTTCCATAAGGATAGCATAATACAGTATACACCTCACTGCTGTCTGCCAGACGAGTTGTATTTGATCATCTCTGTGGGAGCAGAAATTTTGTGGCCTTTATTCTATAATGGCTACTTATTTTTCTTAGACTGTTTTACTTTTACTTCCCTCTAGGAGATCTCCAAGAAGTTTCATGACACGCTTTCATAACTGAGTGGCTGCAGATGCACCATATCTCCCTTTGATTAGAATTCTGCAAGGCACTGGAAAAAGGCATTCTTGAGTGCCTGTAGATACAGTGAGATGTTTACCTCCTTTGCTGGATGGATGGATATAGGTTTTGTAGTTCTGAATCTCTGCACACAAACAGCTGAATCTTCTGTGTCAACTCATGTGCTCTTACCTGTGCAAAAGACATGATTTTCCAAACGTTGCCAAACTGTCCCAGCGTCAATGAAAAATAATCCCTCACTCCTGTGTCCGACACACTCCTGTGTTAGCTGCCCTCTGCTTCAGCATTTTTTAACTTCAGGTGTCTGGACAGCAAATGAAATAGCATTGCTTGTGCAAGGGGCACCTTTAGCCATGTTCAGAGCTCCTAAGGAAAGGGCAGAAGTGGACCTTGTAGGTGTCCTATCAAAGAAAAGGCTGGTAAGCTGCCTGCTAAGCAGACAGTGAGGAAATATGACAACTGAGGACCACTCTTGCCTTTGAGCATATGTTTCAGACTTTAGTGGGTAGTGATGGGGCACAAGGTGCTTGGGGAGGCCAGGGTTGAAGATAAAGCAAGGAAAGAATTCATCTGCTGGATGAATTCTAAATATGGATTTAGAAATAACTTGATAAGGTTTCGTGTGATACATGACAGAACCAATGGCACTGTTAAGCACTTGAAGGTTGAGCAAGTGCAGCTTCGGGTGGACTTGATTAGTTAATGCAATTTAAATGCCCAGACAGGAAGGTACCATCTAATTTCTAATTCTCACAGACATAGCAGAATCAGTAATACTTTTTGCATCAGATTAATGGTGGCCAATCCAAAGATCATGCAAAGGGATTATGTAGGGATATTCTTCCAAAGTTAAAGAGGAATGCTGGGGAGATCACAAGGTGGGAGAAAAGAAAAGTAAGTAGAAAAAGAAACAATGCCACTTTTTCAGCAGTACTGTTACTCCAGTGTATCGTCACTATGAGCTCCCCTGTTAAGTGCTGTGACTAACTGGCATTACATGCCCCAGGAATTGGATGCAGCTGTGATAACTGCTCCTGGTGCATCAAAGGTTCTTGGCCCCTGACACACATCTCCCCTCCCCAGCACATGCAACAATGCATGGTGTAACATGCAGAATGTTCTTCGTGTGTAAGAGAAGCCAAGATTAATGTGTGAGTTTGAGTGCTGAGCTGTACTACAATTTGTTTTTCAGCAGTGCACTTTTATTTGCTGTTTGCTATTGTGCTAGAATAAAAACCTAAGTGAATATTTTCATGACAACTTTGGGACCAGGGAGTTAAAAATGTAAAGGCTGGAGGGAAATGTGGAGCATGAAGAAAAAACAAATATATAATTCTTCATATTTTTCACTGAATTGTTGTAGTATTCAAAGCTAACATTTTCCATCAAGTTGCTTTCTAGTAGTTTTATTTACCTACATGTTCCTTAATTATTTTTATGAGAACAACATGTGAGGTACTGCAGAAAGCCCTACAAACCATTGATAGCTATGAATTCTCTCATCTACAAACCCAGTTGTTCTTTGATGGGTTTTATTTTGATTGGTGTGTCTGTTTGTTAGTGCCATATCAGTGTTGATTCCTTTTGTTACCTTCTGGAAGCTTAGAAATAGTGTTGGATTATTTCCTCCCTGTTTTTTTTTTTTTCCAGTAACTCTATAAAGTGGTTGACCTATGAAAGCCTGGTTCTTCCTTTCCTCTGTTTAGAAGATGGCCAAAACATTTGACTGCTTTTATGCTGTATCTTTAAATCTATCCCAGTGCTCACCATTCAGCATGTAGCCAGAACTTCAGCTTTTTGCAATTAATTCAAAGGAGCATAATTACCTGAGAATAGGGGTTTTGTGGTTAGACAAAACTACTAAACAAAATTTTATATGTTTAAAGACATTTTATTTTAGAGCTAGAATCAGCTCAAGCTCAAACCACCTGCAGTTATTTGACCAGGCACTGAAATGAAAATCTGTTTTTGTTGTTGTGGGAGACAGTTGAGCTGGTAGGTTTTAAAATAGGTCGAAGCCTTTTTGAGAGCTATAAATGATCTGCCTATGGAGCTGCTGAAAATTCAGTTCATAGCTGAATCTGGGGAATGAGTTAAATTGCATGGTAATGGCTGGACAGTGCAGAGTCAGACCCCTGAGAAAGGACAAAAGTATTTTTACTCTAGCCTGGAGCTGTGGCTCTTAAATCTTACACTGGTGTAGAATAGAAGGCTTGTGCTTTCAAGGAGCACAGCTGTGTTGCTTGAGAAAACAAGTCAAAATTCAAAGCAGGATTGGAAATGCACATAGGAAACCAGCTTAGTTGGTGTTCTGCTTTTTTAAGTTTTAGTGGTTTGTCTTGTTTTTTTTATAGCAGAAACTGGTTGGAATGAAAATTACCAGCAGCTTCCAGATAAACTTTATATAAATCCAAGTCGAAAATTAGAGCATCTTAAAGTAAAGCACAACTATGAGCTCAGTCTAGGCCATATTGTTAAGAAAAATAATTGGAAAATAAAATATGGAGAATATACATAAGGAGGAAGAGGGGGAGTTCTTCCTAAATCTCATTGTCAGGCCAGAAATAGTTACAGAATTTGCAAGAATAATGAAACTGCTGTTAACATCATGTGACTCTGTGGACTGATGCTTGCAGCCATGTGCAGAACATATGTTATGTAAAAGAATAGTTTTGGAAAGTGCAGTCCTCCAAGATTTGTAGTGGCCATGAGCATTCATTACCCCTCCTCCTTCCCCTGTGAGGCTGTCTGAAAACCTTGATGGAATTGTGAGATTTTCAGTTGCAAGGAAGCTGAAATAGCATCAGGAGTTTTGAACACTGAGCTGGATAGAAGGAAAGGAAGATACTCTCAGAGATAAGGTAGAATAGCCTTTGATTTTATTAGATAAAACAGTTTTATCTCCAATCTACTCTTTATTTTTCTGTCCTGTTCATTGCCTCATAATGAAGTGGAAGAACCATGGAAGAAGTCTTAACTGTGCATTTTTGTAATTTTTGTAATGTTTGCTTGAATTACATTTAGGTAACTTACATAAAACTGAAACAAAATGCTATTTTTCAATTTGGAATTTTAATCCGGACTGCTCAGAACTAAAAGCAGTGCCAGCAGCTGTAGTAATTAGTAACAACTTATTCCCTGAAACTGGATATAGGCATCAGAACAGAAAATTTTCAAAATTCCAGTCATCTTCAAATGAGTATGTGGTTTAGGTGTAATTTTTGTAACTTAACACAGACAGCAAATTAATTTGTGTCATGGAGGCAACTAAGCTTGTCCATCGTTTGCAATAATGTAGCATTTATAATGGCCCATACAACATGCTTTGGAATGAAAGGACACGGCATTATCCTGAGGTGGGTTCTTGGTGACCCTTTCTTGAACTTCATCTTGTCTTTGATAATCCAAGTGCACTCCCTCAAAGCCATCATGGTTGATCAGGTCAGTGAGTGCTCTGGAACTTTTATCTTCCACTGTTTTCATTGCTGTACCTGCACCTTTGGTCATTGGGCTAAAAATCTTGGAACCTGGAATTCCTGAAAACCTGGAAGTAGAGTGGAGGACTGAATAATAGATGGAGATAAAACAGTGAGAGCAGTTTTTATGTGTCCAGTGAATTTGTGTGTTGTAGGTGGTCTCTCTCACACAGCAAGCACCTGAGCACTGCTCCTCACAGTTTGTACCACACTGTGCTCTCTTCAGCACTTCTCTTTCTGTTCTTCTTGGAAGACTGGAAAACTTGGTGCTTTCAAGGCTGCTTGTGTGTGGATCAGCACACAGATAACCTCACCAGATCATAAAAAGGAAAAGAGTGCCCTGCAGGCAGGTCTGTCCTGGGCTTATGTATGTCCTGGGCTTAACATATCTGTACATACAGATACATAGATATTTTAAAACTACACTTCATTACTAAGATGTAGTTTGCAGTTCATTTTGGTTTATATTGTTGTGTAACTGGCTGCAATAACTATACATATTCAAAAACAGTCTATCCCTTGTGACCAATCACTTTATTTCTGATTTAGTGTCAATCTGATTTGAAATATGGCTGATACCCCAGGCCAAGATTCAGCTAGATATTTTTTCTACAAATTGTTTTGACCTAAGCAGTCTTCCTAATCAGTTATAGTGGCATCCTTAGGAAATACCTACCTCATATAGACTGTGAAATTTCGACATGAATTTTAGATATAAAAATCTATCTGAAGTGAGATGGAGCATTTTACAAACGATACCAAATTTGTGGACCCTCAAAATGAACAAGTGCTGAAGGCTTTTTCTGAAATAAATAATTGCTTTGTAAAAATCTTCGGAATAAATTTTGCATAATTTATAGAATCATAGAATTGTAGAACATCCTGAGTTGGAAGGTTATTGAGTCCAACTTCTGGCCCTGTGCAGGGCATCACAAGGATCACACCCAATGCCTGAGAGCATTGTCCAAATGTGTCTTGAACTTCGCCAGGCTTGGTGCTGTGACCACTTCCCTGGGGAGCCTGTTCCAGTGCCCAAACACTTCCTGGATGAAGAACCTTTTCCTGATATCCAACCTAAACCTACCCTGACTCAGTGTCATTTCCTCAAGTCCTGTCACTGGTCACCAGAGAGGGAGATGAATGCCTGCCCCTCCTCTTCCCCTCACAAGGAAGCTGGAACTGCAGTGAGGGCTCCCCTCATTCTCCTCTTCTCCCGGCTGAACAGCCCAAGTGCCCTCAGCTGCTCCTCCCACAGCTTCCCCTCAAGGCCCTTCACCATCCTCATGGCCCTCCTTTGGACACTCTCTAACAGTTTAATGTTCTTTTTACATTGTGGCACCAGAACTGCCCCCAGCACTGGAGGTGAGGCCGCCCCAGCCCAGAGCAGAGCAGGACAATCCCCTCCCTTGCCCAGCTGG
>JAYDZK010000113.1:60786814-60845450 GCA_034509185.1 Euphonia xanthogaster | reverse complement strand
GCCCAGCTGGCCATGCTGTGCCTGATGCCCCCCAGGACAGGGTTGGCCCTCCTGGCTGCCAGGGCACTGCTGGCTCAGATTCACCTTGCCATCAACCAGGACCTCCTCATCCCTTTCCACAGTGCTGCTCTCCAGCATCTCATTCTTCAGTCCATACATCCAGGTGTGTCCCATCCCAGGTGCAGAATTCAGCACTTTGCCCTTCTTAAATTTCACATGATTGGTGATTGCCTATCTCTCTAATAAAAAGTGACAGGAATAGCAAGCTTTAATCATAAGATAAATTAAAATGTCTCAAATTTACCAGAAGGAATAAAATTCAGCAACATTTGTGAAATATATGAGTTTGAAGTGTCTGTATTACATAGCTAATATATGGGAGGTAAGAAGGAGGAAATTGCCATGCACATGATTTAATTGAAAATGTATCCTTCAACAAATTATTTTCAGATAGGTTGGCAGATGTTCTTATGAAGATCCTAGCTGTTTTTTGAAAATGTCTGTAATTTTCCATAAATCAGAATCTCTACATAAAATGCAAAATAGACTAAACCATAATAATTTGTGTTGCTATAATCCTGAAGACAGTATTCCTTTAAGGTTTGCAGTAATTTTATAGTATTAATGATCAGTAAAGCTGTGTGAAGTTTTATGTATTTTGCTCTTTTAGACAATAAATACATTGCATGGAGTCATAGAACCATGGTATATATATTTTTAAAGAATCATTGTGTGTAAAAAAAAGTATACAAAATATGAATTATGAATTATCTACAGTTCTGTTGTTAATTGGAGCTGGGGGAAAAAGTCCACTATCCTGTAACATTGAGGTGAACTGGTGAATAACACCCTATAGACTAAATGATATTTCTATGCATGGATCAAAAATTATTAGAAAGTTATTTCTTAAGGCAAGCTGAATATATGTGTGGGTCAATAGCTGAAGTAGAACTGTGAGTCTATTTTAACATCGAGGTCAAAAAGACTAGCTACTCCTTAAATTATCTTCTATGCTTTATTATAGGTGGGATCAGAAAGACAGGAATAATGTCAGTAGGGGTGAGTTAGTGATAGGAAGCAGAGAACTTGTCAGGCCTGTATTGTCACTTCTGTTCTTTAAGAGCTTACAGGGCATGGATGCAAGTGCAGAAAGAACACCAGGTATGATTTTATCAAGAAATCTGGCTGGGGCACAATGTTTTTTTTCAGGATCATTTCTAAGAGGGTGATGCATTGAATAACAGAGGTCAAAGAGAATGGTCCAGTGGTTTCTGATCACTTTTTTAAAAGCTGTTTTGCAGGCCAAAAAGCAATCTGCAAACTTTGATAACATGGTGGTTCCAGTGGCTTGTCTCATATCTCTGTTGTGGTTATAGGTACACAGATTTAATACTTTATGGATTGAATCTCCAAGGAAGGCTTTTAAATGTACCTTGGTTGGAGTAGTTGCTATCTCCCTCTCTGGTGTTTTGCCAAGTAATTCTGTGGAGATTAAAGTTAGTCCAGGGGGTGTCTTTGGGTAGGGTGCTACCTGCTTCATTCTAATTTATAAGAGTTCTGAGTTTGGAACTACCCCAGGCCTTTGTAGTTTTGAGATCACAGATGTAACTTAAGGGAAAAGAAAGACACAGCTTTTTTACTGATCAGAAAATGGATATTACTGAAGTCAGAGAATGCCATAACACAAAACGTGTTAGAAAGTGCTGTTTCAGAAAAGAAAGATCCAATCCCATGGTTTTGTGAGTATTTGTATTTCTGGACCCTCTATGCTTTCAGTTATACTGGGGAGGGAAACTGAAAACACTTGAAAAGCTGCTTCATTTTTCTCCCAAAGTGTATCAAAAGTGTAGTTAAATTTTTCCCTGATTCAGTAAGTTTAATATGACTTTAAATGAAGTAATTCATTAGATCCTACAGAAGAAGGTAAAGTGTTTTTCCAGACTTGCTGAAAGAAAAACTGAATATTGCTATTGGTTGTTAGCGTGCTCAAGGATAGGGGTGGGATGCTTTATAAACTCTAAATTAAATAAGATTCCTGTGGTAAAATAAAATTGTTTTTTAATTCTGATCAGCAGTATGTAAAAGAGAAATGGGAGAGATGATTGGTAAGTGAGGGAACAGAACTGAACTAAAGACATTAATCTGATTGCCTTGACACATGTTATTATTCACTTTACTTGTGGAGGAAGAGTATTTGAACAGAAACAGATACATGTTCTTGTTACTGAAGGTAGCCCTGTATATTGGAATGATTTCAAATCATGTGAGCAAGAAAACAAAGACAAGAGAACTTTGCTGGTAATATATTGATGCTGAGACTTTGAGTGAAACTGCTGGAATCTGCAGATCTGTCACAGTATTAGGCTGGAATTAATAAGAACTTTGAAGGTGAAAATAGGCATTATAAAGCTGCAAGTTGAGTGTAAAGGAAAGCAGTAATACCTTCATATTGGGAGTAATTTTGTCCCTTTTATTCTAAGGTGAAAATCTGAGAACATTCCATTTAAGTAGCTTCTAAGTAATCTATAAAATAAATACCTCAGTGATATTTAGTTCTCCTTCACAATAAACATTGCAGACCTATGACACCATGATTGAAAAGAAAACAAACAGGTTTTGGGCTACATTAAAATAATCTGAAAGATAGGTAATTATCACCTGAATATGAAAAGAGGATCACGAGATAAGTGCAATATACATGTGTGAGCCTACTATGTTTATCAGTTGTTATAACTATTCCATTTGTAAAATTATTTTTCTAAAGTATATTCTGATTATAAAAATTTATCATTAGGATACCCCTACTTTTACCCTATTTTCACATCATTATTTGCAAAAAAGTATTCTAAGGTAGTCAGCACATAATTCTATGCTGGTTTACTTGTGCAGAAAATATTTTAAATGGTTTTAGATTCCTTCTGTACTACAGCGTTTGTTGGGGTTGTTTTGTTGGTCGATTTAATTTTTTTGCATTCTGTTGTTCTTTAAGTGATATTTCATCACTTCTACATTATTCTACAAAAGTAGAATAATAATCTACAGTATAGTCCTTGTAAGGCATTAGAAAAGGTTTTATTATTGCTAAAAAGCAGTGCACTAAAAAAAGAGTAAAAACACCAAGGTCACTAACTCAGCTTTATTGGTGTATAGTCCCAGGCTGTTGTCAAAGGAACCTTTATTGTTACCTTAAACATATAATATGCATATTGGATGACCAGTATCCATTTAATAAATTCCAGTAATCAAAAATTTGAGGACCAGCAAAATGAGAGAGGGAAAGGAAATAAACAGAGCAAAGTGTGTGTTACTTGCATTGCATATCTGCTTGCAGGATGGGGGAAATAATGAAATTGTGGTAATGTGTTGTTTCCTCTCTACTAACATTGTCTGAGTGCTCTGTCCTAAGAAATGTCATTAGTTGATGTTGGTTTCTGGTTCTTATTTTTGTAAGTATCTTGGACACTACCTGTCTTTTCAGATGTTAATTACTTAGGTGCACTTTAGTAACAAGCTTGAAATAACTCACTTAGAAAAAATATTGATTTATTTAAGGAAAACTTCATCCTGGCATACTTATGTGTACAAGCATATATGGTTTTACAGTATTTAACTCAGTCCTGCAGCAGCATTTTAATTCATTCTTCATCAAATGTTCACATACTTTTCCTGATAAAGATATAAATGTCTCCTTTTTATCGCCTATATAATGTGGTATTTTTACAACTTTTTATAACAGACAACTGAAAATTTGTTTTTACAGTCATATGCATATATTTTTTAAGTGGCTCACATCAGTATAGGATCTGAATTTCTGTCTTTACCTATCTCCTCTCCCTGATCTTGTTTCTTTAAGTGCTGCAAACTAAGGACTGTCTATCACTGTATGGCAAGCCTGATAGGAGTACAGGAGTAAGCTATGAGTCTGATGTTGCTATCAGACACCTGGAAGATCTTTTCAAGCTAATTTGGAAAGAAAATATAATTTTTTTTCAGAAAGAATTAGAATATATCCTCTGTAGGTCTGTGAGCATGTTTGAAAGCAGCAGTGCTGCTGCACGTGGAGCAATATGATAAAATAGTGCAGTTGCCTAAGTTCAGAGGGGGTTTTTGAGTGCCTTTTATGATGTGATTTTGGCAACATTATTGGTGCAGAACAAAGGGCTGGAGAATTGGAGCACTGAAGAAAAAGAGCAGGGAAATAGAAGTTTTTACATTGGTCACAGGGTACTTTAAAGGGATGTTGGACTAAGCTGAGGGAACATAAATAGGGGTATGAAGCTATGTTAAGGGAAGAAATTCTGAGTAGATGTGTGTAAATAGGTAGTTTAGATACTGAAATAGTCCTCTGAAGGTGGTGAAGGAGGAGGAGCTTTTGGTCTCCTTATTTTCCACTGTAGCCTCTAGACATGGAGAGGCCTGCTTTACCTTCTGCTCTGTACTGCACAGAGGTGAGCTGTGAACCATGCTGCTTCTTTATTTCAAAAACTTATTATTCACACTATGTGACTCATGCCAGCTGTAGGAGTTGAAGGGATTACCATTGGAGCAGCATGAATTCCTTGTCCTGTGTGCGTGTTTTGAAATACTACATATTTTTGGGTTTTAGAGATCTGAGTTAAAGTGCACTTTTTGTTGTAGAAAGACAGTAGTTATCACTAAGCAACCTTAACTCTGTGCTTATGGCATTTTTATCTCTACATATTCAGATTCCATATAAAGCAGTTAAATGCTGTTTAGATTTAGTTCAGCTAAGCCTATGGGGCATCCTGGGAATTTTGGGGCGTTTCTTCATCTGCATCTTGAGAATTTTCATTGCACGTTTTTCTCTGTTGGGAATTTCCAGCATTTCCCCGGTCAGGAGAGCTTTGTACAAAAAAATAAAACTTTTGTGTAAAGGTAGGAAAGAAGCCATAATTTTCTATAACAACAAAAAGTTGAAGACTGTGTCAGTGTGTTGTGTAAGGGAAGCCATCTTCACTCTTTGTCTAGCTGAATATGTAACCAGCGTTTTGGTGAGAGTCTGAGGGTGAAAGATGGGTGGTTTTCCATCATACCGTTTTACTGAGTGTTATTAAAGTAATTGCAGTCAAAATGAATACAAGAGAAATACTCTTCAGTAACAATGAGCAAGACTTGGACTTTTTCTGGATTTTGTAGGGTTTTCTTCCTAGAAAGATTAAAGGGGTTTCCATAACCCAAACTCAAGTGTTTTTGTCTTCTTCTTGCATGATGCTACATTAAATTAGGTTTTTTCAAGCAATCTTTTTAATAATCATTTTCGTATCTCTTTTTAATTTTTTATCACATTTCTCCAAATTATTTTTTTTAGTATTTTAAGTACTTTGTCTAGAGCTGTACTAACAGAAAAGAAGTCATTGTAAGTTGCTGAATGTTTCAGTGAAAATAAAAACTATGTAAAGAAAGAAAATACATAGTTCATGTTGCATGATCAAAAGCTACTAAATTGCCCTATAGTTTCCAGAAGTTAAAATAAATTCTGCAGTCATGCAGCTCTCTATTTAGTTCCCACCATGCTGGAAACATAAACAGATCTTTCCAGCTTTCCTGTAAAACTACTTTCGCAGAAACAATGGCTAAATAAGACACTGGTACAGACTACAAGCAAGGAGTTCTTGCAGTTGTCTCCCCTTTACACATTTTTCAACATGCAATGCTTTGCCTTCCCCAGCTATGAGATAAGTAAATACTGAATTTAACATAATAAAACTTTGAACTGATTTGTGACTCATCCCTGCATTAAAGACAAAGGATGTTTTTCTCCTCTTCCTACCCACCCTTCATAGGATTCAGCTGAGAAATTCTATTTAACATCAGCTGAAATTACTGAAAGCTCTTTGGCTAAATTCAGTAGGAGTTGGATCAAGCAGGTTTTGTCTTTGAACTATGCTCTGAACAGAAGAATTTTTTTTTCTTTGCCTTGGCATTAAATGAGATATCACCTATTACTTTTCCACAATCAAAGCAGTGAGAGTATTAGCATCAAAAGAAATCAACAAATAATAAATGATTCTTCTTCAAACTGACTTCCTATACACCTGATCTTCTATAAGGCAATGCTGCATGTACATGGTACAATAGTAGACAAGTCTTTACAAGATTGTAGCCTGATCTCTCAGTTTTGTTATCTGTATTCTAAAATATTATTTGCAATATATTGTGCAAAAATTAAACCTAATCTGAATTGTTTACACATTCCACTGAGGTTCCACAGATTAGTGTTTATTATTTATTAAGGATATTTTCCTTAATATTGTTAATATATATGTTAATTATTTCCTGTAATATTTAATACCCTTAATCTGCATACACTGCTCTTCATAACTACAGTCTCATTAGCGAAGTGGGGAGAGAATGTGTTTGTACCTGCATACAGCTTTTTAATCAGTAGCTTCTCTCTTTTTCCTTTAACTTTTCTAATATGGCTTATTTTTTAATAATCCTTTACAGAAGAAACAGAGAACGAAGGATCTGTCCCAGCTGTTTCATTCATACAATCCATATGATCATAAGGTAAGAAAAAAATATACTATCTGAGTTTGTTGTTAAGAAAAATTCCAAACATTTGTGGTAACTATATTTCTGGTTTAATGCAAAATTGAGGAGAAATGATAAAATTGAAAGCATTGAGCATGTTACTTAAATTCTGCTGTCACATAAATGTTTCTTTGTTTCTTTAGGCCAAGCTTGAAAAGGTGCATTTTCTGATTTGTGAAACCAATGACTCGCATTAACCTCATAGACATATAATTTATAGACTGGCACTAAATCCTGCAAAGTGACCATATGTGGTATTGGATTCCCCTCTTTTTTTTTCCTCTGTGTTTAGGAGCTGCGTTACCCTGGAGTATGTTGGTTAGGCTGTTGTGTCAATTAGGCCCTGAGATACATGATACTAATGAATTATCTATTGATCACAAAAGCATCATTCGAAGAGGCTGCTGTGTGAACAGCCTGCTGGTTGTCTGGGGGAAGAAGTAGGAGCACACATCATTATAACTTGTTTTTAACATCTGGGGGGGAAAAAGAAGGTCCTTTCTCATTGCAGTGTGAAAAAAAAAAAAGTTGTTACGAGAAGATTTTGGAGAACCAAGAGACAGAGATCACAGTATTTCTGTGCTATAACTATGTTGTGGGGTTCTTCTAGATGTTGTACAGAGGAGAGAATTAAGCAGCAGATTGAAGGAATGTTAAGTAGGTTTTTAAATATTTTCATGGAGTTCCTCCTATCTTTGAGGCTTCTGTGGACATACTCTTTTAACAAGTACACAAAACCCTTTAAAAATTTGTCAGCAGTATGAGATGTCTGTCTTTGCTGCTTCTGTTTTGAGAAGTGTGAGTGATTTTGCAAGTATCCATGAAAACAAAGAAAGATTTGAGACATTTCTGTTGTTGTTTAGACATTGCAAAGGAAAGTTCTGAACTCTGTCTCTTCTTTTCCTGGCCATGTAGCAAATACATTGGAAAAACCAGCTAGGTTTTATATTTGGGAGAAGAAGGTGGCAGAAGTATGTATGTGCATCTATCTCTTTGCAGGAACACATGCACATATATGCAACATGTGTAACTACACATATGTCAGTGAGAACCACAGTGTGTAAATGAATGGATTAAATTTATCAGGCAGGTTGTTGCTGGGAGAGTTCTGTAGTTACTGGCCACTTGAAAATTTAGTTTAAAAATACATTGGAAACCAGCAGTTATATTCCATAGCTTTAATAATTGTACCTAATTTCAAGTTAAATTAATCTCTGCTTAGTACTTCTTTAATAAATAGTCTCACATTTCTTATGAAGATTGGTGAAGCTGATATTAATGGCCTGTGAAAATGGCCTTAATGGAGAAACATGAAGAATAAAGAAAACTAGTGTGATAAGATTTTGAATGGGATAGTCTCTCCTTTGAATTGAAGCATTTTAAGTTAAATGTAATAGTAAGTCAATTCAGATCTAATAAGGAGATGCAACTGGTGAACAAGAAACTTTGATATTCCTCTCCATGTCTTAATTTTCCTGTACAAAACACTTTTTATTCATAGTAGAAGGAAATTCCATTATTCTTTTATTAGCACTTTTAATGGAACTTGGCCATTTGTAACTCCTGCTGTCTTCCTGCTCATATCCTTTGTGGCATTATATCAAAGTATTCTCAAATGATTTTGGCTGCAGTTGTGAGGACTTCTGCACTCTTTACAAATTAGTCATCACACAATGTGGAATGGAATATAAATGCTTAAATGTATTTGCTTTTGATCTTTGTTTTAGGACCTTTAATATATTATTAAAAGTAGTACAATTGTTTGATGGGTGATTTTTGTACCCCACTCTTTTGTTGCTTCCAAGCATATTCTGTATATATATCTGGGAGTACAAGTGCAGGGGAAAGGACAAGTGAAAGTTTGTATTAAGATTATGGTCTTTCCATATTTTCCATTTGACAGTGAAGGTTTTCCTTGTCCCAACTACTTCCTGTTTGTAGGCTGCAACAAGCTGACTGCAGATTTCTTGCTCTGTGCTTTTAATTTCCACCTCAGCTTCCAATTTCACAACTGTTGCAGTCTAGGGGGAGGACTTCTAATTTTTGTATTAAATCTAACATTAGTTGGGAATACAGTTATTTCTAGTGGAGGTGTGTATTAGCTTTGCTCTAGTTCTGTTTTGTTTGATTTACATGGCCAAGGGATTTGAGGGCAGGGCGGGGGCACATGTTGTTTGCTATTTTGTAGATTATTTTCAGGAAGTGTAAAAAGGAGATTTCACAATGACTTTGTGAAAGTGTTGGTGATGCAGGATCGTGGCATGAGTGATTGGAATTAGTGGCTTCCAGGACGATTTCTTTGTTGATTAAATAATTTTTCTCTGAGAACCTTTCTAAAATAGATAGAAGAAAAAAAACTTAAGGGTAAGTTGGTGTTTAGTAGTAGTTAAAACAGATGTGAAAATCTCATTAACTACCATGGCTGAAACAGGACTTGCTACAAAGATTTGACAGTACTTCATCTTTTTAGGATGGGATATCTCATAGTAAGGAGAAAAATTTATCAGAAAATCAGAAAGTGTTCATTCTTTCATGCTCTCATTTCACTCGCTAAACCAGAAAGTGATGTTTTGATGAAGTAGCTATACTAACCTTATTAACCTTGTTACTGTTTATGCATGGTCAGGAGGCCAATAGCTCTTAGAAACAGTAACTGTTCCCCTGAAAATGTTACCTCAATATATATTTGCCAATCTAGGATAATTCAGAGTATCCTGAAAGAAATTTAAATGCTTGCGGTTCTTCATTCCCAGATGAAAACCCAGAGCTTTTCTAGAGGTGGAAACAAGGATTTATTTTCCCTTCCACTTCCAGGTGTTGAGTTTTATCTTGTATACAATGAGGCCTTAATTCAGCAGCAGAGGTGGCAGAGCTTTCAAATTCCTCCTGCAGAAGGAATGGAAAAGCAGGAGACACTCTGCTGATATCAGGGGAGAATTAGCTGAGCTCCTATATTCTTTAATTCCTAAACAAGTATAAATTACCATCTAGTTGCCCTTCTCATTGTTCAGATGAAACCATTCAACAGCAAATCTCAAAAATTGCCCATTGTATACTTTTCCTACCCAGGCAGACTTGATCCTTCTGTCTCTAACCTAGTGTTACTGAAATGCTGTACAGAGCCTCTGACTACAGAACCTGTGGGGCTTTCAGATACTGTGTCACAGACAAAGCTCATTTTAGCATCAGTCTTGAACGCCTAGCAAATATATTTAATTCTTCATGTCAGGCACATACAAAGAACTGCCTCTTTTCAGTTTTTTCTTTTGTTGTTCTTAAAATAAGTATCTTCTAAAATTCATTCTTTTCAAAACTAAATAATTATTTAGGAAATGCTGAGCAATATCTCGTTCCAGGTGGGTGATTGCCATTTATTCAAACTTATTTCACTTAGCCTGTGTAAAAATACATAGCACTCTTTGTAGATGAAGCCATTCCTTGTTCTGAAATGCTTGCTTTTTCATGTTTATATAGAGTAAAAATATGTATCATCTGGCTTTCTTGAGAGTCAAGTTCTGATTGCTGTGTGACTTTTCTCTAGTTAGCCATAGAGCAGCACTTCCAATTTTATATGCAGTTATTCTTTTTCTAGGACCATCAGAAAAAAATTATAAAGTTGACATCCTCATAAAGCTGTACCAACAACAGCTTTAGTGTTTTAAAATGTAAAAAGATAATTGAGATGCTATATTCTGGCCAGTTTCCTACAAGCTCATTTAATGAAAGATTATGTTTGCACACAAGTAATTTCTGCTGAATGTTTTTTGTGTGTATACTGTGAGGTTTCATTTTTCACACAGTAAGAATTTTATTCTGTCTGAAGTCGATGTTTAGCTCAGAAATAATGGAATTGGAGCTCTCTGAAATTACCCTTCCTCCTTATAATTTGTGAGTGAGGGTTTTTTAAAGCTGGTAAAGCAGTTGTTTCAATAATTTACCTGGTCAAAATAACAGGTTTTTTTAAGCTCAATACCAGTTTCAGGATCCAGTATGCACCTAATGGCCAAATTCAGAAGTGCAGAGCCCTAGTTCCTTTTCTTCTTTTTGTCAGATGAGTTTAAGTATTCAGTCTAGCCCTGGAGTAGTTGTTTAAAACTATAATCCTCAATTTTTGCTCTGCAGAAGAACGTTTTTACATATTGTAAACACAGTATATCAGAACTACAACACATTTTGTGGCTTTGCTTTCTTGGGAGGATACCCGGGGATCCCTTAGGGCATGTCCATACGTGCCTCTGGCAGCACGGGGCTGTTACAGAGAGAAGTCCCCTGAGAGTTGTGCCTAAAACTCAGCTCCCTATTTGCTTCCGCCTTTTGCAGCCTGAATCTCTTGCTGGACAACGGGGCATGACCTATGAAAAAATAAGGTCATGTCTTATAGCTTTAGAGATTTATTTTAGCATATACTCTGTCCAGCCCAGTAAGAAATATAGTCAACACTCATGTGATTTGAAGAGTTTTTTGAGATTTTCTCCCAAACTGAAGGTGTGCTCAGGATTAAAAAAATTAGTTGCTATTTCAAAATGTGCTGTAATTGATACAATTTTGCTAAAATAATTGTAAAATCTTTGAACTTCATGCTTCTAATGTTCTTTATTAATGTGTTCTGGAAATGCTAAAACACTCAAAATAGCAAAACCCCCTACACAATGCCTGTGTGTTTGGCAAGTTATATGGACCATTGTATTGTGATCCACAATTAAGTGACAAAAAATATTTTCTTGGGTGTTATTTTTTGTTGGGTTTTTGTTTGTTTGTTTGTTTGGTTTTTTTTTGGTTTTTTTGTGTTTTTTTTAATCAGCTCTTAGCCTCATAAGCAATTTTGGGAAGCAGGGAGTTATGTCCTATTGTCTTTGATAAGGGTAGATAAGTGCATAACTCACTCAAGGAACATTATTAACAAGATTATAACAAGGTATGCTTAAGGTATTAATGGCTGCTGCCACTTAGAGACCTATGATGTTTTCAAGCAATTATTTCAATAGTACACAGACCCTATGCTTACTAGAAAATAAATAATCTAGTGTCAGTTTCCTTAAACTGAGGTTTCTCCTGCTGAATTCTTCAGCTCTCCTGGACAGTTGACATTTTATGTCAGAAATTTTTTGAAAATTAACATTGAAAGAGGCTGTAAGTAATGAGGGGGTGTAACTATTTTCACAGTGAAGCAGGCAGGGGCCACTGTGAAACAGGTGGGATGTCTTTTGGCACTGCCTTAGGAGGCATATCTGTATGCTCCACGTGGCTTTCATTGACAATAACGCAGCATATTAATCATAGCAATGCCCAAGGCTGTGGCATTGTTTAGGAATCATCATGGGCACCTATGTGAAACATAAAATATTGAAAAGCAAGTGTAAAGTGCCAGGTGAAGGGTGAGGGTTTGGAGTCAGCTGGCTTCTGATAAAAAAAAAAAACAAACCTGTCAAGTCCTGTATTCCTTCCACCTCTGTGCCATTCTGGTGGCCTCTGGGGACAACAGGCTGTGGCAGGGGAATGGAGGGTGTGGTGGTGGCACTGAAACCAGCAAAACTGTCTTCACCAAGATGAGGACTCTTCAGCTCAACAGCAGAAACAGGGGGAGATGGGAAGTCAATCGCTGAAGTTGGGATCAGTTTTCCTACTGATAAGCTGCTTTCTTTCATTCTTCTCCCATGTACTGGGACTCCTTCACAAATAAGCCAATTTCTGAATTGAACAAAAGAAATTCTGATGTCTGGTGAATAAAACCACTCTAACTAAAATGCTTGATGTTGGCTAACTTTCTAATGGCAGACATCACCACACTACTCTTGTTAATTAGGTCCTAAAACTATCTTTTTGAAGATGTGTCTGCACTGTGGGACAATGTGTTTCATAAGGGGACATTTAAATTGACATGTTGGACACCTGTAGAGTTGGAAGGGTTGCTGTGAGAGTAGCTGATGTAGGACTAAAATGTAGTTGCAACACTAAACATGTGGCAAGTGAGATTAACATCCAGATCTCTCAGACTTTGACATCTTATCTGTTTGCTACTGTCGTCTTTAAAAGCTGCTAGGAAGTGGTTTGTTTTACATGTGAAGCATGGCAGCTAGCATGTTTACATAAACGAAATTTGGATGATTTTTGGAGGGTGGAAATGGGAAATTACAGAACTGCTGAAAACCACAAGCAATTCTTATTGTTTTTCATAAGGGCAGTAATGTTTCTCACTTATTAACTGTGTTTTGTATGATGTGTGGTGGAAGTACTGTGAATGTGTAGGTTTTACTTTTGAGCCAGCAAAAAAGAAAGCAGTTTTGTGGTACTCTGTCAGCCTTCAGATTTTTTTGGTAATTACTTGGGTATATGATGCTGGAAAATAACAAAAATCCTTTTAACCTGCTTTTCATTTATTCCAGGAACAGCATTGTACTAAATTGTAAGGCAACTGTGAGGTTGCAATGTCTGTGATATAAGCCATGATCTGAATTTTCTAAAGAAGGTGCTCTGTATTGTTGTTTTGTAAAATGAAAAGGTTTTTTAGGTTATCGCTGAAAAGGGCCAGAGCCTTTTGCTATCTCCTGCCTTGAAATAGATTTTGGGTTTAATTTAAAATCTCAGATGTCAGATATGACCGCTTTTTATGGAAATACTCTTATTGTAACCTACATCCATTCTTCTCTGTTCTCTCATGTTCAGAGCTGCTGTTTGGAGGAGGTTACATAAAGCTGTTTTGTGCTCTTGATATGATGTGAGGCTTCAAAGAAGACTACTGAAAGAGAAAAGCAATTTCTGTTTGGAAGAGCCATGCAGTGGCCTCGTGCTAATGGCACACTTGAACATTACTTGATGATAGTGAGGAAAATCTAATTGCCTCAAAAGCTTCTGCTTATTCTTGACTTAACTCTAAGCTACACTGAAGTTTGTGCCATCTGTAACACAGAGCAAGCTAATATAGAGGTAGTTTAGAAAGGGCTGTTCATGCACCAGGAATTGTTTCAGGGTTTGTAGAGAATAGGCAAAGAAACAAGGCAAGCACTGCAACAAAAGGGCTTACTTCTCCGTTGTATGTGCTGTTAGAAAAATACACATTTGCTGCCTTAATTCTGTACCTGAAGTGTTGTGATTAAAGAATTGCAGTCTTATTTGAAGTGCATATTGCATCCAGAAAATCAGGAAACAAAGAACCCAGTTCCTGAATTTGTTGCTCTAAAACCAGTGCTTTCTTGGTTGGTTTTGTTTTAGACAAAACCTGGAATATATACAGACAAGTATATATATTATTAGTAGATATGATTAATATTTTGGTTAAATCCATATTTAATGCTAGTAATTGTTGTTGTAGTTGGACATTTAAAGCATCTAACCTTGTCTGATGCTAACTGAATGTTTTGGGATTGCTACCTCTATTCCAGAGCAGAGGCTTTTCCTGTTTTAGGATAGAGAGGTGTTTCTTCTGTCTTTTTAAAGTGGCCTTTCAAAAAATTGTTTAACAATAAGTTAAATCATGTTTGCATCTATACACAAAGGTGTACCTGGGCTATATGTTGATGTATGAGCTTAGGTGTTGAACAAGGTTTCACAGGTACCAATGTATTACTGGCATACCTTCATTAGTGATCCTGAGAACAGTTTTAATAAATGAACTCATGAAATCCACATATATCCCTCACCTCATGTAAAACCATGTATACACTTTTCCATTTGAATAGTTGTGAAAATAGTGGTTGTTTACTTCACAGTTTTTCTCCTTGGTACAGCTTGCAAATGCTACCTGCTATAGTAGATTGCCTGAAATAAGGATATTCTACTCCAAAAAAATACCGAAACATAAAATGAGACGAGTTTTACAGTGACATTAAATACATGCCATATCAGCTTAAGGGAAACAAATTCTTTGATGCACATTAATCCTCTTGTTATTTTCTGGAGAAAGACATCACTTTTTGCTCAATGTCTTGTATCATTTGTGTACCTTCTCCATCACTGATTGATCTGATACTGAGACAAAAAATACAAAAAAGAAAGGTTTTAGGGTTTTTAAAATTAGTTGCTGGAAAATCTTGGCATTACAAAAAAATAAACAGGCTTGACCCTGCTACAGTTTTTTAAAGCTCCCTTCAATCTTGTGTTAGCATCAAAATCACATCAAAATGTGATGGAGTGCATAACTAGCATGGGCATTTCAAGTTCAGGTATCTTTCCTTCTCTGTTCCTTAAGACCACATTTGACCTCTACCTCTCTGGCTTTGCAGTTTGTAGTGGATTGGATTTCTTAGTTATCTCCCATCTTTTCCCATTTCCAACCCCTCCTTCTTTCTTTATCCTATTGCCTTTTCTCCCCTCAAAAAAAAAAAAAGGTTTGTCCTTTATGTACCTTCTTTCTTTCAGTTTCTTTCTATCTAACTATTCTTTCTTTAATATCTTCTTCAGGTACTAACATTGCATTCTCGCTCTATTTTCTTTACCTGCCCTTCTGTTTTTCTTGATTATTTTCCTCTTTATAGAGCCACTTAGCTGTACTTTGCCATGGCATTAAAGTGGCTGTGGGAGGGGAAGGCACCAGTGAATCAAGTGTAGCAGTGCATAAGCACAGTGTTGTGGAAACCTATCCACAGAGGTGGTAGTACAGCTCCCCATTATTCAAACTTTGCTATTGATGTAAGTATTCATATGACCAAGCTCTTGGACTTACCTGCTTCTATCTAAGCACTTACCAAGAGACAGAAGTTTTGGGAAGTTCACTAGTAGATTTGATAACTGTCTTTATGTTTTGATCCCCATCTTCTCACTGGAAAACCATGTACTGTAATTAATTTGACATAGTATTTAAAATTTTAGTTGTTAATCAAGTAGGCATCAATACTTTTATTACTAGAATATTTTGAGTAGTTGTCTGGTACCCCAAATCTTGGGTAAGATTTTTACTTTCTTCCATGGAGTGAGGATATTCTATTTCTTTTTCTTCTTAATTATTCCAGTTTAAAATCATGTTTTATTGACCCTTTGGCATAAAGTTGTGAAGGAGATGTGGATTTTTTGGCTTTTTGTCTGATAATAAGGTATAATCTTCTGCACAGACTTGCATATATGCACATACACACATGCACAAAACCCCATAATTAACAAAACCTTTGATTTGAGATTGATTCCAAGTATCATCCAGAAACAATCGGGTCTATTTTGCATAAATCATACAAGGATAGGATCACATTTTTCCCCATTTGGAGTAAGTCAGCGCTGGCTACTTATTCCATCTTCTGGTGTCATTTAAACTCCTGGAACTAGAGACGCTCCATTAGTTTTTATTTTGTTATAATTTCCTCTCTGCACTATATTTCACTTAAAAGCATGAAGAGAGGTTAGTTATACAGTTGAAAAGAGAAGTCTCAGTAAAGTGGCCATGTAAAACAATAGATATAATTTGGGCATTCGATTGCTCTACACAGGAAACTAATTCTCCTGCTGTCTTCATGCAGTGCAGTTTGGCTACTGTCAGTGTGATCTCAAGAGCTCAGCTTTGAAGGGCAGCTGGAGGAGGAGTCTCAGCATTTGCCAGCAAACCACATGGATTTTCCATGCATAATCTAGGTGATTGTCCTAGCTGTGTGTGAAATCCAGGGTTCTCTCAAACATGCTGTCAGTGGTTTTGCACTCAGTGTGCCTGTGTTGGAGGGAAGCTGTCATGATCTTAGGGGACAGAGATGTATTTAGATGTAATTAGACAAGCATCCTTGTGGCTTCTACCAATTGCTCATCCTTCCTGAGAATTGTGGGATGAGTGCTGGACAATGTCAGTTTTCTGACATGTATACACTGTATACATGTTTACAGCAAAATTGGCAACATTAAGTTAAATGTCCCAGATACTAGCAGTAGGCTTGAAAGACTCTCAAACCTTAGGCAAGGATGGAGACTCTGAGCCAGTAGACTTGGAGTTCAGCCTGTGGTGTGAACTTGCCATGGAGGTTTGGGTTCCAGTTCAGGGTGAAAGAAGCATCTTAAACACACAATTCAATTTCAGCTGTACTTGAGCTTTAGTGCATCAGGAGGAAGGAGTGGTAGTGTCAGTAGGAAGAGAGGTACAAACCTGGATCTTATTGTAAGTGTACCTTAACAAAGCCCTTTTCATTCTTTTAATACGACATCTTAATTTCCTTTATATAATTTTTTATTCTGGTATTTTAAGAACATAGGAGACTTTTCATCCAAAAACCTGTATGCATCCGAAGAGGGATAAAAGAAACTATGCATCATTCCATGCATTTTTTGAGGGAAAGGCTCCAGTATGAGAGGCTTGTATGGTGCCATCTTCTCTAGAATTGTCTTATAAGTTCAAATTTTTATGAGATTCCAGCATCCGAAAAAAATCTTTCCAAGACACTGTACATTGTTTTTGTGATTCTAGAAACTGCCTCTCTTTGATTTGCATTATGTGAAGTATAAAGTGGTTGTATAAGGGGCTAATGATGAATTTAAGGTTCTCATGATCATCAGAATAAAAATGAGGGGGTGGAGTGGTATATCTCCTTAAAGGTACAAAGGCATTACAGTTTCTTCTTGATATATGTGGAATTTTGTAATATTACTGAAAGCAAGTAAGAAGTTAATCTTGAAAGATGACATTTAGTTTATATAAATGCTGCTCTAGGTCATGTTTAATTTTTCTTCCACCTTTTTCTCATGCAATCATGACAGTCATACCTAGTCTCCAAGCCTTATAGAAAAAGAGATGGATATGCAGGTAGTTTATGCAGGTCTTTAAAAGAGAATGTGAGATTTATTTTTTTTTACAAAATGTATTTGTATAAAATTTGATATATTCTCTTATGTAACACATGTGAGAGAAGTGTTGTGATAAAACACTTCATGCTGCAAATACAAGCAGTCATGCTAACAAATCCTTTATTTCATACTGCCTTGCTAGTGCCAGGTAAAAACACCTATATGTTATTACTGCTGCTCATTTGTGTATCTCCTTTAATATTGATAGCTGATGCTTTATGAAGTTTGTGTATGGTATGGTGAATTATGCTTCTTCATGCCTTTTATTTTTACAGGCTGATTTTTTTAGTACTAGGCCTGCTTGGTACAAAACCTTACAAGAGGAAAACCATCACTGTTTCCCATTGCAAACCCCAACCTTGTTTTCTGTATAACATTTGCAGAAAATGTGTAATAGAAAGCTAAAAACATGAACCATTTGTAAGTCCTGTGTGGGAACAGATATTAAATACCAATTCACGTGTCAGACAGACAGTGGCAGCTGCTTTGTTTATGTATGGCACGATCCCATATTAAATCAAATGGCAAGTGCACAGTTTGACAGGTACTGTCATCAGTGCAAACATTAAACTCATTAATGGCATTGCTTTTAATTTTTTTATTTAAAGTACATATATTTGGCTCGCAGAGCCTTTCCCAGTCAGAGTCTACAGCAGCAAATACTAATTCTACTTTTTTTTTTTACCTAACAAAGCCTGCTGTGTTTGTGGCTGTTCCTTAGAGGTAGTGCCATGATATCTGTGGCACTGCACATCGTGCGTTAGGATCTGTGACCAGAAATTCCATTTGAGAGCACATCGCTTGGGATAGCACACAGTGGTCTTTTCATTTTGATTGATGGCTCTGGTTTTGCACCATCTGGCTTCTGATAGGCTGCATTAATCATATTCTGAATGATGAAAATTTAGACAGGATTTTTTTAATGATGTATGTTGAAAAGTGCATGATTGTATCTGTTTGTGTAGTTAATTCCTGTAAGTTCCAGTCATTCAAAACAGTGCAACAAGCCTCTCATGCAGATTGAGTTACATAGGTCTCTAAATAAATCTCTATTTATGAATGCCCATATTTTGATTTTACTCTTAGTTTTCACTTTATTTCATTTTACTTTCTGTCATCTGTTTATAGTCATTGAGTCACTGCCTTATGTTGGTTTTTTTTGCTGTTATATTTGATTAAGAACAATAGACTTGTCTAATGCGTTAGAATTGCATCTCAGCTGTTTTAAGTAAATCTTAAATTTTTTTCTGCTACTTTTTTGATACACTGCAGTTCCTTGTTTCTTTATAAACATAGCATGAGCTCCAAGAATCACAGAATATTCTCAGTTGGAAGGGACCCACAAGGACCATAGAGTCCAACTCTTAAGTGAACGGCCTGTATGGGGATTGAACCTGTACTTTTGGTGTTATTAGCACCGTGCTCTGAAACAGAATATCATCAGGTTTTAAATTCTGTATGTGTAGAAAATCTTAAAATTCACATCCTAAGGAAAAAAATAGTAACCTGAATTATAGATGCAATATATAAAAGTTGATAATTTGCCATATTTAAAAACTTCTGAGAGAGTTTGACAATAGTGTATTTACGGTATTGTGTCGGTGGATTAGCAAAATTAAATCTCCCAATATGGAACTAAACAGCCAACATGCAGTTGTTCAGTGTTCCAGATTTTATTCAGTTTTCTAATTTACAAGTAAAGCAATTATCTATGCACCTTCTTATTATGTTGCTTTCATTCTGTCATAGTTTGCAATTTAGCTTAATGGGAGGATTTGGCCTGTGTTATATAATCTATGGCATTGAAGCAATGAGCTAGTCGATAGCTTTCAGAATCTGCTTCATCTTCACCATTTAAAGTTTCAAAGACCACAGGATAAGAACCTGCCCTGAATTCTTTGCATCTATGGATCTAACACTCCATGAAATGGTGGATGGACAGCAGTGCTTTATACTCTTAATAAGAAATCAAATGAGCGCAGTTGCTCTGTCCCTAAATCCAACATTTGCTGGTCCCACTGGGGTGGCTTTTTGAGGTGTACCTCTCTTCCTCTCCAGTCAAATGTGTGTAAGTATTGCAGCCCCCAATTTTTCATTCACAGGTATGAATTGAATTACTGTGGGGGGTTTTGTTTCATGTTTTAATTTTTTAGTCCAATTTTCTCTCATTTTTCCTCTTGTAGTCTCATTTGCAGAGCTTGCAGGTACTCTGGTATCTTATCTATATATACACACACACACTTTTCCCTTTGCTTTCCATGTGAAAATAATATCTTCATGTATGGAAGAATTCCATATATAACTTAGCAGGAAGGTGGAGCAACATTCATCCGTAGCACCAACTAAAGCAAAATTTCCTGTTCTAATTTTATTTCTTCCAGGCTTGATGATGTGTCTCTGTAGAGCAGACAAGGTTTCTTTTGAGATATCTGGCATGAATTCTCTTAATTTAAAACTGTTCTTAGGGTTCAAGCTAACAGCATGTTAGAATGTTGCTTGACGTGCTATAGTAAGGAACACTTTTTGAGGAAGATTTTAGAAAATTCACTCACTGTATTTAATAAAGATATAAAGCTTTCTAAGGTCTAGCACTATGCAGATGCTGAGAGCACCCTGTCTCACATTTGCTCATTTCCATTTTTCTGCAAAACTCTACTTTTTCTCTTGTCTCCCTCTAACACGTTCATGTATTCATGTACATTTATTTTAAAAACAAGTCCTGTCTGGTTTTTTACAGTCTCACAGCTTTTTAGAATACACATATGGGGTTGAGAGAACCATAATTCACCATTAATCTGTGTTAAATTAAGTATGGATGCTGAAAATGAGGATAAAGAAAATCTGCTTAATCATTATTACAAAAGCACCATCTTCATTCCCTTGACAAGGTGTATATTAAAAAAGTCTTCATGGCCACACTTCTGACCAAACTGTGCCCAGTGTTGAATTACAGGTCTCTAATAAGTCAGCAAGTGATCTTGAGAAATTTTGCTATGGCCTTCCAGATGTAGGCCCTCCTTATTTTGCCTCAATCATTGTAATTAAAGTTCACCTCAGAGACATTATGGAAGTCAAAAATTAGACTTGCCAACAGGCATAGTCAGTATCTTCTCCTAAGCTGTTCATAAAAGCCTGGATCCTCAAGCTCAGAAGAGGCCTTCACTATGTATGCAGCTCCCTGGTGTTCTCATTACCCATCTTCCAGCTTGGAATAGCAGCATCAGTGTACATACAGAGCACACATACAGAGAGCACATCACCATGAACACACGGCACCATACTTGTGGAAGCTGGAGCCACCCAACGCACTCCAGATAACAAAGGTCTGCAGAAGGACAGTTGCTCATAGCAGCATTCTGAAAAGGCTCCTCTGAGCTTTGTTAGATATGAGCAAGATATTCTGTGTTACAGAATATGAGATGTTCTGCATTGTACTTCAAAACATGGAGGGAAAGGTAAAATATATATGGCAATGTCTTCCTGAGAATTTAAAAAACATTGGTATTGTCATTGAAACACTGGGGTGTAGAGTCAAAGATCAGGGCCTACAGGATGCTTGATAGAAATCCCTAACAAGTGAAACATTTTTATGGTAGATCTCCTTTCGTGTCCTTCCAAGTTTGCAAATGCTACCCTAGGAAAGCAGCCCACAACAACTTGTCATACAGATTACTGGTGTTTTCAACTTTCAGTAAGCAGCTCGATATGCAGAAACATTGAATTACCATATTTTCTGAAATGCAAGGCCTGCCTTTTCAGCTGAACAGCTCCAGTCAATCTTATCTTTGTCCATGCAGGTTTAATGAATTACCTTCCTGAAGTCAGTGCAGTCAATTAATTCTGTAGAAATAGGCCTTATGTTGCTGTAGTGATGCTGCCTGTGCTCTTATGGCCACTGTGCTTTTTTTTCAATAGGGAGGATGGAGGAATTTGAATTTTGGTTATATTTTTGGGTTGAATTTTTGTTATGTTCTTTCTTAGTTTTATTGTCACTCCCTGTCTTGAAAGAAATGTAAGGACTAAGTAAATACTCTAAAATCTGTTAAGTTCTACCTGCTTCTTTATGTATATTCCATTCTCTATAAAGCTTTCCAGTAACAAATCAGCAAATGGGATGACTTTTAGTGAGCTCTTTTCCAGGAATATTTAATATACTAAATCTGGTTTTGCTCTTGCTCTGGTTATTAACAATTTTGTATCAGAAGCTAATTTAAATTTATTTTAGAATATTTGAATTTGGAAAACAGATACTATTGGTACTTATTTTTAAAATTTCTGTATTTTTGTATTTGAAGATCTACAGCATTTTAATGAATTTGATATAATAATCTGGGAAAGTATACATGCGAAGATTTTCTAATTTATTACAAAGGATTCTCTCTTCCTTGAAACTACAGGCTTTTGGTGCTTTTAAACCAACTCCTTTAGAAATACTATCTTTGAGTACTTCCTTTTCTTGGCATGTGCTTAGTTTTAAGGAGGGGGAAGCTCTGTATGGATTAGATTCTGAAGGCGACTGTGCACTCTGTGCAAGTTCAATGTGTCTGGTAAGAAATTGGGTCTGTACATCAAAACACTTTGGGGAAGTATGGAAAGTGAAACTACTTACTGTAAAACCTTTATAATGCCTCACATCTAAATCAAAGTAATGCAGTTATTCATATTGAAATAGAATAATGTAATTGCCAAGAAAGCTATTTTGTCTTTAGTGGTAGATAATATGCCCTGTCTCACATAGATACACATAATTTCTGTGGAGAATGTTCTCCAAACTATCTTTAGAAAGAGCTCTGCCGGGCCTTGGTTTTGTTTTTTTTTTCCTTTACCTGATTCTGAGAACATAATTTCACAAAAAGAAAAACACAGAGCCAATGAGAGGAGAAAGTTAATTGCCAGTATCTGTATGTGTATTGTCGTGGCAGTTGGGATTTTTGAGGAACAGTCTCCTCTTTCACAGTTTCAAAATCCCAGTTCCACAGATATACTTGTAATGAGGTATCAGCATATTTTATTCTGGAAAGTAAGATAGCTTTTGATTCTAAGCTAAAGCCTATAAATCATCCAGAATCAAAAATTGCTAGCAGCTTATTTGTGGGGGGCAAAAGGAATTTGCATCTTGTAGGAAAAATAACAGGCATGTGAGGATGTATGAGTGTATGGAGAAAAATTGGCTGACATGTATTTATGTATCTAAGTCAAATACCAGTCCAAAGTTATTGTTCTGCTGTATTTCCTCAGCAGTGAACAACAAAGTGACAACTGCTGTAGTACTCAGGCACCATCTGTCTTGTGAACTCTGCCATTCTGTTCTTGCCTGAATATGATAAATTTTACCTTATTTTCCCAAGAAAATAAAAATAGTATTTAATCTACAGTTCAAAAGCTGGATCAATTCCAAGTGAGGCCCTGTTAGGAGTGATATCCCTTGTCTCTGGGGGTGTAAATTTAGGCTTACACCTAACTGTGTGTATATAAATATTGCAGATTTATTGCTGCTTGTGCTGTGCTATGCCACAAATGCAAGTCTGTATACAAACACGCTATATAACAACAGATCTTTTTAACAATCACAGTAATTTGTATCCACAATCAAGTAATTACTTTACATCTGAAGACTTTAAAGGTATTCTAATGGTCAGGGTAGGGGGAGGGATTAAGGTGGATTTCTGTTTGATTTTGTATTTTAAACTCTTTGCTGGCGGTATGTTGTGAGCAGTGTCTTTTAGGTAATTTTTTAATTTTAATTTCAGCATGGTGAGAATTTAAATTGTTGGATAATTTTTCAAATGCAACCTTCCCATTTTCTTCCATATAAACGAGATTCATTTAGGGAGGATTTTTTTTTTCCAGAATTCCTAGTGAAATAATGTTTATGTGACTGTCTTACTTCTGCTTTTTCCAGTGTCAAACATTTTCGTCATCTTCAGTTGTGTTAAGGTGTAACTGTACTCATGCTCTTAGGCTGTGAATTATTATTCTGCACCACTTGCACAGTTAAATTGGACAGCAGCAGAAGTACCTGAAAGCCAGCTGGCTCCATGCACAGCTTTGTCCTACGAGGGGCCTAATGAATAGGCACTTAAAAATTGTAACCAAAGATCTGCACATGTCTCTGCAGGAACTTGAAGCACCTGCTTCATTTTTTAATTTAAGTGTTTTTATAAAGTCTGCATAATCATAATCTTTCAGAGATACAGGATCTCCAGCATTAATTAAAAATTATACTGTGCCTTGAGAAAAGGTGACCTCATGTAAGAGACTAAATTATTTTCAAACACTCTATTTTAAGAAAGTGATATCCACACTGCAAGCATTTGCAGTGAGCACACATCATGAGAGCTGTGTGTGAAGCCATGAATCCCAATTGCTTGGATTTATGGACCAAGTGACAGCAAACTGTATCTTAAAAACTGAACATAAGCTATCTTATGAAATTAGAAAATGCAGCATAATTATCTACATGACTTTTATCAGTTACTTAGAATTTTTTTTCTGGAAATTTTGTGAGTATATTTTCATCCTGAAAATGTCTGGTATCATTGTTTTTCTTACACAAGTGAAAGAAATCCTTTATTTTTTCTGTAAATATAAAAATATTGTAAGAATTTAATACAGGAAATGGTGAGGGATCAGATTGTTTTGAAGGATAAGAACATGTCTTCTCAGAAGTGATTTTCTTGCTCTGCATGCTCAGTCGTGTATCTACAATAGGTGCTGTTCTTAGTGGAGCAGGGAGGGTGAGAGAGAGGTGGAGATTGTGCAGGGCTCTTTCTGGATATCCATAAGAAGGTCTGACAGTGATTAGCTGGGAAAAATAGTTATTTTTATAAAATAAAATTAAAAGAGGAATAGAGATAATGAGTAAATCTTTCGACCCTTCAGATGATGAGAACCCCACAGTCATGCACCGTGGGGCAGAGCTCAGCTGTTTTTTCAAAGCATGCTGCACACATCCTGACCATGGAAAAGTTTCCCTCTGGGGTCCAGAAAAAATTGCTCTTTGAATACAATTGGATCTCCTGTTCTAAAAAGCCACAGAAGCTTATTGCTTTCTTTTACTTTAAAGTTTTTCCTTTAAAGTATTCTACAGAGTAGAACTTGTGCCTAGGTATGTTATATGCTCTCTCTGCTCTCACTGAAATATTCCAGGTACAGGAAATCTAGAAAAAAGTTCTGATGATGAAAGGAGTAATGTTGCAAATGCAGTCAGTTAAACATTTAAATAAAAAAAAATTTAGTCAATGGCCCCTCTCCTCAAAAAGTGATGGGAATGAGGAAATGCCCTTGTAAATGGTGTGCCTCATATAAACACTGTTTATGAATACCAAGGTGAATGTGCCTTCAGATATACCTCAGGAGACTTATATATGAGAAAAACAGCAAGTGAAGAAACAAATGCTTAAGGAAAGAAAAAACATTCCTACCAGACTCACTGTCTGCTTCACTTGGAGGAAAGACATAAATTTTGTTTACCATATAACAGTGAAAAATGTGTGATGAATGTAGCAACTGTAAAACCTTCATTGTTCCCTCAGCTAAAGCAAACAGAATGTGTAATTAGTTGGCTGCTTCTGCCTAATCCTAAATCCCAAGAAGGTTTGAATCATCGTCTACCTGTTTTTTACAGTCATATTTCATTTGTTTCAAATCATCTCCATGTTTGCATGCACCAAACCTCTCAAGGCAGAGGAGAACAGTTAACACTGCCCTGGCATGCTGCTCTTAGATAGTTAAAGGGGAGCTCCTGCTTGTATTTCATTGACTTAAAGCCATACCGGTGATTTTCAAATGTTTATAGTATTTTTTTCACAGCCTTCAACTTTGTACATCTGGTTTTATAGATGAATCCTAGTACTAATTTTATTTTGTGGGGTTTTCATTATTTATTCTTGCTTGATGAGTCAATTAATCTATTTAAATTTGTATCTTCTGAAGTAAAATTCACTTCCAGTTAGCTGTAGTACACAAGGTTAAAATGTTTTGGTTTTATATTTGCAAGGTCAAATTAAATATAAAGCTGTTTTGAGTATGCAAGTAAATTATTGATTTTATTTCTACATCAGAATGAAAGAAAGTTTGGATTAGAATTTATATAAACTAAAATCTTGCTTTATCTGGAAAGACTCTTGAATGAGATAGTGCATTTATCGATATTGCTTGGGGTTTTTGTCTTTTTAGATAAACTTTATGAAAGTCTATTTTCCTCTTCTGTACATTTTTGACCAAGTTTAACTGTTGTATGTTTTAAAGAGTAGCTGGACATCTGCTGCCTCAGAAAAGCCCAAGGTAGTTCATTGGCCTTTCATAAACCTCATGCAGAGAATATTAGAACACATTGTTTTCCCAAACGCAGTGTCATGGAAGAGGAAGTTCATTGAGTCATCTATCAAATGTCAAATATGCAGGTCAAAGCAATAGTTCTCAGTTTGGTCACAGATGTCTGAAAACCTCAGCTAAATGCCACTGTGGAGATGTAGATCACTGTAGAAAATGTGTGCAGTAGTCCCACAATTTGCCTTCATTTCTACAGGAAGAGAATCTTGGATGCAGAGTAGGGGAAAGTCAATCAAAGCCAGTGAAGTTCATGTTTGTAGCACTGGTGTTAAATAAGCCTCATCCTGGTCAGGCCATGTGTCTTGTGCCATTTTGAAAGGCTCTCTGGGTAAAGATGACTTCAGAGTTTGTAGAGACAGTCTGTATGCAGAGAAATTGTCCTTTATTAGACAAATTGCTGCTGTTAAAAAAGTTCTCAGGCTGTTGGAAGCTCTTCTGTTGCTCCCAACTGTATCAGCTGATATTAATTAATTTTTTAAAAGATAGTTCACCCTATGAAGTTTGCTGGTTTTGTATCCTCATATCATTAAGGCTATGCCACCACTGTTTTAAAATCAACAAAAGGATAAAATCAACAAAAGGATATTTTTAAAATCAACAAAAGGATAGGTTATTTCCACCCTTTTTTCCCCCTAACTTTATTTTCTGAGTCAGCTTGGATTTCCTGAGCTACTTTATAACTTCAGATGGCAGAACTGAATTTTCAGGGAACAGAGAGTGTTCTCTGATTCCTATATTGCTACCTCCTTATGAAATACCAAATTGCAACAAACACAATCAAATTCAGAATGTTTTGTAGCTTTATTTCTTCTTTTAATTGCTTTTTGTAGTAGTGCAAGGAAGAACTACTGCACTTGTGCCTGGCAAGGTGGGAGAGAGGCAGTACTGCACTTGTGCAAGGCTGAGGTTGGGCAGTGGGTCAGGCAGTTCAGAAGGTGGCATAACCAGAGGGAAACATTTAGAAGCCAGTGGAAACAAAAGTATTAAGCAATGGAAGCATGTTAATTTGGTATTTTCTCAAAGGGATATTTGGATTATGTTTATTTGATTAGTACTGTGATTTATAGATGTTACTGGCACTTTTTTCCTGACTGGAAGCGACTCTATCTCTTGTCATGCACAGCATCTCCTATAATCAAGTACAATTAAGCTGGGCTCAGATTTGCATATTTGAAGTTGTATGAGCTTATTCAAGCCAACAAAAAGAGGTCTGTCTTGCTAGGCTAGACCATTATTTGAGCTAATCTGCCTGCTTGTGTACAGTAATGTTTTGCATACGGCTCTAAGAGATATGTGCAGCTGGGTGGCATAGTTCTGAATTATTGGAATGATTCATGGCACTGGTTTCCTTGCAGTCACCTTTTTCCTTTTTTAACAAATGAATACAGCCTCAACTCAGTAGAAATCCAGGCTTTCTTTGCAGTGCAGCAGAAGTATTGTTTGTTCTTTATAGCAAAGATCAAAGGATTTTTTCTTTTGTAAATAGCTGCAGGAACCACAGATCATAATTCACTGAAATTGCTTCCCCCCTTTTTTAATCTTAGAACTATACTGTTGTGGAGTATTTATTGTTTTACTATGGAATCTAGATGTCACTGGCTGCAGTTATGTTGATTCAGTATGGCCTTTTGTATATGTTTTTTCTGAGCTACAAATGGTTGCATTTAATTAAAACACACACATTAGACCAGATGCTCCTTTAAATGGAAAAAACCTCATAATATGGGCAAGGAAGCCTCCCCATGTTTCTATGCAGGGCACTTTCCTCCCAGGAAAATGCTTGGAATGGGAAGGGGTGGTATAAATACACAGGTGGTATTCTAAAACCTAAGAGGTACTAAAAATGCTTCCTTTGGTTTTAGAAGCCTCTTTCCAGACTTCTGTAAAAATATCTGCTTCCCCCATGAAGTGGGGGTCTGTCTGTGCCAAGGATCCCAACATTGTTGGGCTGACAGCAGCCTTGTCATGGTGTCTGTTGAAGTAATAGATGCAGGTAGTTAGAATATAATGTAAATAATCCTTATTTGTCATTTCTGGATGCCTCTTGCAGCCAGACATTTCTCTCCCCTTCCCTATGCACATACAACACGTGTTCTGTAGATCCTTGTGGGCCTTCTAATTTCTCTGTTGCAGGTAAGGAAGGAAAACATTAAGTTTTCCTTAAGATAAACTTCTTGCTCTGAATTCAGTTTCCAGGTAATCTCTTGTCAACTCCTCTCATATTATATTTCTCATCTAACTTCTTTATCTTCTGCCTTTTTGTACTAAAACAGACATTTCTTCTGTCCAAACTCCCCCTATTTTATTTGCAGAACTTATGCTTAAGGAAGAAATAAGAGAAATGCTTTTCCTCCTGCAGGTTATTCCCATGCTTTAGTGCCAATAATACCCTCCTACACTCCCGTTTTATGTGGAATTATCGTGTTGGCATTGGGTCAAGGAAGAAAGAAACTTTCAAATGGGGGGTGGGTGGTAGCAGATGCAGTTTTTAAATAGTCTTACCCAGTTTGGAAATGGGACTAGCATGTGCATTGGAGGATATGTACCAGTCTAAAAAACAGGTCTGTTATTTAAATCATATTGAAAAATATGGAAACAGCTTGGCTTGATTTATCTTTTTTCTTTCTTTGGAGTGGAAACCACATGTTTTATCTCTAGGTGTGTTCTCTTACACTTGCCAGCTTCTGAAACTGTAAAGGTGGATGTTTAGGGTGATTATTTAGGACAATCAGTGCTTTACTTGGGTTTCAAAAGAAGCTTTTTAGCAATTCACATGCTAAATATTTAAAAGGTGTTGGAGGAGCGACCTGTCCTTGAATATATATTACATACTTTCCCCCTTGTTTCCACAAATAATACACAGAAGTGTGATAATCCTAACATAGCACAATCTTTTGGTGGCCTGCACTCCTTGCAGGAGAACAGTGAGAGTGAGGATCCCACAAGCCTTTCTGCTGGAGGCTTCCCTTTTGATTCCCATCTCTTTCATCTACCTCACCTTGAAAACTTCCTCTTACCCTGCTGGAGTAGAGGATAAGAGAGAAGAGGAAGAAAGAAGTGAGGCAATGGAAACAAAATCCTGTACCAGAAGATTGCTTTCAAAAATGTACTGCTGGGCTTCAAGGAGCCTGCAACCTCACTTGTGTCTCTCCAGAATCGGTCTTTCTAAAAAGACTTGAGCGAATTTGTTGCCATCCTACTTTGCTTCCTGTATTAACAGTCTGTTGCTGTCTGCATCCATCTAAAAAAGAAAGGGGGCTTACTATTTGATCCATCCAGTTCTTGCAAGGCCCAAGAACGAAGCAAATTCATCAGCTGTTCTTCCCCGTTGACTTGGTCAGGGCTTTTTCTACTAACAGTAAAACAATGAGGTGGATTCTGTAGAACTATTGGGACTTCAGTCCAGGTGTATCTAGGGCATTGTGTGTTTGCTTAAAATGATAGCAGTAATACCCTACATAGTGGGATTTTGAATGAAGATGGTTATTGATGGTATGGGAGTGGGATAGTATTCATGTCCTTCCAATCATACAAGTTATATTGGCTTAGAGTTCAGACAGCCATTGGTTACTCAGTGCTGTTCTGCTGCCCAAGATGATTTGAACCATGAGAGCTGAGTCAGACTTACATGTTCTTTATCTTAAGGTCTTGCCTTGACTACAAAAAGTTATCATCCAAAGGTCTGAACTCAGTTCTTCCATGTTCTTTGTCAGTAGATGTCAGCATGCAGAACACAACAGTGGTAGATACATCAAGTGCAAGGGACTGAAGCAATCATATCATAAAAATAATTCTTCTGAATAAAAAGGATTGATTGAATTGGTAAGAGAGCTGGTGCTGGAAGAGTCAAAGTCAGGCTTCCACACTGCAGTTAGGTTCAGGAAAAGTGAATTTATTGAAATAGTCACATCTCATTTTTATTGTATACTTTCAGGAATTATTTTGCTAGTCAGCAGTACTGAACTGCTGTAAAACAAGCCAAGAAACTATTGAAGCTCTTCTTTTGTAACCTTTGGGCAAATGCTGTATAACTCTTATGCCTGGCACAGCTGCATTTGCAGATTCATGAAATCATGATTTTTTTTCTGAGGTGAAGAATGCAATTGTTTTTTTTACTTGCAACATCAGCAGGGGCAGTTGTTTAATAGGTGAAATTTGCAAGTCAGGATAACACGCCTTTTTACCATTGTTGTCTTTTGATTGTTATTTTTGTTGTCTGTGTAAGATGGGGCTGACAGTACAGACAGCAGGAACTCTCAATTAGCCTTGAGGTCAAGCATCTAGATTAAAAATCTTGACACATTCCTGTATTGTTTCACCCCAATCTTAAAAGGGTGCTCCTTTCTCATCTGTGTTTAGTGCCTTATTTCTTCTAGGGGACACGTAAAGATAATTTTATTTTACAGCACTATCAAATTTGGTTCATGATGCACCTAGAAGACTTCTTTCTTTGGGGTGAAAAGTATCATTTTATTAAGCTATGTGCTTGGAAGTTAATTTTTTTGCTGTATTAAACCAGTGAGAACTATCCTTTCTACTCCTGTAGGAAGTCACCCCAGGGCAATGATGGACAAAGCTTCATTCTGAGCAGATGTTAAAATGGTTGAGGTGGCTAATGGACATCTCTGAAGGCCTGTGCTTAGTTTACTAAATATGTGTAAAATATTTTCTCACATCTCCATTCTGATACGTCTCAGTAAGTTTGAGTCTCCTGAGGTAGGCTTCTGCATCTAAGATTCTGCTTGCCCACCTGTTGGGTAAAGTAGCTTTGGACTTTGTTTAGGATGTCCTTGCCTTTTTTTTTTCCCCATTACCAACATCTTCATAGCATGAGTGGCAATATGATTCTCTGTTTATGATAGTGTATTTTCATTGTTTTTGGCAAACCTAGAGCATAACAACACTGTGTGGGTTTGGGTTGTTTGTAGTTTTTTTAAGATCTGAGAAATTACGACCTCTTTCTTTAAAAAAAAAAAGATTTTTTTAACCTGGATACTAAAGTTTAAACAAGGCATTTCAGCTGCTAGTTGAGTGAATTAATTGTGGGGTGAATGAAGACTGCAGAGCAGATTACTGTGGTTTGTCTGCCCTTTGAAAAAGAATTGTTTCTGGAATGCATCAGAAAGCAGCAGGTATCTGTGAACATCTATTCAGCTTTGTAGCCCTCTCTAGTCCATTTTTGCCATATTCACACATGGAGAAAGTGCAGCACAGAACTTGAAATGACTTTCTGAAGGGAAAAGCACTAAGGGAATTGCTCTGACACATGAAGGCTTTTCTTGGACAGAACCGTCCACATTCCAACAGGAATCCAACAGGATTCCAGCAGGATTTAAAGGAACGACACTGAGGGGATGAGTTCTTGTTTTCTATGTAGAAATGTGTTCTAATCACATCTTCCAGAGGGTTTTATCCCATTATTCTAATTCTTTGCAATGTAGTGTTAATGATTGAAATACATAATTTACCCATGTGTGCTCTCTCACTCGTTGGCACCTTTTTGATGGGTTTTTTGTTTGTTGTTTGTTTGGGGTTTTTTTTGTAAAGGGTAAAAACAATTAATCTACTCTCAGGAAATACCTGAATAACCAGTGTGCCAAAATACTTATTTTATGAGAGTCACAGGAGGAATCTAAGATGTTATATATGGGATTGATTTGATATGATTAAAAGTCTAGAAGGATCAGAATATTACTAGTACCATTATTTTCATAAAACTATTCTCATATTTTTAAGAAAGTCTGTTCAATTAATTTATTCTTCTTGTGTAAGGTCATCTAGACAGGTCTGTTAAATTTAATAGCTGTTTCATGATTAAGGGAGAGTAGGAAGTTCTTAATTGAGGAACAGATAAAAAGCAAACTAATTAACTCCAAATTCATTTCTTTAGCAGTATCCAAACAGCCATTTCCAAGATGAACTTGGGTTACTCATCTTTTGAGCTTTTAATCATATTTTTAGATTGCATTTTTACACCATCTCTACTACAAAAATGACTGTAATTTCTGTCACAGTTGGAAGCATCAGTTAATAAATGTTTTTGATTTTGATCTAGGGAGGTGTTTGAATTCAGGGGGAAAATATTCTTAAACTAATTGGGTTAATTTGCAGTAGACTGAGAGAGAGTGCAGTGGAAATGGTTTACTCCTATTTTCACCTGGTTTTCTTCCAACTATGAGCTTGTTCTTTTTTTTTTTTTTTTTTTAATTTAAATACTGTCCAAAATAAAGCCTTTGCCCTAGCCCTCTGATCTTCTGTACGTTGCCTCATGTATTGGGAAACCACTGGTAGTGGATCCATGCTCTCTCACTCTATTTGTAAAATGCTTAGCCATAGAATCACAGAATGATTTGGCTTTCTGGGCTGCAAGTGCACATTGCTGGATCATGTTGAGCTTCTCATCCAGCAGCACCCCCAAATCCTTCTCAGCAGGGCTGCTCTTGCTATCTTCATCCCCAACTTGTGCTGATACCAGGGGCTGTGCCAGCTCAGGTGCATTGCACTTGATATTCTTAAACCTCATGAGATTCTCATGGGCCCACTTCTCAGGCTTGTCCAGGTTCCAGTGGTTTTTATAGTAGATCCAGGGTTTGAAAAAAACATCTTCATAAGTTGTTTGCAATGGTAAATTTTAATCCCAGGGTTTGTTTTTAAGTTGCTGGTCAAAGGACTCTTTCATGTAACAGTAATTATTGTAAAATACGGATATTTTGGAAGGTTATCAGATATATCCATTATATTCTTAATGTATATGTGTATATATTTTATTCTTGCTTGAATGACAAACTGCTCTGTTCTTTATAGTTGAAGCAATAAAGTTTGATTAATGAGGAAAAACTGGCCAAGGTCTTCTGCCAAAGCCTGTTTTTTGTGTTCGTAAATAAAATAATTTGGTGATCATTATGCAACTCAGCTACTGTGAAGCCTCTGAATTACATTTCACGATGATAATTTTAGTGATGTGTGTTTCTCAGAAAAGTATTATTCTTTTCTTTTTTAATCCTGCAGAACATTTAAGTGTCACCTTAAATCTGTCTGAAACATTGTACAAAGCCTGCTCTAAGGATTCCTGATAAGAGTCAGACCTTAAGGAAAAAAAAAAAATCATACTTGGGTCTCCTTTGTACTGCATGCAGAGAAGCTTGACTCTTAAATACTTCTGTTCACGTGGCTGCTAAGTGATGCCTTGTGGGTCTTTGGTAGTCCATAGGCACCACTTGGAAATGTTGAATTAAACTGAAAATAAAGGAGGAGAATTCTAACATCTGTAACATCTGTAACATGTATTTTAAGACCCTGAAAAGTGTTTTCGTTCATTCATCCTTTCTGATCTGTGGTGAAGACGAGCCTTTTAAGAAGCAGTTAAGCATGTAAAGATCCTCGGGAATAAGTTCAGAGTCTGTGTTTTAGTGTTCCTACAGCTTTAGTTGAGGAGGATGTTGGGATTTGATGAATGAAAGATGCATACCCATATCCATCTTCTGTAACAGCTCTTCATTTTTAAGATTACTTCTTGGTTCTTTGAGTAACTGTGTAGGTGACTGTTTTCTTTAGCCAGCAAGGTGAGCTCCCTGGCTCTGTCTGAAGAAGCAGCTGGCTCTAGGAATGCAGTATCTCTTGTGGCTACATCTACAGCCTCACAGGATCACAGTTACCAAGTTTCCATATACTGAGTTTACCATTAAAGTTGTTTTGCTTTGATGGCAGTGGCATATTTTGTTGCCTCGGCCATAAGCCTGCTTTTTATGGCCTGTTTCCTCTTGTTCTGCAGTAAAATTGTGTCATGTCAGAGCACTGAGGTGGAATTTGGAGTATTTGCCGATGATTTTCCAGGATGGCCAGCATGGCTGCTGTGCTTCAGAAGAGTCTACTGGCTTAACAGCATTGGTTTTAATTGCATAAACGTGAGAGGTGTTAATTAAAGCAGTGTTAATGGTGAGAAATCAAGTCTGCAAAAGAAGGCGTTACAGAAGTATAGATTTTCTTACCATAAAAAAGAGACTATATTGTCTATATTCTAATACTGTACAAGATGCAAATCACATAAGCAAGAATTTAGAAAGATTTGAAGTTAAAAACAACTGTGTTGATTTTTCCTGTAACATGTGTGTGTACATACCCTGGGAACATCAGAGCTTAATAGAGAAAAGTGACCATGGCAACATTTTTGCAGATTTATATGCTGGACAGAATAGGATCATAATTCCAGTTGTGTCTCTGAAGCTTCTCAGTGTTCTCAAATTATGATTTGCATTCTTTTCAGTTTTTGTTTTTTGTTTCACTTGTGTACATTATGGAAGTGAATCTCAGTTGTGTGCAGTTAGTTGGAAAAAATTGTCCACACATTGAGGTGCTTTTACATTCGTTAACATGCTCAATTTTAAAATAAACCAGCAAGCCAAAATCTGTACAATGCCAGTTGGTGCAAAACAATGACTATGTGAGGGGGCAGAGAGGTAACTTTTGGTTCCTTACTCACTTCCCAGTAGGTGCACAGTTCCCCAAACCTACTTAAAGGTGAGCATGTTTCTCTAATGAAAAAATGAAGTAGGTTATACTGGCCTAAAAAATGAAGTAGGTTATACTGGCCAGTTAGTGCTTTCAGGAATTATTCATGAATCTTGCAAGTTCTCTGAGTGTCTTTATGTGTCATCAGATTTATGTCTTTTGGAGAGATACAAGTTAATGTTTTAGGGGCCATATTCAACAGTAAATCTGCAAGTTTGGAATAAGTATGATGAGTTAAATCTTTTCAGGAATATCACAGATATTAAATAGGGACATTATTCATAAGCTTACAGATTAGTAACAGCAGTTACAAACTTGTTAACTGCACTTTCCTGATGATAAAAAAAAAAAAAAAGGCAAACCAAACCCAGCACTTTAAAACTCTGCTGTCGACAGCATAAATTTCTATTGAAGGAATGCACTGACATTTGTTAGTGTCACATACTCCATCCATCATAGTCCTAAAAAAAAGAGCTGTATCCCCATACCCGCACATCTTGGTTATTGATTTGTCAGTGACACAATGAGCACAGTGATGTCTTGTCACATTTACTCCCCTCCAGTTTGTATATGGCTATTTTAAAAATTATTTTTTAAATAGTATTGAATGCCTTGCAAGTATGGGATTAAGGGAAAAATTTCTAAATTTTCCTGGTGATGGCTTTCTGTTTGTTTTAGAGTGGATTTTTTTTCCAGGCATGTTTCAGGCCAGTGCTTCCGTCACTTAAAGAATGAGCATGTGACTGACAGGATACTATTTGGGAAGTGATGTGCAGTCTCAGAGTAATATGACATTTTATGAGCAGCTTGACTGTTTTCATTACCTGGATTTATACTTTTATTTCTGTGCACTAAGGAATAAGTGCGCAAGGCAGCTGTGTGAAATAGAAAAGCTGTCAGGGTGAAGTTGATAGGACAGCCTTGAAATCATGCCATTGTGTCTAATAGGACATTATGGCTGTTATCTTTAATCCTTTAAATATAAAAACCTGATCAAGCAGTTTGATCATTAGAATGGTATTAGGGGGCTACAACTTTGAAAACCTTGTGTGGTTTCAGTGAGAAGGTAAATGATGATATAAATTAAATTAAACATGTGCATAATCAATTAAAACATAGTAAGTAGTTCATGGTGATTTATTTTATTGTTAATGGGGAAAAACACACTACTGCATTAACATAGTATTAAAGACCTAGGACAAGAAAAGCTGCTTGTGGAAGAAATACAATTTTTGAGACACCAAGTGCTTGTTTGGTGGGTTTTTTAAATTAGAAATTACTATAACATCGGTATAAGTTGCAATGCTTTATCAGCAGCAAGTATCTCCTGAGGAGTAAGAACTAAATTTAAAATAAGTATTATCATTACAATTGCAGCAAGGCCGATCAGTGCTCGCAGGATATCCTTATTAACACGGAGAGTATAAAAATCTCCTTCAGTGCTTTGAAAACCGTGGTAACATTTTTGATTAAAATATGCATAAAGCAATGTTTTAGTGGAATATTAATGGAAGTTAAAAGGAAGGACTTGTGCTTACCAAAAAGCAACATTTTCAGTACTTTTAATTCCAAACAAAAGAAACAAAACCAGCTAAAATACAGTATTCTGTGGTGGAAGTGAACATTATTTGTTTACAATTTATGGACAAAGGCATCTTATGAAGGAAGTTGTTTCCATCTCCCTATGCTATTGTGGCAAAAAAACAGGTGCAGAAAAGAGGTTAAGCAGGCAAAAAGTTTTTTTGCATAACGATGCTGACAGTAGATCTGCCTCTAGCAGGTAACTATGGGAGGAAATTTTTGTTTGCTTTGCTATGCTTAACTCTCCCATCTTATCATACAGCTGTACCAGGTGCTTATAGTACAGAAATTGGGTGAATACTCCCTCTGAGTGAAAGTGAAATAAAATTAAATTTTAATTGCTCACGAGCTGTTTTTATCACGGGGTTACAGCCATTACAGATTTATTCAGAGACATGAAAGAGCAGTGCAAACCTCTGAGCAAGATATGTCTTCCATTCTCATTTAAGTCTATTGTGGAACACTTCAGGTGCCAGCATAGCTAATGTCTCACTGGATGTGGGAAAAAAAGCATCACGATCCTAGGAAAAATGATTTATGTAAAGCTGGCAGGTTAATAAAAGAAGAGCCGCAAGTTATTACAAAAACAGTTACGAATTACGAAACAAGAGATTACAATAACTAGCAACCAATCTAGTGAAAAAGAAATGGTTAAAGTAGGGGTCTTACCAGTGTCTGTATGATATTGATAGGGGTCGTAGCTGAGCAGGCATGTATGTGTGATGTGATGACATTTCTCTGCTCAGACCTTTGTATATCACAAAGAAATGTTGAATGTTGTATCTGGTCATTTTAAGGGATTTCTTGTGCTTTGGAAGACAGAACTTTGTTATTTCAGTCAGCATTGAAAGGGAAAAGGTAGAACATATTGAAGTACTGATACCTAATTAGCAGATAAACATCTCACCTCTGTAGCTGCCTGTAGAGGAAAGACCTGATTGATAGCAGTTATTAACACCTTCATGACTTGAAGATGAGTGCTTGGAGGAAAGCTTGTGTTTTTCAGTGATGTGTCATTTGGTCCACTTTCACCCAGATTGTGCCTTGTTTACATCTTCTGGTAGAGCAACTCCCACACTCAGCTCTGTTCATACTTCAGTATTTTTTTTAATGATGGTTCCATAGAAGAGAAGAAACAAAACAATGGTTTTTGGGAGAAGGAAGAAAACAGATAATGTTTTTGGAGTGGCAGAGTTCTAAGCAGAGAATGGATGCAAAAATATCAGCAAGAGAAGGTAAAAGCAGATTACACGTGATTTCTAGTAAGAAAGAATAATAGAAATAATATTCTTAAATGGAAGTCTGGAATTGCACAAGGAGAGCTTTTACAAAAAATGCCAAATACAAGGAATTTTTCTTATGTACAATGAATTTGGCCAAGAGAAACATACCTTTTCTCTTTTGCTTTCCCAGTACATCTATACAGACATCATATATAAACACAAACATACGTTTTTTACTGAAACTATGTTCCATGTGTCGTCATGCATTAAATTACTTTCTCAGAAACACTCAGGTTGCACTACTTTGTGGCTGCTTCTTATTAAAACGTGTTTCTTCAGGGCTGGTCAATCTTTTAATCTAACAAGCACATGGACATTGTAAAGGTTCCAAATGCCAGACTCTTTATGTAAGTAGTATACAAACCCAGGCAAAGTAATAAATGGCTGTCTCTATTTCACAGCTTCATTTCCTCTACCACTCTTGGGTGAAGAATCACATTATTGAACTCAGAGTTTCTTCCACTATGTTTTCATTGCTCTTCCTGTCATGGAGTATGTCCTTACCTTGTCCAATTTTTACCTGTTGATTTTATCTCTGTTTGATCTGATCCTACAGATATACCTTTGCCAAGAAAGTATGACCCATTCTTCCTCTTCCTTGCATAAACTTCATTTGTTTCTTTTAGTTCACGTGCACTCTTTCTGAGTCTTTTGGGTGCCTGGAGGTAGAAGATCCAGCTGTAGCACGTAGGCTTTTTTTCTCCTTTTAAGTGTAGTCCAATACCCCAGACTTCTTCCTCTTCAGGCAAGCTTGGGTGGCCAGTTTTCCCAACTTCCCACTGTTTCCCCAAGCTTCCACTTGAATGAGTAGCCTTCAAGATTTAGTGAATCTCCATTTTATGAGAGATGTGTAAAAAGAGCCCTGACACCACATGCCTGACTCTGGTGTTCACTGGTGCAGCAAGTTCAGTGCCTCTACTGGGTTTTGTACATTGTACAAGGTCTAATTTCCTGAATCAGCAAGACCAAGTTCATGGTTGTCTGACAGCTTTTACTCCTACTCCCTTGTACATTTGAATTACATTTACATGATCTCATGTTATCATATGTGCTGGAAAGCATGCACTGTGCTCATTGAACAATTAATTATTTCCATTAAGTTTTCATCATCCTCCTTCTGCATGTGGCCTCCTACCTATTTCTAATTGGCATCAGCCATCTCTGCATTCACAAGTTTTTCACAAGGACTTGTGAAGTACTGAAAAAGCACTGCTCTAACATCAGGGATCCGAAGTACAGGGAAATAATAACCAAACCTTACAGCAGTGTCTTAGCTCACTGCCTCAGAGCAGAAACCTCTCTTATAGGTGTCTAAAGCCTGATTTTTGCAGAATTTATTTGCGTATGTATGAAGTAGTATTTTATAAATTAAAGAGAATGTAAAGCTCAGTCACAAATGAGTTCTTTAAAAGTAAGTTCATAAATGGTATTTATTTCCTTACAAAAATAAAACTGAGTCACAAGGGCATTTGACAGGGAATCAGTCATTCAGAAGAAAGAAAACGTTTGACTGCTGAGTTGGCAGAAAATGAGATGGTGTTTTTATTCATCTGTGAAACTTCAGTGTTATCTAAATAAGGTCTTTAATGCTTAGCAAATAAAAATATTACTAGCACTCAGCGCCATTTATCTCTGCTGCTGTTGTGACCTAGGGAAGAGAAAATCCTCAGCAGAAAATCCTAAATTACTGTCATTCTAATTCAGCCCTGAAGAAGTATTCATAGTGTGTATTAAGTAACTTCCAAGTATTTGATTTTGGCTTCCTAGTACAATTAAGCAGTTTTAGGTAACCAGGCAGTCTCTGAGAGCCATGTGTTTTATGAAGTGGTAAAAGTAACATTTCCTTCAATCTGTTTGTATCCAGCAGGTTTTTGTATTGAAAAAAAAAAAAATGAAGAAGCTGTTTAAGAATATTTGTCGCTTAAGAAAGCTCTAAAATATTTCTCAATTCCTAAGTTTGAATATACTGTATAAATTTTGAAGGTTGGCATTGGACCACTCAAGTAAAATATTAGGTCTCTGAGGGGGGTGCTGTAGCCATGTTTCTTATCTCTTTATCTATTTTATCTGCATATCTATATACTGCCTGTAGTATACATGAAGGTTTTTGTTTATTTTTCAACTATTTATGAAAAGTATAGGGAAAACATTAGAAAAATTTAAATGGTTGACCATTTTGCAGAATCACACTGAAACTTTATTTGCAAGCAGTTACTGAAAGGGAAATGTGGGAATGTATACGTTCCATATAGAAAGCAGACCCTGTTCTTCTCCTTCAGTGATAAGTAGGAAGGGACATAACCTTAGCTAGAATATTAATCTTATGAGTAATTTCTCCATCCCTGGAAATTTGGAACAAGGTGATGAAAGAAACATCTCTAGAAAATTATTTTTCTTGTGTTGACAACACCTTAAGATGTTCCTGACAAATGAAGTGTAAAATTTATTTTCAAATACCATTTTTCTCAGAGTGCTCTGAAATCTTTTATTTCCCTTAGGATACTGGCTTTGACCTTAAAGCAAGTGCTGAAATTTGAAAATTCTGGCAGGCTTCTTTGGCAAAGAGTGAATAACAAGGAGGTCTTTCTTCAGGGAGAACTGGGACTAGGAGTTGTGGGTTATTAGTAATTATAAATATATGCTGAAAAACATATTGCAAATTAATTTATTATATTGTCCTGTCAATTAAGTTTAATGTTTATTGCCAAATATTTAATAATCAGAAAGGTATGAGTCTGTGTATTCAAGATGCAGTTGTGAATTTTGCTTTTACCAATTTCCAGCTTTCTAAATGTAGGCAAGAGTTTAGCTAGTATGGCTCTAATGAAAGCCAATATACTAATGACAATGTTCTGCAGACTGAGCTGTTTCTTGTGACTGTACTGCTATGTGTTTATAATGTGAAAGGGAGATTTAAATTGTCATTTACCTGGTCCTGCAAAACTTCCTGCAAGGAATTTATATGCCAAGTCTGGCCATTGAGGCAACAGCTGGTGTCAGTTGTATTTTGCTGAATTCATTAAAGTGAGTGTGTTTTATCTCCTTTTTTGTCTTGCTTTATGACAGTATAAGTTGAAACATTTGTAAGCTTCTTTAGAGGATAGGTGTGATAACATTGCTTTACACTGCATGATTTTCATTTTCTCTTAGAATATATGAAGAGTCTTTGAGATTAAATGCACACTATGGTATAAATAGTATTATTAAAATCAGTATGTTGAACGAGAAGGAAATTGTCTTTAACTTGCTGTATCACAAGAGAAAATTCAAACATCAGTAAACATTCTAGATATCAAGTGCCGTGCACGAAGGCCAGTCCAAATATTCAATAGATGATCCTTGTCTATTGGGTATTTATTTGCAGGAGTGTATACAATCCTACTAGACTTGCAAAAAAAAATCTTTTTTCAGCTCTAAAATTACCCATGGTGCTCATTATTTTTTCAAGTGTGATGTAAATCTAGGGCTCACAATTCTTCTGTCATTTGGATTGCAGAGAGACAGTTTCCGTGCATGTTTACCCACAGCTCCCCTGCATGTGGAATATCATTAAATAACTGCTTAGAAAGGATGGACTGGACCCAACAGGCGTGGGTTAACAACTTGTTATTTATGGAAAGTACTCCAGCAGCATGGTTCTCTTGCGAGTCTGCCTATGTGCCAATAATGGGGGCCAATTTCCAGAGAAACATAATGCTGCTCATATATTCTTTTGTGAGCGCAGAGATACCGAGCTGCCACAATGATGTATGAAACTGGGGCTTTACACAGATTTAAAAACATATGCAGCAGTTAGCTACTTTTGTAAATCTGGTTGCTGGAGGATGGAGGATGAAAAGATGTTTTTGTGCAGGCTTGCTGGTTTTTATTGGGCTTTAATTTTTTGTTTTGTTTTGCAGTGGCAATGCAACAATGGTAAAATAAAATTACTAAAAATTGATTAGAAACATTGATTGTTTCAGTCTGCAGAGTATATGACCTGCACACGAATCCTCTTAAAAGCTGATTGCTGGAAAAAGGGCTTTGAAAAAAATATAAAAGAGAGCATGTGGATTATTTCTTCTGCATTCACAGAAAGGTTCCTTTTTCTTGGTTTCACACAATCACACTCTTATTCAGTGAAGTAATTGTGGTCCCCTTATCTCATATCCCAAGCTAAGTTCAGCGTCTGGAAAAGCTTAAGAACTCAATGCATCAAATTATCCTGCTCAAACTGTTGTTTATTGCAGGCCATTTTGTCCTGTCATCTCCATGACAGAACGTCAAAGCTTTTCTTTCTGTTGCCTTCAGCTCCCAGCATCTGCAGTGATCCGATATGCTACCCCTGCATCACATGGGAGCTGGGGGGGGACCATCAAACAGGCGACATTCAGGCAGCAAAGCCAGGGAGCTGCAGGCCTAGGGAGCCTCTGGGGCTGCCTGGCAGCAGTGCCTTCCCTTCTCAGGCACTCACACGCTGACCGGCTTTCTCAAACCTTCTGACTTCTCACGTGATGGGTGGCTCTTGCCCGTCTTTTCTCGTTCACTAAAATGTTCCGAAATGTAATGGCATCAAACTTTCTGGCATTGCTAGGTGTGGGCTATTATTATTTCCTCTCTCTCCGCCGGTTTACACAGTGGTTTCCCCTGGATGATAAAAACTTTTTTGCACATGTGCACAAAGCTACAAAGAACGTTGGCAAATGTGTGTGAGATGTGGAGGTGGGGAATCCAATCACAGGATTCTCAGTTCTAAAGTATTCAGTTTTACTCTGTTTCCTATTCTGCCTGGGTTTTTTTTCTGGTGATATTAATTGTAGTGTCTATGCTGTCATACAGTCCTACTTCAAGCTGAGACTCAGCAGTGGGAATCCAGTGCTGCCGTTTTCTACTGTTGTAGCTTTGTAATGTGATGAAAAATACTTTGGGTACATGCTTTTAAAAAAATACTGTAATTTACATTTGTACAGAATTTGTCTGTATGCACATGCCCAGTTTTAACAGTAGAATCCTCTCAGTTTTAAGGTCTTCTACTATAAAAATGTCATGAAACATAAAGACATAAACACATTCAAACATCTTCTAAGATCATAAGTTGTCACTCAACCATCTTCTTCAGACATTTTGGCTCATTCAGACTCCAACTTATCCTCCTTCCACTGGCCCTTTAGGAAGCTTGCATCCTGAATTCTGGCTCTTCAAAGCACTGCTGTGCCTCAGTAAGTGTTAAACTGCTTTGCATCCCCCCACCACCACCATGTCTGTGTTTTCTTTATGTGAAATACTGTGATATGTTGAGTCTCAGATAGTCCATAACAGGTGACTTCTTGTAGTGAATGGATCTTGCCCACTCCCAGCTCCTTGATGTAGAGGGAATCTTAGAGAGACAGCACATCAGCTGTGCCAGCCCTGCCCAGAAGTAGCCAAAACACAGGAGTGTTATCAGCACCTTTCCAGCTACCAATGAAAAGCACAGCACTGTGAGGGCTGCTGATGGAAAATGAACTCCAGCTCAGCCAGACCCAATACACTTCTCTAGTTTTCAATAACCTGTGGCTTCAGGGATTTACCAATATATTCTTGGGTTCACAAATGGGGACAGCATGGCTGAATTTGAAATTTCAAAATATACTGCTCAGACTATTACAACCACGTTGTTTGTCGGCCAGTGTTTTGTGATTTTTGTCATAAATTTTTTGTTGCAAAATTTTTGTCCTAAAAATAACTAAGAGGTGAATGAGTTTGTTCTTCAGTGTGGATTGATTTATAAATGTGTAGTGTTGATCTTACTAACGTTGATAAAGGGAGTCTTTCTAAGAGTCATATTTGCAAAACGCCCTGCTGTACGATAGTTATCCATTTAATATAGGAAAGTAACATTTTATTTAGAAAGAAGAATCCAAAGAAGTACCTTAAAATTTGTCTGACAGTATACAGTATGACTGTAGAGTTTGATTTGCAAAGATATTGAGCTTATGTGTTCAGCAAATTAAAAAAAAAGTTTACGTTTCAATTTGTCTCTTCGTTTGCTGCATGATGAAGTTGGACTTCAAGTCGGAGATCCAAGTTCAGAGTTTAACATCAGAGGTTCTCTTATCATAGTCTGACTGGATATTCCATTGGCATAGCAGTTTCAGAGCTGCCAAAGATTTGTTTCCTTCTGCTTGCTATTTGGACAACTTAGACATCATCAGTTCGGGAAGTGCATTTTAGAAAATAATTCAACAAATGTAATGTTTTGTTTATTAATTCTAGGACTCTGTATCCTTAAGTAAATGGAGGTGAGAACACTGAGAAAGCGTGCATTTCACAGTTAAATGTGTATCACTCTAAAAAGTAGCTAAGTAAATTTGACATGTACTAATAATTCCTTTTTTCTACATTCATTAAAATTAAACTTTGTGCTCTTATACTGAAGGTGAAAATTTGAAGAGTATCAAATCTTCAAAAATTTGAAGAGTATCAAACACCAGAAAAAAATAAGTACAGGCGGTAACTTTTGATTATCAGAATTATCTGGTATTCTGAATGAGGATTTCATTGTTTGTGTTTGAGTTGAGAATCCAGAGCTCTAAATTGTTTGCTGCCAAGGTAAGGCTTGCTTTTGCTGCTTTTTATCTATTAAGGATCCCTGGTAAGGAAGCCAATTGAAAAAGTTAGTTAAAACATAGCTTGCTAGCAGCACAAAAAATAAACCAGCAATAAACCAAGCAGAAATAATCAATATAATTCATGAGATATCATGTAAAGAATACCAGGACCTGGTGTCCCGCAGCATATGCTCTATTTCTTTAACTGAAAAAGTTAAATTTTTACCTAAATCCACTTTATCGTTGATTGTTGCCTGACCCGTGAGCAGCAACCACAGCCAACACATCAGGCATTGTGTGTAGGAATGATGGGTGTTTTTGCAGATGTTCAATTTCCTGGCTCTAATTTATTAGTTGTGTTTGTTGCATGGAGGAGAAATATCTGGGGGATGAGAAGTCCACTAATGTGTGTGTACAGGCTTTTTGTAAAAACCCCCTGGGTTGGAAGAAGGAACTTGTGTTTCACACACGCTGTTGAGTCTGATGTAGCAGCTCCATTCCTGTGTTAAGGTGACTGAATTTGCACAGCATGCAGGAGGGGGAGAAGGACCCTGCGTAAAGCTCACACAAAAATCCTGATGCAGTTCTCCTTTCTTGCAGTTTTTGATCTTTAAAGGATAATGTGCTTTTACTGCCTTTTTGTTTGTTTTCTTAGGGTAGTTTTTGGTTTTTTTCCTATCACTGGAGATTGCATTTGGTATGTGAGTTATCTTGAAGAGAGATTGGTCTTACAGGACTACATGATAAATAAATGGTGATGATGGAAGAATTACACATTCAGGGTGGGATTTAAGGTGCATGTCTGTGTGTGCATTTGTGTGTGTGTGTATATATATGGCAGAGCAAATTCAAATTATGCATGATCAGTGGTACACACACACGTCAGTTCAAAGAAAAGAAAGGAAAAATATTTTGCATTTTTAAAAATAGCTATTTATAAATTTGGCATTTGTAAAATGCAGATCTGACATTGCTTTCTATGTATCTTAATTAGGTTGTGTAATATATCACCTAGGACCTCAGTAAATCTATAAGAACTGCATTTATTGTCATCATACAGCAAAAGGTGGAGGGAGAAAATTTCTGAACTTTGGGGTTAAAGGAAAGTCGTTTCATTTCAAAGCAAAAACAAGTATGAAATACCTTCTTTGCTAGTTGAACACACTAATGCAGATGTCTACCCTGACTTCAAAGCATCTAATAGGAAAAATGGGAATTAGCAGAGACAGATTTATGATTTTTTTCTTGAAATAATTTTGTTGGGGTCTTGCTTCACTCTTTATTTCATCAGACTTCTTCAGGTCCTGGCCAGTCATGCTTTTTGGTTAGGTAGGTTGCAATCAAAACAGGTAGTAGGTGTTTCCAAAGGATGATGAAGGGCAACCTAATTATTATTAATAAAACTCTGTGGTATATTGAGCACTGCTGAAAGGTAGCATGATAAATAGCATCTAGCTGACAAGAGAAACACCAAATTATTGTGTGTGGTTTATGCCAGTATGTCAGTTTTTCACATTCTGAGGGGTAGTTTGTAAAGGGAAAAGAGCAATTCACATATATATGTATAATCTGAATCTAATGCAGGATATCACATTATTCTGCACAGCCACATGCTCTGTATGTTTACTATTAGTAGTGAGAAATTTCCATCAATATTATCTCTGAAGAATCTAGTTACCTTGCAAACTCTAGCAAGTTAATTTCTTGTGAGGATGCCTGTACAGCTTTGTTGAAAGTATCTGTTTGGTTTAATTGAAAATACCTACTCCAGCAGTGTGAATATGCTTGGCATGGTTATCTAATAAACAACTTCTCTTCATTTCACTTGCTGTATTTCTGAAATCTGAGCCTGAGGAGGTACATACATTCTTCACAGATCTTAATTCTTTGGGAGAATGACAGGGGTTCATCAAACTTTGATCTCCAAGGTTTCAAGCAGTTTGAAACCAGCTGCTGCTGAGTTCTATTACAGGCAGAGGGGTTGGATCAATCCAACAAAATGCATGTTGACTTGAAAGAGAGGTTATCAGCTCTGCTTAGATTTAAGGTTAAAGATGAGGGTGAACTGTGAACATAAACTGACAGGGACATGTCTTGTTTAGACACAATTTGAACTGAAATGCAAGGGTATGAATAAAGAAATATAAAAGATTTCTTTTGGGTTCATTGCTGAGGCTAAAGGATCTTTGCTTTCAGATAGACTCCCTGAAGTTATATGTTGGTTTGATCACTCAGAAATATAATTAAGAGAGAAATCAAGCACTGCTAAGATTTGGGGATATTTTTGTTACCATGTCTCTTTCTACTTCAAAGTGGGATTTTTTTCCAGTACCTTCAAAGTAAGTGGATTTTTTAGTACAATTTACATATTCTAAAAATATTTCTAGTCACTGTAGTTTGAGATTAAATAGTCTAAAAGGACTCTTTTAAAAGGCAGAAAATAACTTCATTGTTTATCTCCAGAAAGGCTTGTTGGGGCACAGGTTTTGGGTAGTGAGACACAGAAACTGTTCAATATTTCAGGATGGCAAGCTGTACAGTTCTGTTGGGTGCATTCACTACAGAGCAAGTGTCCTTGTATGCAAAGCTTGCCTGTGCTTAGCACACCTATGGTGTCAAAAGCCTGGGAAGCTGTATCTGGGCTTTCTTAAATTTTAGATATTTATTCTCAGCTTAGGCACAGCCTCTCCATCTGTAAAATGACATGAATGGCAACGTAGTATTGGTGCTAGTGCTAATGCTTTTTTAGATATTTGAATTGTAAGCCAGGCACAAGTTCCAAAATATTCCTTTATTTATTTGTCATCTGGGCTAGAGGACAGTTTGTGAGTGCCGAGTTGGCAAGAGTAAACACAGGCAATTGTGGCTTAAGTAGCTTTCCAAGAGTGGCTGCAGTCTTTTGCCAACTAAAGATCACTGTTAGTTACTCCCTAAAGTATACAGATGTATATCTTGGGGATACAGCTGGGCTGTCAGCTGGGACAGAGGATTTGTGCCGAAGGTGACGCTTGCAAATATTTCCAATAAGGTTTCAGTGAATCCAAACTGAATTCTAGCTGGTAGACAGCTTAAACTTCTTATTGTCTGAGAGATGGCTGATGCCAGAGAGGAAAATAATATTAGACTGGATCTTCACTTTGCCCCCAAAGTCTAGAAAGTTGACTTTTGCAGCTGCCAATGAGCAAATTAGCATTAGAAATACCAGAATGTGTACTTCCTTCATTAATTCTCATTATGATCTGAGCAGCTGAATGAATATATGATCTAAAAGTTGGAGTAGTTTGGTAGATTGACATCTTATAAAGCTCCTGTCATCCAACAGTAGGTTCATAACACATCAGAGAATATGAACCAGTACTGCCTGAAAAACTGCATGTGTAATGCAAACACAGAGCTGGCCTCATTTGTGATGGGTTCTGTGAATGATGCAGTTAAAAGAGAAGCACTGGTGTTAAAGAGTCAGTCAGTAAACATGAGAACATGCTGACTTCCCATCTCATTGCTGCTTTATCCTTGCTAAAGTTCTCCCTATATTTAAGGTGAAAAAGGTATCACTTATTATTTTTACATAATTAGCATAAGGGGTGGTTTTGACAGTTCCCACTCCACATAAATTGTGAACTTGATCAAGGGAGGTCAAAATGTGTTGGGATTAAGCATCCATTTCTCACCTAAGTGGATTTCTGAGAAATATACTCAGTTTATTTGATTCTTTTTATAATAAACTCTTGCAGTCAAGGGGGGTAAAAATTAGTGCTAGGTAAAACAGTCTTTGCCAATTTTCTCACAGACAGAATTCTGAGGCATTTTCCTGATCACTTAAGTGGTGCTGCAGAGATTAGATAACAAACTGCAAAATTCACTCCACTATTATACAAACGGAAATGGGGATGAAACAATTGCATCTAGGATTCCTTAATTGTGAAAAGGTCACTTTGATAAAAAAAAAAGAAAACAAGACAAGCAAACTACTAATACAAGTGAAAATAATGGTAGACAGGCTTCAGCTACTGAGCAACATCTGAAGTTTATGGGACAAAGGAGAAAAAATAAAAATATTTTCGTTTAAAATATGACAATCCAATTTCAAGGTAAAACTCTATATTCTTTCTGAAGGGCATTGATGCTGCCTGACATTCAAAGGCAATACATGTTGCAGCAGGAACATACTTCAAAGGATAACCAAAGCAGTAGAAATTTTAAGAAAAATTTCAAATGCATGCTGAGAAATATTTACGTTTTTAAAATATTCAAACTAAACAAGATTAAGAAAAGCTACATATTGAAAAGAATTCTATATATGTGATGAATAATAAAGGTTCATGTGGCACAGGACTTTTTTCATAGTATTTTGATTGGTGTGGTTTTAACTGACCCATGCACTGAGGTTCCTTGTCAAGTGGTTTTATCTGACCATATCTTCCAGAGGTGCTGCACAGCCTCATTGCTTCTTGTTACTCTTTTCTCCCTGTCTTTGTCAGCCTTGTGATCTTGCCTCTTTACTTGCCAGCTCCAGATTTCCAGTGTCAATTTTTTTTTCTCAGAATTCCCAAATCTTTCTGTGATTTAACTTCTGGAAGGGAAAGCCTTAGCTCAGGTCCAGTGACCACAAAGCAGAATATTGCTCACATCTGATTGGCCATTTGTCTGTGCATTTTGCTCTCTTCAGTATTGGTAAAACCAGCCTTAGAAAATTGCAGGGATTTCTAGTTTAGTGTAGGCTTAATTTAGTAAAACTTTGAAAAACAAAGGAAGGGGGATGAGATAGTACTTACAGTTTTCAGAGTAAAGAAATACAACTCTTTATTTCCTAGGCCCTGAAGGAATTCTTAGGCTCAATGGCTTAGTGCCAAACTCATGATATAAATACTATGTGTATTTATTCTAATATAATGTAGGACTGTGTTATTTTCCACTGCTGTGTCATTTTACAAATTCATGTCCAGTGTTCTGTCCTCCCAACAATCTTTTTCAGCATTGCTGCTTTCCAAGTTTCCCAGAGAGCATCTGTGTTTCAGATTTTGTATTTTCAAATAGATCAGTTGACATTTGCAGAATGAGAATCTTGTTTTTCTATACATAGTTCAATTTGTTTTCTCTTACCAGTGTTTCCACATCTTCTCCATTTTAATCTCCTCTATGGATTTCAAGTCTGTATCACTTACTCTCTTTTCCAGATCATGTATGAATATATTAAATAAAGATGGATGTGTAACTGATAGCTGAAGTTTTCCATCTGATGCTTCCAACAAATTGAGATATTGCAGTTTGTCTCTTAGAAACAATTCCCATTTCATTACCAGGATGTGACAATTTTTTTGTCCCAAATATATATATGCAAAATCTTATTCAATGGTAATTTATGCTATACTGTATAAAGTGCTTCACCAAGGAGTATTTATTGTATTTATGACTCTTGTCCCCTAAATTTTGACAAATGTTTAAAAAAAGCAAACAGCAAAACAACAACAAATAATCCACCATAGCCCTCCTTCTCACATCCCAGTTTTTAATCAAAAGAAAACAATTGCCTGTTAAGCTTTCTTTTTTTGAATGGTCATTTTTGTAAGGCATGAGTTCTGATAGTCTGAATTCCACCAGGACTGGGTGGTCAGTGTTATCTCTTAAGTAGCTGCTTACTATGATCAACACCCATCTGAAGGTCCACCAAGGGATAGACAATCCCTCAGGGAGTGCTGAACTGGGTTTTCAATGACTTTTGGGTCTTTTTCAGCTAAGCACTCCATAATTGTGACTGGATATTTACACTTGGTAATTTTTCTTAGTTTTAAAAAGTCTAGCTGAGGAGGCATTAAAGACGTCACCTGGGCATTGAGATGCTAAAAAATATTCATCTGTTTTGTGATCCCAGTACTCCAAAGGCAGTATCTATTAAAAGCAAGCAATGGACACAATACTTAAAAGTGAATTTATTTTTCTATTGTTTAGACTGAGGAGAACTTGCAAACAAATGTCTTCTAAATTCCTTCTCTCACACTGTCACTTTCTAGTAGAAGAGTTTTTTCAATTTTTTTCCCCCAGCAGTTAATATCCTCCTTGAGTGTGCCGTGCAGGTTGGCCAAGGAAAGTGCATTTATGTTGCATTATCTGTGGAGATTGTAATCTCTCTGTAGGCTCAGTGGTCTCGTGACTTTGGAGCACATGCTTCGGGAAGACTGCCTGTTCTAATACTGCCCTGTTCTTGTGTGCAGCTGTGAAGGGTGTCTGAAACAGCATGTATTCTGTTTTCAATTGTATGAATTTCATTTACCTAGGACCTTTCTAAGCACTGCTACAAGGATATAAATAGCAAACATCAGATTGAAGCAAAGTCAGTGTGAGGGATTCCTTATTGTCAGTCTCTCCAGGCAAATCCAGAGATAATTCCTGAGTTCTGAACTGAGCCCTTGGCCAATGACTCATTTTTGTTCGATTACTCTGAAGAGTCAAATTTACAACCCAAATGAGTACACCTACAGATATTATTATCTTTCAAAATCTGTGGCAGGCTTGCTGACTACAGCTTAAGTCTCTTCAGAGTGAATAGTTATGCATAATCTTTTTAAATTACCAAAATTATTAATTACTTTGAAAGATTTCTTCTAGCAAAAAGTAGATAGCTTCTATGCCATATGACTGTACTTGCAATAATCAGCTCCCACAGGTCAATTAAATGCTTCAGGCTTTAGTCAGCAAGCAGACACCCATCACTGCTGCATGTACTTAGATGGAATGGAAGTTATTGCTTAATTACTCCATTTAAGACTGGATGGAAAAGGGGTCATTACGGGTTTAAAGCTTTACTTTCGATTTATATGGCTTAGAATTATACTTACAAAGACAAGAGCTTTTCTCTTTGCATAAATTAATTTAAAATCATAGACTTTTGAGTGCTCTTCAGAAAGTAAATGGGATTCTCATTAATTTTAGTTCTGCAATTGCAGGACTTAGTAATGAACTAAATGTAGACTGAAATCATGAGGAAGTTGAAGAGATTTTCTAAAATAAGTGTGAAAATGTCAGATGGATCTGCTGTGCATGTGCTTCTTTTATATGATGCAACCAAATGTTTAGGTTTCCAGCCTATATAGTGAACTCTATGCAGTGCCTCCCTCAGCCTTCTGTGGCATGTGTTCACAGGGTGAAACCCATTACTCTAAAAGCTTAAAGTTGTCAGTGGAATTGTAGGAAAGCAGGGAAATATGTGGTATTACATTTTGTATAGAAGCAGTCTGTCTACTTTCAAAAGTTACATTTTTGTGTCTGATTTATTGCATTGCATCCATATGTACGGCTTATGTGAAGCTCCGGTACACTTGTACTGAGGAATCCCTACATTATTCCAATAATTAAATAATTGTATCCAATGTCCTTCTGTTTTTAAATAGATTCCTTTTGATTAAACTGATGAGTATTTTTTACATAATCCAAATATCAGGTGTGTACAGTGCAAAGTATTGACAGACACAACAGTCTTCCTACTCTAATTTTAGTATTTCCTAGTGAAAATTTTGTCCTCACTATCCATTTCCCTTGTGAGCCATTCATCTTTATAACAGTTATGGTCTTTAAAGAAAATTATTCTCAGAAAGGCTGCATAAGTCTGTTATAAAATTAACATTTATTTAAATTATGGGGGTTTGCTGTGCATTCACTGAAATTCTTTTTGGCACACATTGAAGTTCTGAATAGAGTTCACCTCTCTATCTGTTTTTCTTTTCAAATTGTTTGTTTAAACTGATCATTTATTTTTAACTGACTCAAGCAAATGCACGAGAAATAGAAATCAGTTTCAAACCATAAGTGCAGTGGAAACAAGTAGGTGCTGCTTTGATCTTGATTCAGACTGGTTTTGTGAAAACATTGACTGTTGTTATTTGAGAGATCTTAACCTAAACGACAAAAATGTTATTCAAACATAAGTGGCTAATCAGTTTTACTATGTGGTCTGGTATTTCAGTAACACACACATGAACAATAATACAGTATTTTCAGAATTTCATGTGAGACTGGTGACTTCCAACCTGTGAGTGTTCAGCTGGAGCAGTCAGAAATGCAAAACACTGTCCCTTGTAATCAGGACCCGTTGAAGGCCACGTAGTGTTACCCCGCCAGCTACATACTTCAGGTCTCCAGATTGCACTCTAGAATGGCTTTGTTTGTCTGTAATTTACTCTGTTGCTTTTGGATATAAAATTGCGCTGTCCTAATGAGCTGCAGCAGCTTTCAGAGTGCTTTGTCCAAGTGCAGATTGTGTAAAGAGCAACCTGTGGAAGCATGGGGACCAAATCAACTAAATGGAAGTTTACAAAGATCAGAGACATGTTTTCTTTAAAAATATGATGCCATGGGATTAAAAACAGAAAGTACCTTGTATTCAACAAAAAAAAAAAAGGGTTATCTGTTAAGGACAAAACAAAACAATAGGAATAGACAGCTCCATGGTATGACTCAACTTGATTTGCTTAAATCAGACCACCCAACCACAGTGTTCTCCTGGAATAGTATCTTGTATACAAAGCATACATACTTACTGTTAACCTCTCAGTGACTTTAGATAACATTTCTGGACACATGCATGGTATATTGTAACCCAGTTGCCAATATGAACACCTCAAGATATTTTCTCAAATAATATTGTTGTGGCCACCCAGTGAGCAGCCAGCTCTTATCTGTAAAGCCAGTAATGGCAGCTCTGTGGTAGATATTAGCTGACACCTTTAAACTAAATCTTTTGCTTCACTGATCATCAGTCTCTGTGTTAAGCCAAAAAACAAGCAGATAAAGGAGAGATTTGAGATTACTGTAAAAACTGCAATGATAAAAGGATTTGCCAGTTCAGAGTCGTTTGCCATTTGCCGAGGATTCAATGTAACCACAAACTGGTGTTTGCTTTACCATCATTTCTCTTTATTTTCAGCCAATGTCCTGTGCACCATTCCATGCATAGCAGAATAATAATTTTCTTTCTAATGCCCAAGGCAGCTGGTGTGTCTTGAGTAAGAAGATTATATTTGCAACGGCAAGACAAGTATCTAAACACATTAAATTAATCTCCCAGTCCTCCTATAATTGAAGAACCTGGTTGTTGAAATTTTGCCTTCTGCTGGAGAATTTCAAAACCATGGCAGGGCTGGAGTCAGATTTTGATGGCCTCACTGTTATATGGTTATCTGTCATGCAAGTCACAGTGTAACAGAGGGCTCAGGTGGCAGGGACAGAAAAAAATCCTTGTTACTCTATCTGCCAATCACATTTGCACTGGCTTCCTTCTAAGAGGAGACTGCAGCATTTCATACTGAAACAGAAACTATATTTTAAAACATTTCCTTAGTTGTTTTCTTCCCACTTTACAAGTTGAATGTATTATTACCTCGACAGGCAAAAGGGTAAATTTCCTAGTAGAGGCAAAAGCATTGTATAGACATAAGCCCTCCTGACAGTTATTCATAAATAATTAGATCTCTGTGCTTCTGAACTACTTTGCCTTTTTTTTTTTCCTATTCTTTAGCCCATTTTTAAGCAAAGTAGAATATTATAAAAATGAAGGCGACTGTGACTGGTGTATTTTAAGTCTATATGTTGGAATAGAAAGGCTACCAATGCCCTGGACTGAGTTTCCTTTTCCAGTCTAAAACCTCAGCAAGGTATTTATTTAGATGTTCCTTCTGAATGGTGAATTTCTTACTCTGTGGATACCAGAGAACAAACCAAGAAAATTTATGAAACAAGAAGCCCAAGGAAAACCATGTCATTTTTTTTCCAAGATGCCTGAGGATTAGACTTTATTTTGTCAATTATTTTTTCTATGCAGTGTTTTTCAAAGAGTTACTAAATGTTGAAGTGCTGACATGCTGCAGAACCGTTAAACAATTTAAAGTGAAAATAAAAAGCAGTTTCCCACATTTGCCTGACTTCCTTATCTTTGGATTTTCTATTCATGCCTACCATGAGATTTCTTTAATAGTTTCCTGAAAGATCTGTGTTCTGTGAAAAGTAGGTGTTCCCTTCACATTGTATGCCATATTTTTGACCTTGCTGCTAAAATTATATGATGAATTTATATAAAACCAAAACAGTTAAAATGAAGCAAGAACAGGTATATGCTAAAATAAAAACACATCCACATAAGACCAATACACTGAATAGTGTAAAAATTAACAAAATAACAAATACCCAAACACAAGAAGGAATGCTATAAAATGGAAAAGCACTCTCCTTGAATAACAGCTTGCCCCTGTTTTACAGATGGGAAAACTGGGGCGCGTAGAGAGCCTAATTGATTTCCCTAGTGTCACCCTATAAATCATTGATGTGACAAGGCCTAAAGCTGATTCTTTCTGAGAGCTGTGCAGCAAACTCTTTGCCTGACTCTCTTCAATAAACAGATTCTGAAAGCATGTTCTCTTCCATGCAATAATTTATACTTGATGCATGCGAAGCCTGAAGTATGAGCAGATAATGCTATTTGATCTGTGTTTTGCAAAAAGCCCTTCCAGATACTCTGTTCTACTTGATCTGCTTCCTTCATAAACAGATTTTCTGTTGCCGACTTCTTTCCTCATTCAATCTCTTTTCTCTTTGTGTAAATGAAATGGCATATCCTCTCTCCCAGGTTCTGCATTTATTTCATGCTCTCTTGAGTTTGGATCATATAACTCATCTCAACCTCTCTGAGAGGGTAACCTCTTCTTCACTGAAGCTGGGTCATGAATAATTTCCTAGAAAGTGAGGCATTACCTCTTCTTCAACCCTGGAGCAGAGGGAATATCAACTGTGTGCAATTATAACCAATAAAGGTAAACCTGTGAGTTAGGCCCTTTCTTAGCAATGGACTCTTTATATGAGAGAAAAATTATTGCCTGACTTACCAAGACCCCTCATCTTCCTTGCCTCTGTATGAAGTCCTTGTTTTCTTTTAATCAATCCCATTTGTTATTGTCATTCATAAATGCTGGGCTTCACCAGCATTAGGCTTCTGTTGCATGAGGATTGCTGGGTGCTAGCAGTCATGAGCCTTTCTATTTCCTGCCTTGCCATCTGGCCTTCATAAAAAGAAATAACCTGGGACAAACCTAGAATGAATTCTTGTTTTAGGAGCCTCCTTTTTTTCCCTTGAGAAGGACCATCCGGTCACTTGTGGTGCACACTCTGGCTTATCTCACTGCACTGCAGCTTAAAGAAATTTATTTGGAAAAATGTTTGGCAAATTTAGTACATGGCCAGAATTTTTATGACAGAAGTTGAAAGGTGTATTTTCAAAGTGTTTCAAATACAAATGTGACCAGTTATCTCATACTACCTGAAGAAATTCTGTCCTTGTTTTTACCGAACAAATGAAAGGGCAAATATTTCCTTTATCAAAAGCATTCTTCAGAGTATAACAGTATTCCTTAAAAAATATAGCAAAAGCTCTATTCTCTCTACTGGCTTCCAAACATGATGGAATAGCAAAATCCACTATGTAAAGCGGCAGGGTTTTTTGGCAGACATATCTGTAAGTTGTTTTAATTTATGATCTTGAAGACTAAAAAGCAATATCAGGGCATGCCCAACTTCATGTTAATAATGAAGCTGCTGATATTCTCAGTTAAAATGTAGATTTGAACGTAGAGTGGAGTTTCTCTTTGTTTGGACAGAAATTGCCCTTTCATTCTGCAAAACCAGTGCAATGCCTCTGAGTTCTGTTGCCACCGTTTTTACAGCAGTTTCCACCAGTTTTCAATCAACAATCCCCATTTTTACTGGAATCCCTGTCAAGTTTCTAGAGCTTGAGAAACCTGTGTGACCCTGAGGTGTTTGTGTAGTCTTTGACATATTAGCTAGGAAAAATAGTAGGATGAAAGTGCAAGTATGTGGAGAGTCACTTGGATGCAAGAGATACTGGCAAAAGATGTTATGCTAGCTAGAACTGATCAAAGTGATCAGTTTATATGAAGTTATGTCATTTTTTAGTGTGGTGAATTGTGCTGCTGTTTCTACCATATTCTTTAGGAGAAAGGAACAATACTAATTTATTTTTTTTTTAACCAGGAACCTTCTTATTTTTGGACAGCTAGCTTCATTCTCATTTCTTTCTCATTATAGTATGCTAAAATAATACTCCAGACACCATGCTGGTGCTCTTGACAGTATTTTTTTGGTTGTGCAATATGAGACTTCCATCAGCACAGACCTCTTCACTGGTGTAGTTGGGGAGCCCAGCTACAGTTGCCAGGCAACTTCATCTTCATAATTTCACAAAACAGTGTAAAATGTAAATATCATTCTTATCTCTTGTCTTACATACCTGTTTTATGTGATCACCTCATGGAAAGTAGCTTATATTCTTCTTGCTGCTTCTCGCATAGAAGTAAGATACAGATGATGCACTGATTCTGATGCAGAAGTAATTTTGGAGAATTCAATAGCTGGCTGTTAAAGTATAAGAGGGACTAAAAAGATCTAGGCTCATTTTGTGCCCCATCTCAGTTGTTTAAAAGGAAATTTCAAGTTAATTACTAGCCTTTTGCCTTTGGGATCTGGCAGCCTATGGTTTTGTTGCCTTTACTGGTGTACAATAGAGGGAGAGGTGTAAGAGGTGAAAGGGGAGTAGATCTTAAAAGTGGAAAACAATAAGCTCAATTTTTTTCATGGGGGTGTCTATTTTCCTTCTCCATGTTTGGAGCATCTTGACAGGGAGGAAATGGAAACAATGGTTTGCATTTCTTCTTGCATGCATGAGACAGCTTCATAGAGTCCCTTCAGGAGAAGAACACATTTCAGGGAAAATAAAAATAATTGTCTTAGGCCAGGCATGGTAGAAAAGCCTAATTAAAAAAACTATGTGTTGAGCAAATCAGTAAGATATAGGCAGGAGGGAAGAAGCCAGGAGAAATCTTGCTGCTCTTGAGTTCTTAGTCTTCCCTTCTTCATAGGAGTGGGAACATTGTTTAGTCTTACTCATTTTTTTCATTCCAGTCAAATATGGGTAAAATAATACTCTGCAAGATGGAAACACAGAAGAAGAAAAAGGACAGGATAGGACAATAAAATGCTGCATGATACTGTCCTTCTGATATGATCCGATATTGAGCGAAGGCAACAGCAAAAACGAATGTGTGAACTTTTCTCACAAGTATTTCTGCATATATATAGCATTTACAGCAATTGTGGGAATACAACAGTGATTTCTGCCTAGTGTGTCACATTCATTAATACATTTCTTTTAATGAGTGGTGATTTATTTCCTGTGCCTCTGATTTTCTGTTGCATTTTGACTGTGATTAATGGGAGATTACTTACAAAAGGGAAGGAGCATAAATAGAAATTCAAAATATTTCTTTCCTTGGAGAATTGTTATGTTTACATGGCACATTTCTATTTGTATTTGCAGGCTTTTTTCACAGAGGCATAAGAAGATCCTCTATTCTTGAGGCCCTGTTTCACAGCTGTCAGCCTCCTTTGTGGATGGTCTACAAAAATCATAAAGATCGGCAGGGCCACTCCTTCCTTGAGTTTTCAAGACTGCTGAACAGTCTGTAAATCTCTCTCTGAATCCCCATTTTCATGTACACTTAAACCACCCCTCTTGTCATACCCACACAGAGGGTTAAAAATATGACCAAAATATGACCAAAAATATGTGTCATACAATTGCTGATCATTCTTATTCCTAGTTCTCTCCTGTTAGCAAAGACTTTATACCATAACAAGTTTCCACACTTGGTGTGGAATTGGAAACCTGCTAGGTGAAAGCACAATAGTCTGATTAGTGATGTGATATGCACAGAGCTACAGACAGAATATTTGACATCAGCTGTAATGTTTTTTCAATAAAAAAGTTTATAATGTGATCATAATACCTGGGTTTAGAAATTCTAGCATATTTCTTGTTAACATATCTCAAGAATTGATTTTCCTTGCAATTAAATTGTACCGCTGGTTCCTCTTTCTGTTGTATTAAAATCCAGATACAGCAAAGGGCGTTGCTGCTTAATTTGAAGGGTTGTAGAAACTAGTAGTGTTTTCCAATTTTTAGGTACTTCTTACTGTCTGAGCTATATAAGGGCTTTTTTAAAGAGAAGATGGTACACAGTGGAGTAGATGTTTAAGAGAATTTACTAAGGAGTCAAGCATTTAATCTGAAATATTTCTTCTAGTATAATGCAAAAGGTGATGAGTGTACACAACAGCACCCAGATGAGGTTCCTGTGTTAACTTAATGCGTAGCCTTGCAAACTGAGTAAGCTATGGAGAAGTCATTAGAAAGATATGTAGTCCATAGTAGTAATTTCTTTTTTCTTTTTTTTTAGAACAGAAGTGATTTATCTTACAATTTTCTTGAACTGATTTATTTTCATTTCCTTGAATGGATAATAAAAAATTGGTCAGAATTATCATTCTAGTTTGATAATGAAGAGTTGTTTCTTTGGTTTAGCTTTTTTAGACGCAAATAATTGGCATACAGTTTAAAAATAGTAAAATGCATCCCATCTAGTTTGAGAGTAGTTGCTATTAAATTCTAAATAATGTAAAGTCACACTACATTTATCATTATTTAATGACTCATTCACTTTGGTCCCTCTGTGAGCCCTTGATGTTATTTGTCATTCAGCATTATGCCGCTAGAAGTGTCAGCAGTTCTAGGGTCTTACCTTGCCTTAGACTGAAGAAACCCCCTGAAGTGTGTAATTTTTGATCATATAGTGTCTACCTTCAAAACAAAAGAAAATAATATCATTATCCTATCATCATTAACATTAGCAGGTTCTGATGATGTTCAGATGCTTTTTTTAGTTGCCTGTGTTTCGTGTAGGCAGGAAGAATTTTTATATTCTTTTGAAAAGAAGGCTGATACATATTTATGCCCTATTTTAACTCTCAGTTAGTGCCACCATTTTGTGTTCTAAGTTAATTAACTCACAATGATTTTTTACGTATTATGTATGTTGTTAAATGTATTAAGAGAGATTTTAGTAGGTTTTGGGGGAGAGTTGGTTTTGGCTTTGCATACAGGGTCATTTTGAACCTTTGTTTTTTCTGTTTTATCCCATCTGCTCTTCCAGATCGGAAGAG
>JAYDZK010000113.1:60775232-60786714 GCA_034509185.1 Euphonia xanthogaster | reverse complement strand
ATCTGCTCTTCCTTTCTTCCAAGATGAGATGAACAGAGAACATTGGCCTCAGTTGTAGGATGAGCAGAAAAATTGTAGTGATATTTTGGAGAGAAGTCAGACCTTTTTTTGCAATCTTTTTGGTATATTTGATTAAAAAATAGCAGACTACACTTTTAGTGTATTTGACAAAAAAATATCAGATGAATTCTAGGAGCACCCAATCTTACTGAAGGGATCCCAGCATCATGTCAGGAGAAAAAAAACTGAGTGTTGATTTGTATCACTGCTGTGTTCACTTTGTCATCTGTGTTCTCAAATCCAGTATTTTCATCTGTTCCTAAATCTTTCCTGCTTTGTTTTGTCTGTGAGGAAGCGACCTGTGGTTTGGCCTGCGATTTACTGAAGTGGCGCTTATGTTGGGGCCTTTTACTATTCCTGGCAATTATTATTCCTTATTATTCCTGGCAATTCTCTTCCCCAGCTGCTGGTGCTGAACACAGCCCTGCATCGCTCTGTGCTACATCAGCACCCTCCTGACAGAGCCACTGCTGAGCACTTCTATTTCCGTAGTGTAGACAAGACTTTAGTCTGAGTAAACAGTTTGGTATTGTGAGTTCCTAAAGCAATTCCTGGAGAAGTTATTTGATAGGGTATTCACCAAGCCGATTTATAAATTCTCATATAACTGATACTTGCCTGGGCTTATGCAGCTGTTAAGAGAGATCACCGAAACAGGAATTGCACATTGTTGCCTTAGCAACTACCACTTCATATTGTGCTTAAATCACTTGGAAATACACAGTATGTCTTAAGGAACTGCTTCCAGCAGAAACACCCAATCTAAATAATTCTAAATAATTTCACAGAAGAAGCATAAGAATGGCCTTTCTTAACAAAGACCATCATTCTTTTAAGCTTGGTTGCCTCATTATAAGCCTCTACAGGCTTATCTTGTTATTAGAAAAAAAGCCCAATAAAATTTAAAGAACCCATATATTTGTTTACTCATGCCACCATAATCCATCTGGTTGCCAAATTGGCTGGAAATTGAAAATGAAAAGATTCTCCTAAAGGCCATCTTCCATTCTATAAAAATCAGCGTTGACAGTATGCTTTCCCATACTTCTATTTTTAATGTCAAGTTTTCTTAAGGGTAGACTTATTGTCTAGTTTTTTTGTTTTATTTGTGAAATGGTAAGGGTATGTAAGGAAGACCTTAAACATATTTTACCTTCTCAGATGTTTGTTGTTCATATTTTGAGATGATAGTTTTATTTAGATTTTTTCTGTATATATTTGCAACAGTTTTATCTGGTTTATTAGATCATTTGAAAAAGAGAAGGAGAGAGAGGCTTTTGCCAGTATTACATTAAGGCAGTTGCTTGAGTGCTTATGCTACCTGATAGTCTAAAATACCAGTTTTACCCTGAGTATTTTATATTGCTGCAGCAACTTCCCCAGCTCTGTGGTCACTCCTCTGTGTAACAGAATTGGATTTTGCACGTGTGGAAACAGTGTTTCAGAGAGCTCAACAAAACGGCGTCTTAGCAACGGCGTGCCAGATCCAGAAAAAAGCCAGTTTCTGATACCTCATCCTTTTTCTGCTTAAGCTGAGGTTTACAACAGAAAGATCCAACGAGAGAGACTGCTTTCAGGGGCAATGTGAATCTCCCATTTCAGAAAACTTATTTTCCTTTTGTAATATTGTACACAGTCAATGAAATTTGGAAATGTAATATGACAGAGTTGTCAACATTCTACTTCTATTACCCCTTTTCTAGGCAATGAAAAGGAGAGACAAGCAAAATGCAAGCTTACAGAATTTAAAAGGAATCAGATATTTTGAGGACCAGTTGTCATTTTTAGGTCACCGCTCACATCTCTGAATATAATTTTCATCTAAGCTGCATGGCAGGGTTTGTATGTGCTGGGAGAAGCTACATTTTCCCAGCAGGAGACCAAATCAAAATGAAGCAGTCAGATGCAGGTGCACAGTAATAGAAAGGATCTATTTACCCTGAAGGGTGAGCAGTGGGCCAAGAAAGCAGAAGGAGTCTACTTCTATCTCTCACCTCCTTCTCTCCCTACCTTTTCCCTCCCCCATAACTATGCCAACAAATTCATCAGGGGACCAAAGGGAAGGTGTTCTCTTGCTGTTAATGAGCTGCAGTGCCTGCTGCCGAAGGTCTAAAGCACTTTTTTGTTATGCTGATTGTGTACTATTAGAGCTGGCTGTCTTTTAATTTATACCTAATCCTTCCTTCCAGCTTGCACTGCCTCAAGCCAGCCTGGAAAATGGTTGAAAGAGTTTTTTTCTGTGGGCATCTGTTGCCTGTGTCCATTCTGAATTTTGAATGATGCTATGGAAAGAACAGTGTGGCTGAAGCAAGTGTGCCTAAAACAAAATTTTAAAAAGCCATTTTCCTAGGTATTATTTCATAAGTTATACTTTTTATGCAATCTTTTAAAAAAATAAAATTCTGCAGCTTTCTTTAAAGAAGGGCAGTTCAGTAATGATGATTTAACAAAGTCAGCTGTATTGGTTGACGGTGAAATGAGACACCTTGCTGAGCATTGTCTGCTTTTCACTTGGATTTCCAGAGTTCATTAGTTAAGAGCTGAATACTTTCCTGTATGTGAAAACAAGCACCCAGTGCTGTTTCCAAGGCTGAAAAAAACCTGAGCAATATAAGTACAGGAAAAACACTGAGAATTTTGCTTTTGTTGCAGATTAGTGGCATTGTAGGACTGAGACAACGTTGTCTAGGTTTGGGAGGAAGAAGTAGGAATACATGAAATGCATTAATTCAGCTGGTTACTCTGCAGCACTGAAGTGCTCAGGTTCTATGTTTCTGTGCCCAGGTAAAAAGGGCCAGACATATGCTGTAAAGATTAATCTGACTGATTATTGTATGATGCAAAAGATATGGAACTCTAAATATTTATGTTACTCTGTTGCTGTAGTTCTGTGCAGGGTTATGCACCGAACATAACATAATAAAAAGAGGCATGTACCCATCTGGAATCGGACAGCTGTTGTAACGTGAGCCTTAGTGAAATGGCAGCTGTCTGTGCTGTGTGCTAGAAAAGTATATTTATCCCAGCATAAAAATTGTCATGCTCAGGAGCTGAACTATTTTAATGTTACTGCTTTCCAATATCCACATTTAAATCCCAAACAACTTTGTCTGAAAGCTCTGAGACAAGTCCATGCTTTGTCTCCAAGACTACCTTCAGAAAGGGAGAGATGTATACATTCTAAATTTTGGAGGAGCAGTGCTGCATAGCAGAACAAAGCAGTACAAAGGAGATTTTGAAAAGAGATGTATTCTGGAACCATCAAAACAGGATCATGTCATAATTTTCTAGAAACTTTGTTGCTTTTACAGGGAGGTACTGGCACACTTTGACTTCTTTGTCAGGTGGAGAACACCCCTACAATATGTAAACAGAAGACCTAGAGAATGCTTGATTATAATTTTCAAGAAATTTGGCTCCTATTTACAGATGGATTCACATGATTTTTAAAAAATAGGTCCAGCAGTTCATTTCTGCTTTATAGTGAAGAATACATAGTCTGCATAATTACTAAAATTTATTCAAAATAATTAGACCGCAACTGAAAAATCGGGAGAGAAGTAAACCAAAACCAATGTAGAAGAAACACTATCTACATTGCTTTGCTTAAACTTTGTTATACTTAATAAAGGTCAAATATGTTTACTAGAAATATTCTGTACATCAGAATAATCTTCTAAAACATGCACACATAAATTGTGATGGTGTGTATTTTTTGTTGCTTGCTTTGTGACATATTTAAATAACAAATACAGGAAAGCAGATTTTTATGTGGCTTCCAAGCCTTGTACTGAGTATGTTCCATGATGATTTGGGTCAGAATCCAAGCTAGCCTCCTTCAAGAGAAATGGAGACATGCTTACCAATTCCACTATGAATTGAACTTAGTCTGAAGAAGGGTTTGGCCACTGTCTCTAAATCAATGGAGTTGCTACATGGGCAGTGTGCTTTCTTCTATGGGAGAAGTATAGAAGTACAGTGGTTGTTAATTAATATGTTTTTAGCCAATCAGCGGCTCTTAAAAAAACAAAGCTGATAAAATACAGGTAAAAGAACAATAAGGAAATGTTGAAAAAGATCATGTCCCACATGCTCTGGCTGTAGTAAGTAACAAATCCAAACTGTGCAATCATAGTCTTCATTGATGGAAAAAAAAAATAAATTAGGGGGGTATACATTACCTGAATGTAATCACAGCAGGCACCACTGCTGACATTACGTAGCAATATTCTATCAAAGCATGTAAAAAGGGACAGTCTTTGGCACCCAAACTGTTACAGAGTTTAAAAATTGGTCTTGTGTTTTATGTGATTCAGTCAGTTTTAGTTTAAAAGAGAAACTTAATTTGACTGCAGCCAAGAAGGATTTTGGACATTTCTTGCTGTTCATTCATTCTATAAAATCAGCCAGCTGGAAAACCTGCTTTTCATGGTTTCCGGTAAAGGAAAAACTGAGTTAAAGAATTATCATGTCAGAATTTCCTGTAGGATAAATGAAAATGAAATAAAAGTTCCTAAATGATTTGATTATTAACTCTGAGATTTACAAACTTCCTGGTAACTGTTGCAGTGCAGGAAGTGATCAGACCAGCAGCGATTGTTGCATGATTTTTGGTGAAAGCTAACTGCCCTTGAGGAAATTATGTGACCAGTCCACTTTGGCATGGGGGAGGTTGCTGGGCAAGGTTTTTTTGCTATCATTCATGAATATTTTCCTAATGTCATCCATAAAGTAAAAAATAATGCTTCTTTAGGAAACCTTTCCAAATTGAGATGCCAGGGCTGAATTGCCTCAGTTCCAGATGCTTTGGCAGAATTGTAGTTCCCTGAGAGCTGGAACTCATGTGTACCTATGGAAGCAGATGAAAGAATAGGAATAAAAATAAGATACTGAACTATTTCTGCCGCTACATGCCTGAAAAAAAAAATCATCAAAGTTATTATAATTATGACTGTTATTAGATATCATGTCTGGTTTCTGCATATTTAAATTCTGAGAGAGGTGAAACTTAGGCACTTAGAGATCCCAGGGGAATAATTGCAGAAATGATGACATATTCCACTTTTTGAACAAATTTCAATACCAAAGCTGCGTTCTGCGTACTTACATTTCTTCTTAATTATCCTTGGATGCCGGATAGATAGTAATTTTCTGTCTCACAAATGCGTGTAACCAATTACTCTTGTAGATCATGAATACGCAATGGCCTAACTCATTAAATGGAATTTTCCTTCTCTGTTGTTATGGCAAAGGAGTCTGCAAATAGCTGAGTATTGTATCTCTCTGGGAGCTCAGCCTTGGCCAAGGCTACAGATCCATAACTTCAGCAAGTGGACCATTACTGGGTTTACTTTTCATTCCTTACAGTGCACCATGCTAGTCTTGTATGTGAGTCTGTCTGTCTGTATGTATGTATTGTAAATTGGTATAGGCTGTGTCGCTCCTCTGAGCTTCTGGTCTTCAATCTAAATGCCACCATTCTGATGCTATGTGATGAATTTAGTCTTCCTGATTTCTTCCCATTCCCAAGAAGTTCTGAGCCCAGAATTTCTCCCTCTGGCCCACTGAGACATGTAGACCTGACCTCTTTTGGCTCCTGGAAGCAAAGCTGAGAAAAACTGGCAGCATGTCTCTGAAGAAACCACAGCTTATATCAAATGATCTAACACAGGTGTTCTTTTCTTCTTCTCTCTGATTTTTTAAATTTTTTTTTCTGCATAATATGGTTACAATTCTGTCATCTCAGAGTATGAAGATAACACATGTAGCCTAGTCTGCCTCACAGGCAGGGTTCATAGCCACGATGAAGGCAGACTGATATGACCAGAGAGAGCCAGGGAACCACAAGACAACTGAGAAATGAGTTACAGACCCAATATATCTCTGAGCCAGTTTTGCTAAGTTTCAGTGTTGGTAAATAATAAACAGGATGTAAGGACATGACTTGGTCATTGGCCTTTGTGCTTTTCAGTGGTAGCATGTTTGCCCATGGGTGAATGTTGCTTATCTCACATTATGTCCTTCTCTTTTTCATAATATTGCAGGGCATCTGAGACTTAAGCACTTCACTTCTACAGCAGATGTTGAGCTATGATTTTTAAAAGCTGTGGTCTCAAATATTATGGAAGTAACAAAACCTCTCAGTTTAGGGGAAATGTTTTCTGTAATCTTATTATGGGAGTAGTTATCTCAAGTGCCTTATGGACATGTTTTGCAAAACTCCTCTGGGGATTTAAATTTAATGACTGTTTTCTTGAAAACAATAATAAAAAAACCACCATGCTGTTGGTTACACTGGATTTTTACTAAAATTTGAGTATGTTTTATCAGTTGTTATTTGTAGTTGCAAACATCCCAGAGAATGGAAATTCTAAATGTGTTATAAACAAGTCTTAAACACTTCTGAAAAGTATGCACAAATATACATATTTTCTACTATTAAGATTCTGTCACTGGGTCTGGAACTTGGGGATTTGGCCCCTTCTGCTGTGTACCCCACAACTTGTGGTTCTGGGGAGTGAGGTCTATCTGCCTTTGGGGAAATGAGCTGGGTGCTTGCTGTTTCCCTTGCTTTTGAGGGTTTACTTTGGGAATGTTCCAGACAAATGCATGAGGAAGGGAAGGCAAGAGTTCTTCTGTGAAATCTTTCTTTTCAGCAAGTGGAGAATTATATACATATCTCATGTGTGTACATATATATGTACTGTAATGCAGATATGACATTGCTGTTCCTATTTCTTAAATTTCTATTTTCTACAATTAACTGTTAGAGAAAATCCTAATCTTATTTTTTACTGCTTGTACCTTAAAGAATCAAAACATTATTATCTTCTCTGAAATCTTGCAGAGTTCACATGGAACTTATGATGGAGATCTTAAAACTTGCGTCTAACAGCTGCCACTGGGATGCGGTGGGAATCTTTCAGGGAGAGGGGACGGGAATGTAACTTTGCTCATGGATATTAAAACTGTGGAGTAAAATGTGAAACCTTCTTGAGTCTCAGAATAGTAATAAAAGCAGTGAGTAAATTTAACTTGCTAGACAGTTGTAATTTGCAGAATGCATTTGTCAAATAGTTTGGAAATAATCTAGAGCACGTTTGGATGGAAAAAGTAGGGATGGACTCAGACTAAAAATGTGAGCTAAATGTCCTTCCAGGTTGGCAGAAATTAAACTATACACTTCATCATAAACTTAGTAATGGACAAGACCAGAGGGAGATTTTGAACATTGGGGAAAGTCGGATTTTGTTCCCTATCTGTTTGGTCCCTAAATGCAACTGATTTGTCTTTGAGTCTTCAATTTAATTTTAAGATTGGTACTTCTTTGAACAGTGTAAGTGCATTTGGAAGTTGAGAAGTATGATTGAAACACAGGTCTTTCCAGACCAGTGTTTATTTTGCCTTTAGTATGTTGGGTCTGTGAGTTGTTAAAAACTCTTCTTCTTGAGTCTTTGTAATATGCAGTGTTGGCTCCATTGCCATGGAAATCGGTGTGATCTCATGAGGACAGAGAAATGAGATCACCAAGAGGGAATAAGGAGATGCCCCAACATTGTAAATTAAAAGTATGACTTTTAAAGAAAAGACACCCTTTTGGTGATTGATCACAGATTTTTTTCATTAGGTGGATGAAAAGGTAATGGACTTAGTTCACATCTGACATTTTATTTTCTATCATGTTAATAAATAAAAATCAGTTTATATTTCTGGACTGGATTATCATGTTAGGCTCTCATTTTTTTCTTTACAACCCTTCAGTTCTATCCCTCGATTCTTTTAGCCCTGTCAGTTTTAGACTCTTGTAAGTAGGGTTTTCTCGACTCCACTTTCTTGCTGATACAGAGTTTCCTCAGAGAATTTGATTATTTCTGCTAAGGGCATTTGTTTGTAGCTGAAGTTCTCAGTATAATTCATTGGTTTTGCTTTCTAAGTCATCTCTCATCTTCTATTTTCCAGGTTGGTGAGAGGCAGAGAGTTCTGGTAACTGAAGAATCCTTTGATTCCAATTACTATGTTGCTCACAATCCTTTCTATGAGCAGGTACAGTTAAATAAACAAAATAACATATTTTTATTTTATCTTTGCTTTCTGATAATCTCAGCAACACAGTGTGTCGGGATTAAAAAAATATAGTAAAGAGATAAGAAGCATTTTCCGGGAAACATGTGACCATCGAGATTTTTTATGAAATATTTTGTTTTATAATTGTGTTGTAAATATAACTTACTGAAATTATGTTAAGAAATATACAGTGGATGTTTGTGTGTACAGCATGGTTTCAGAAACTGTTAATTATTGCAGTAATTTTAATTTCAATGTCCCCAGAGTGGGGATTTCTGAATAGTTGAGTCATTACAATTTGCATGCATCTTTCTGAAAAGTGTTTCAAGCAATGCAATTTGAAAAAAAAATTCCTAACAATAGAAGGGTCAGAAACTTTTTTAGATAAACACTTCAACATGATTTATTGTGTTTCATAGAATCATACAATGGTTTGGGCTGGAAGGGGCCATGCTGGCCACCCCTCTTTGGATGCAGCACAGGATACAATTGGCTTTCTGGTCTGCAAGTGCACATTTCTGGCTCATGTCCAGCCTCTCATCTGCCAGCACCTCCAAGTCCCTCTTGGGAGCAGAGTTCTCACTCTCCATGAGTTCTTCTCCCAGTCTGTTCTGTGTACAGTTATGTCTGGGATTGCCCCAACCTGGCTGCAGCACCTTGCACTTGGACTTGTTGAACCTCATTTTGCTTTTGTGGGTTCACTTCTCAGGCTTGTGTGGGTCCCCCTAAATGGAATACCTTCCTTCTAGTTTTTGTAGTTTCCTTTTGTGTACTCCAGTAGATAAATTTTTGCCACACAAAAACATTATCTTTGAGCTAGGTAGGAAGTACATACATTAATTTCACGAAATTGTTATTTTTGCTCAAAAGCGATGACTTGCTTAAGACCATTAAAATTTGCTTTCCTGAATCATCATGATTTTATTCCCCACTTTCTTGGACTACGCTGTCTACAATTTACTTTTGCTACCATTAGGGGTTTTTTTTTCTGAACCTGGGAAGGTTATAGGTGATGGCTGTGCTTTCTTCTGGTTTTGGGTTACGTTACAGAATTTTTTTTTTTTTTTTTCCTTAGTAGTAAGTAACATTGCTATTTTTAAATATCTGTTTCTTTTAGATATATGGGTCAATAATTTTTTTTCCTCACTTTCTCTTTTTTTTTTTTTTTTGTTACATATCCATCCAACTTCTGTCTAAGTCTTATGTATTGATGCTCCTTGATTTTGTAGCTTATCAGTTAGAGTTGAGGAACATGATCTTCCACATAGAGATTAAAAAGAAATTTCTTGGGACTTTTTTGTTCAATGCTTGTTTTATGGGAGCTTAATTAATTAAATGAAAAGCAATATGTACAGGAAACAAAGTGTTGATTTTTTGTGTTTGTACAGCACCTAATGCAGCTCATGATTGGGACTGGTAAAGAATCCACGACATACTAATAGTCATGTAGGGACTCATTTTAAATTCTATTAGGGAAGAAATGCTTTCCATTAAGGAAATGAAAATCTTTTCCCTAAAATGTTATGTGTTTCATAAGGATGGTAACCTACTGCTCACCAGGTAAGCACAAGAATCCATGCAGGTAACTAAGATTAATAGCAGTAAATTGAAAACCACTCCAAAGTCTAAATATTATATTATGTATTATTAAAGCTGAAGCTCAGAATCCTGTTGTAGTGTTCTGTTAACTCAAATAGTTATCAAATGTATTCTGTCTTCACTGAGCTCATCTGTACTAAAAGAATTTGCTATTAAACCCACATCAATGCAGCTGCACAGACAGACTTAGTGGTAGAGCTGCAACTGACATTAGTGAAGGCTTAGGTGATACAGTTTACATTGAACTGAGTAGTCTGAAGTGACCAAAGAGTTCTCTGCCAGATCCACAGCCAGGGTGAGTTTCTGCTGGCTTAACTTAATTTCTTAGAAATACCATTGAGCTATTTCTTACTCAGAAATTCTTAATTTCTTAGAAATACTATTGAGGGTTTTTTCTTAACAAATGCTTCAAAAAATATCTGAGTGTATGCCAAGCCTGGATGTTTGGTTGTTTACGCTATCTCCCAGTTATTTTCATTTAACCTGTTTCTTTTTCTGAAGTTTGATGTATATTTAGTTGCTTCCCTTTTTCATGAGGAAATGGAAGATTTACAGAGGTCATGAGTCCAGTGTATACTCAGCTACCTAGTTTCCCTTTGATTTAAATTTACCCAAGATGAGTTACTTGGGAAGAACTGTGCTCCAGTCACATTGTAACACTATCTGAGCATTAGGATCCTGACTTTGTGTTTGCTGAGTCTCAGCTTACCTGTCTCTGAAAGGCAAAGATTTCTGCTTTTCTTGGAAGATGCTTAGGAATCTCAGCAGGATCCTAGGATCTCAAAGTACTTACAGTCATGGAACACCTTGAGCATTCAGGGAAGAGAGGAAACCACTGGTGGTGATTTCCTCCAAGTGGGACAATCAACAGTTGTGATAGGTGAAAATGGAGAGGCAGTGTTTCGCAAAAAATGGCCTCCAAATGTGGGTGGCACAGATTTTTTTTCTCTGAAAGTCCTCTGCACATGTAGTCCAAAAAATTAAGCCATTTTAAGGAATTTCAATTTCAGCATCAAAGAATCAAGATAAAAAGATAAGATCTTTTCCTTTGAAAAGCTCTACTCAGCCCTGGTGAGGTCACACCTGGAGTGCTGTGTCCAGTTCTGGGCTCCTCAATTCAAGAGAAATACAGGGCTACTGGAATGGGTCCAGTGGAGGACAACAAAGATGATCAAGGGACTGGAGCAACTCTCTCATGAGGAAAGACTGAGGAAGCTGGGCCTGTTCAGCCTCAAGAAGAGGCAGCTGAGAGGGGATCTCATCAATGTCCCTAAGCACCTGAAGGGAGGCTGTCAGAAGATGTTTCCAGGCTATTCCTCAGTGGTGCCAAGCTGTAGGACAAGAGGCAATGGGCAGAAACTGATGCTTGGGAAATTCCACCTGAACATGAGTATCGAATTTGCCAGCAACCCTGATGAGGGGAGATAGAATGATGATGCATCTGACTCCATCTTATCAGAAGGCTAATTAATTATTTTATTGTACTAAATAATTCTGTACTATATTACATCTAAACTGAATCTGCCAAGCACTCAACTCTGCGCACAACTGCACAGAACTGCACAGAATTCTCGTGACTGTCAGCCGACTGTCCTGACACACACACACACACACACTCTTGACCCTGATAGGCCAAGGAAACAAAACACCATCACTTTGGATAAACAATCTCCATATTGCATTCTACTTTTCCACAAACACAGGCACAGCAAATAAGAATTGTGTTTTCTTTCTCTGATGTTCAGAGAATGTGAAACGC
>JAYDZK010000113.1:60754220-60775132 GCA_034509185.1 Euphonia xanthogaster | reverse complement strand
GCCGACTGTCCTGACACACACACACACACACACTCTTGGCCCTGATAGGCCAAGGAAACAAAACCCCATCACTTTGGATAAACAATCTCCATATTGCATTCTACTTTTGCACAAACACAGGCACAGCAAATAAGAATTGTGTTTTCTTTCTCTGATGTTCAGAGAATGTGAAACGCAGAAATATTCTTGGGAAGAATTGTGCCTTGCTTTTCTCTGTGAAGAGAAATGTGGGGCTACACATGAGGAAGAGCTTCTTAACTGTGTGGGTCACCATGCACTGGGACAGATTGCCCAGAGAGGGTGTGGAGTCTCCCTCACTGGAGAAATTCCAGAACTGCCTGGGTGCAATCCTGTGCCATGTGCTCTACAATGACCCTGCTTGAACTGGAAGATTGGATCAGATGACCCCTCTGAGGTCCTTTCCAACCTGATCCATCCTGGGATTCTGTGTGTGGATAAGCTTCAAGTAAATGTTATTAAATAAGGCCCCACGATTCAATTTTTCATTGTAAACAGTGTAAAAAAATGTAATTTTGTCAGGAAATTATTCCATTTTTCTTTTTCGACTGCTTACCTATTTTAGAGCCATTTTAAGTCCATTTATTCTTCCATTCTAAAAAATGTTGCTCCTGTATTTTGGGCTCTTTCTTTTTTTAAATGTATGGCCTAGGAACATCTGTTTTGTGCTTTTATGTGAAGTGGGACTGTCTGATATCATGGTTGTGCAAATTCAGGAAAGAGTGGCATTAGTTGCTGACCCAAGAAAGAGTCATCTATTTTTACAGGCATTCAATGTCAATCATGCATCTCAGCTGCAAAGGATCTGCACAATCAAAATAAAGGCTTGTGCAAAGAGAAAAGGGTATACTTTCTGTCCTGAAGCCTTTACAGACTCAGAATTATTTTTTTTTAAGTGTCATGGGACAGAGATGAAAATGGGAAGCTTTACAGCAGTTTGTTAGAATTGTGTAGTACAAATGTCCTTGGGAACTGTTTGGGTCCGGATTCAAAAGCTGCAATTCAGGCCCGACTTTCATCTTCTTTGATTGATGAGAATCCACTTTGATTGATTCTCATCGATCAAAAAACATGACTTTAGGAGTTGGTTGGAGTTGAAAAGAGCTGAGCTAACACTGCAAAGCTCTTGTAGAATGCAGGCTGGAGGTCTTTCTGGTCAAGTGTGCCAGGGGCTGTAGTGTACGCTGGCTACTAAAATGTTCTAGGATTTTCTCCAATGTTTATCAAAAATCAGTTTTCTGAATGGATACTAGAGACTCTAATGTTCCTTGCAGTATTTAGTAACTATGTCTTTATTTTATTTGAAAGGTTCTTGTGCCAAAGGATCCTCTGTTAATGGGTAAGATGGTAGAAGTGAATATTTATGAAGCTGGGAAACATTTTATGAAGGGGCAGCCAGTATCAGATGCCAGAGTTCATACTGCATCCATCAGCAGACCGTTAGCAAAAGGAGAAGTTTCTGGCTTAACAGAGGTGAGTAAAAGACATTTTCTGCTTTACTACACTGGCAAATCCACAGCTGTTCAAGCAAAATAATTCCATGCTATGTATCTGTTATCATTTTATAGTTCCCATTTATATATGCATGAAGCTTTAATCTTTTCTGACAAATTGAAATCTGAATTCAAAATATATTTTTGCTGATGCTCGTAGCTTTATTTTGCTGACTCTAAAGGCAATAATACACTTGTTTCTTGTTTCTAGATGCAAGATGGGTAAAGAATATACTAGAATTGAAAAGATTAAACACCAGTAATTATGTAATTCGATATATTTTAGTTTAGTGGAAAGATGAATTGGTTTATTTTTTTTACAAAGCTGTTTAAAAAAATATGTATTGATTACATATCTGTTAAAACAGGTTCAGAGATTCAAAATTAATTGATGGGTAGAGGTGCAGAATATATTTACAATATATTTTGGAAAAAGGTCAACATCTGATTTAGTCATGTAAAAAAAAATGAAACTCTTTTAAAAAGAGATCTGATTCTTATTTTACAGCTCAGTAGATATGGCTGTTAGCCAAGTATTCTCATACATTTCATGGAGCTCTAGTTGTAAAAACTGATGGAGTGTGAAATGAAAATGTGTATCACATTTCTAAGCATCATTTGATGTCCTTTCTCCAGCACTGTTGTTAGGATCTCCAGCAAATATGTAGCACATGGGAGAAGGATAATTGGCAGTTTATCAGCCACCTTACTGCTTTTGCAGTAAATTGCTGATAAGTATTAAAGTATATACATGTCCTTGTTTATATTCTAAGCAGTCACATTTAAAATACATCATCAAGGCATACCTGAGGTGGCCAGTGTTAAGCTAAGCTCCTTGGTCTCTTGAATAAGGCTGGCTGTGGAAACATAGAGCAGCCATAATGCACTCCCTGTAATGCACCTACTGTAATGTGTTCAGCAGATCATGACACTTAGGCACAAACACATTACTAAGCTCTCCATTAATATTGTCTGTGTGTATGTATATTGGCCTGATAAGGGTCTGTAAGAGATAAAAAACAGCCAAAACCTTCAAATTGTCTGGTTGGACTATGTGGCTATTTAGGCACAGCTGATTTTTTCATCAGAATGATTTTTTTTAAATAATCTGCGGGAATAGAACCAAGACTGTCATTAAACTGAGTATGTGCTGCCAGAAGCTTGTAGATGGGGACAAGCAAGCAGACTCTTGACTGAATTTTTTAATGTTAAAATGAGAGGTAAAAATATTAAAATCAAGGATACTGATAATTTCCATAGGGACTCATTGAGATATGTACCTGGAACAAGTGCCTGGAATCCCCCCATAAATGGCTGCAGCAAGCAAATGATAAGGCATATTGCTTTTCATGACATTTATGGTTACCAGTGCTCCTTCAAGGGAGTATTTTATATACGATTGGGCCACTGGAAATGTTGGGAACTTTTGTGTAATGGAAAAAAATAGAATCTCAGTATTTTAGTAAATGGAACAGCTTTGGTGCATAGAGGGTGCAGCTGAAAGCTTTTAATCACACTTGGCCAATGTATAATATATAGAACATTAACTGAAATTCTTAGTGGGAAGTTCATCCTGAAAAGTCATACATATAAATAGAAACTCAGGAACTTTCTTTAGGTTTTCAGGAAAAAAAAAGTCAGTTTGCCACAAAACTTACCTTGGATTTCTGGCTGGCTGTAAGATGCAATTTGGGTTGCTCTGTTTGGTTGGACTGCTGGGAAACACTTCCTGCTGCGTGTGCTCAAGACACATAGTTCCAATCAAAGATCCTTTGAGCAAGATAAAAGGGGCTCATGTGAGGGTCATGTGAGCCTTTTGTAGCTTGTTACATGCACGGATGGCAGGTTGGGGAAAGATGAAGGAGGCAACTCAGAAGTGATGAATTCAGATTTCCCAAAAGTAGCAAAATATCTTGGATCTTTAACAAGGTCCCAAGTGTCTCCACTAGGTTTTCTGCAGCTTGCAAAACTAAAATCTTGGATAAATTTTCCACTGTGCACACATATGAGCAAGAATTAAGGTCTGCTCATTATTAATAGTGTTTTCATTAACTTGCATAGGACACAGTAAAAGGTGTTTCAAAATCCATCACAGCTGTACTTCTCTCTAATGAGGAATGCTCACAGAAAGAATGAAAGCTTTTGAAACTGTAGTTTTTAAGGAAATTAATCAATTGAGAGCATCAGCATGTGAGGACGTCAAAGCAAGTCATAAACTCGTCCTAAGCAAGAAGATACTTCTAGAGATACTGTGAGGAAAAGTACCTCCAAAGAGTCAAAGCTTATCTGCAGTTGTGTGCTCTCTTTCTCATCTGATACATTACCCTCAATAATTTTTTTCTGACAAATTCAGAGTGAGCACCTCAAGCAACATGTGTGTCTGAAGGAACAGTTGTAGACCTTTTTTTTAGCTTTTTGGCTGCATGACTCTGGCAGCAAACTGGTCCACAGAAATAAAGGAAGTAGGTCGCCAACTGGAGTCAACAGATTTGACTGAAAAAGAGGGAATGCAAAAACACAAAGGACAATTTAGAGTGTCCATAAAACATTCACACATTGTATGTCTGTAACAAGTAAGGAGGGAAATATATATAGAATTAATTCAGACTATTTCTGGCATATCATGCTTTTTCAGTGTCTGAAGAGCACAGCTAATATGTATGTCCATTAATGTACTAATGACGTAGAATGTCTTACAGTTATACTCTTCAAGGAAAAAACTGGAACCAAGTGGATGGCGGAAGTTCTTGACATTTAATAATGTTAGGCTCTGTGGCAGAATTTAGGATGGGAAGGACAGAAGAGTCTTGGAGTCAGCAGCTGGGGTTAAAAAGCTGTCAAAGCAATCAGACTTAGTGATCGTTGTGGACATACTAAGTAGTAAAATGGACAAGTATTTGCCAGGATTTTTTTTTTTAACTTCAGCATGAATTTTCTTATAAAAGCCACTCAAAAAGGAGTGATGTCTCCAAGGGCACAATTTTACAGGATGGCTGTTTGGGAGGTCAAACACATTCAGAAATTTTGGTTGACAGATCTACTGTATACTTACTTGGGTTTAAAATGGATAGTTGCTGATTCAGTAAGAGAACCATGTTTAGAAGACATTCATTGCAGAGGATATATAGGTGAAAGTTTAAGTCGATAAAGCATGAACACATGTAAAGGCAGTTTTGAATTTGGTTCTAGTAAATCTAAGATAGGATGTATATGAACTGGACATTAAAAAGTAGTGACAATAACCTTAAAATGGACATTCAGACAAAACAAACCTGTCATGAGTTACTAACTGCAATTACAAATATCAGTGAATAAGTACTTCAAAGCTCTGATCAAGATTTAGTTCTGTTAAGTTTCACAATAACAAAAAGAAGATGTAAATGCTGTGTAGATGCTACATCCTTTAACTGAGGTAGGCTTGAAGCTGACAAAGCATTAGGAATTCACTTCAGCATTTTGAGATTCAGAAGGCAATGTAGCATGTTTTCTATGTTCTCAAGCACTCTGGTAAACTTGTCTTTTAGGATTTGGAGGTAGGTTTGCAATGCACATAATGTTGAGTATATTATCTTTGGATAATATTTTTGAAAAGTCAGCAGTGTGTGTCAACAGTCTAAATGTAATCTAATTTAGAAAAAAAACAATTTTAATATTTGTATTAGTTTTATTTGGCCATATTTAGGAATCTTGACTGTTTCTCAGCAGCATAAAGTAAAGTACCTAATAAATGTATCCTGTTTACAGATAAATGTTTGCCCAAAACTAATCATTGAAAAAAAGTAAGAATCTGCAAGAATATGATCTCTTGTTAGAACCAGAAATAGAGTATGTTATGCTTCTGTACTCCAAAAATAATTCTGGTTGTTTACATATGTTCTGTGGCTAGAGGAAAAAAATACTGCAAGATGAGAAATATCTGAAGAAAAGACCAAAGGGCTGAGGGATAAAAATAAAAGGCTGGCTACCTGCCAGAGTTGCAATTCATTGCCAGAATCAAAGCCCCATAAGTCTGAGGGCCTTTGGTGGGAAGTTTTAATCAGATGGAAAATTAAGACAAGAGAAAAAAAAATAATTTTAACAGGCTGTTTAATCTCCAGTCGTGATTATTTTATATTCATAGTTCACATTTCTATAATGCCTCTATGACTGACTTCCTTTTCAAACAAATACAGGCACATCTTTCAGTTTTCTGTTTTCCATTGGTTTCTGTGATTATATTCTCCATGTCTAACACTTCCTCTGTGAATGGCATCTGCTGGGATCCGTCATTTCCAATGTCTCCTTTTGTGAGTCTGGGATCTTGGTGCACATCTCTGTGGTTCCTAGGCCTTGGAAATACCCACAGTTGGCCTGTTAAGCTAATAGCAATTCAAGTCATTGGGCTCTTTGGAGGAAATGGGGAGTGAGACACTGATTTTCCGTTAGCAGCCATTTATTTTGGTCATTCTGCTTTTTTCTGTTTTTTCTCCGGTCCTTCCTGCATTTTAGCTGCAGTAGGTTATTGTGACATTGTGCTTCTGGATGCTAATGAAGAAGATTTATGTTACTGGTCTTACAGTTAGCCACAAATATTTTCTAGTTCCATGAGCAAAAACATCACCCAGCCTTTTTTTATGATGTTAAGAAACAGGAAGGATGCATATATCAAACACTTCTTTATAGCCTGCCAGCAAGAAAATTCAACAAAGCATAGCTTAAAGGAAAGTCTCTGATCTCAGGTAGAAAGAGTGCTTCACTTGCAGGCAAAATAAAATGGAGAAGGGGGAAGAAAATATCTTCTGCTGGAACAGAAATGAAAGAAATCATGTCAGAATTAAGATCTCTCTATTGGAAACTTCCTTCAAGGACTTGGAAGGAAGTGTGGAAGATGTGTGTTAATTATTAAGCATAGTTTTTACATGTGCTGGAGTTTCAAAGTGGTGGAAAATTTGGTTCCTGAACAGGAACTAGAGATTAGAGATTTAGGGCAAAAAGAGAATGAGGAAGAAAATCTTAGATCCAAAACTGGCATAGAGGTGTGAGTAGAGGAATCTTTCTTAAAATTTCAGAAACTGTAGAAAGTAGAAAGAGAAATGCTAATGAAAGATCGGAATTTCCAAAGAAGAAAGATAAACTGATAGAGAATATAGAACCTTTTACCTCTCTCAGAAAGCTACTTTGCAATGGGATCTTTGTATCAAAAAGTCCAAGAAAGGGCAATATGAGAAATGCAGGGAAATTTCTATTCAAGAGAAACATGCTGACAAAAAAAGGAACATTTTCTATGTAAAATCATTTTCAAGTAATTCTTTATGAAAATACGATGCACTACTTGGTGCTCTTGCATTCTTAGGAACATCCCTTTGTTAGCTCAGTTGAACTCTCTCCCACTTTCTGATACCTTTTTTGTGACACTAAGCTGAGTGGTGCAGTTGTTGCACCTGAAGGATGGAATGTCAAGCTCAAGGACTGGGCCCATGGAAATCTCATGATGTTTAACAAGACCAAGCGCAAGGTGCTGCAGGGCAATCCCTGGTATGAACACAGGCTGAGGAATGAACAGATGGAGACCAACCCTGCCAAGAAGGACTTGGGATTGCTGGTGGGTGAGAGGCTGGACATGACCAGGTAATGTGCACTTGCAGCCCAGAAGGCCGATCTCATCCTGGGCTCCATCCAAAGCAGAGTGGCCAGCAGGGAGAGGGAGGGGATTCTGTCCCTCTCTTCTGGTGAGACCCCACCTGCAGTGCTGCATCCAGCTCTGGGGTGCCGGATGCCGGAAGGACATGGACCTGTTGGAGAAAGTACAGAGGAAGCCACCAAGATGATCAGAGGGATGGAGCACCTCTCCTATGAAGAAGGACTGGGAGAATTGGGTTTGTTTAGCCTGGAAAGGAGGACACTTTGTGGCCTTTCAGTATCTGAAGGGAATCTGCAGCAAAGATGGAGAAGGACTTTTTACGTGAGCAGATAGTGACAGGACAAGGGGGAAGTATTCAAACTGAAAGAGAGTAGGTTTAGATTACATATTCAGAAGAAATTCTCTACTGTGAGGGAATGAGGCACTGGAACAGGTTGCCCAGAGAAGCTGTGGATGTCCTAACTCTAGAGGTGCTCAAGGTCGGGTCGGATGGAACTTTGAGCAACCTGTTTTAGTGGAAGGTATCCCTGCCCATGGCAGGGGAATTGGAAACAGATGATCTTTAAGGTCCCTTCCAACACAAATCGTTCTATGGTTCAATGATTCTCTGAAAGAACTGATTGTAAGGCTAAGTGTACAAGTACTTAGTGCTTTTGCATGTATTAATCTGTTTTATTTAATGTGTTCCTTGGACTCCCTGCTGGTTGTAAATAGAGGTCATAAAAAATGGTGTAAAAACCTTCTTAATTAATCTTTTTTTCTTATGTTTTCTTCAGTTCTTTCATGAAGGTTACTATAAAGTTAGTATAATAAGAGCTATATTTCCTTTTGAAGAGCAGAGCTCAATGCCACCTATGGATGTTTTATAAAAGGACCTTTAAAAGTCTCATTTTTTCCTGAAAATCGTCATGTGTTCTTTCTTAGATGCTGATTTTCATGATCTGCACATTATCTGCATGCTGTCTTGGCTCTGTTTATTTGGGGAATTGACGAATTTTTCTTTTGCTTGGAAAACCATTACTTGGCTTAAAATTTGAAGCTTGCAGTCGAGTCTTTCGTATGGGCAGAGTAAATTTTTCTTGCTGGGTTTAGATAAGCACTGGCTTGAATCCCATGTAGTGGTTGGGGAGTTTTAATCAATGCTGATCTTTAGGAACATATTTAGCCAATGTCTGTGACAAACACTTGAGATGTAAGTCAACCACCTTGGGTCATGGGTATGGGCTAGGTGACTTCTTTGTTCCCAGCCTTATCTGCTGTAATTCAATGAACATTTTAATTTAGCCATTTGATGACTCCGAAACTGGAACAGAAGGTAGTGCGAGTGTGTTGATCCAACACATTTCTCTGCCCTGTTTAAAGGGCTAAAATACACAGAGGTGATTTAAGGCAGAAAGCCCAAGAGCCAGCATAAGACCTTCACCAAGTAGTTTTGTCCTGGTGTCTTTAATTTAATGGGCATGTTGTCTTTCTGCCCCTCCCTCTGGCAGGGCTGAATTTCAACTACAGTGATCAAAGCTCAGCTGAAACAACACATATTACACAGACCCTTTTCAAACAAATGCTCACCACAGTCTGTTTCAGGTGAAAAAAACCTGAACTTTATTTATGTACTTTTCATTTCCTCAACAGACAGTGTTATTTTGCTGAATGTCACTGTTTAATCACTTAAAATACATAATTATGTTAATCCTGTGCAGTTCATGCAATACATGGAAATAGTCATGGCTGGGAGGATTCAACTCTAAGTCATTTTCTGGAGAATAAGCAAAGGTTAAACAGAAATGTTCTACCCCTTCTCTCTCCAGAAGTAAAGCTCAAATTGCTAAAATTGTTCCACCATTTTTGTGTATTATTTATAGTGCTCAACCTGCTGATGCTGCACTGCAAGATGAGTGGGTAGGTTGTGCTCTCTGTTGGTATAGGGAAATGTGTAGCCATGGTAATTTTAACTACTTGAAACTTCCTGTGATATTTAGGAGATCCTTTTAAAATATTTTTTCTTTTCCATCAGATCTCTAACAAACAGACTCTTCGGGAAGAATTAAATAGCATTTAGTTTTGTTAATGCTTTATTATTTAATATACCAATGTTCAGTAAGTTTTAATTGGCTTTCAGGAGAAAAGTATAGCAGCCACAACTTTTCTCAGTTTTTATCTTGTTTTGGAAGTCATCTACATCCAGCCCACAAAAATCATCATAGGTCTGAATTTTATACCTCTCTAGCAAAGATAGGTGCAGGATATTCAGGCCATGTGTACATTTTATCTCTGTTTGCAGTACTTAGCAATCCCTTTTCTTTTTGTTAGTACTCCTTAGATCACCAAAAAGCACATTTAGGCAGTATTTCTCTCTCCATTCCTTCCCTATCTCTCCTTTCCCTGTGAGAATACACAGTCAGAGGTATCAGATATTTATGTCTTGAGTGGATGTTATTTCTATTTGTTCCTCCTTTATTGAAGCTGTAATTAAAATAGTCTTTCTACATCAATACTTGAAAGGGACAGCACAAAAAAAGGCACATGTAGCTCATGATACAGCTTTCCCCATCACCAAATGAAAGGTCAGTAAGAGGTTTGAATTTACACATACAAAGTTCTGGAATGTTGAACATCCGCCTCTTAGAAATGTATTTGCTGCCAAAACCATTGAAGTGAGATGATTCATTACCTTTGAGATTGTTTTGAAGGGCAATAAAAATTACAGTCATGACATTAAGCTATTTTTTAACTAAAAAATTGTTTTAAAACTGTAGCTCATTTCAAAAAAATTGCCAAACCATGTTAAAGGTAAACTACCATGTTCTATATCCTTTAATATTATTACATGTTCAAAGTCTTTATTAGATTCTGAGTAGATTAATGGGTTTCTAATAGTCTAATAATCATCCTTTGTGTTCTTGCTTATTCTCTTTATGATAATGAGAATTGCTAAGGTATACATAAATTTTGCAAGTTATTTTTTCTTCTGACAAATCTATTGAAAAAGCATTGAACTGCTCTGCAATATTAGGATTAATTGTGAGTTATAGTAGGATACCCAGATACATTTTTAATCATAATCTTCCAGTCAGACGTTTATAATACTTGGACATAGTGATTTATGTTTGTGCTTTTAATATACTTATAAGAGATTTATTAGAGATTGGAGATGTTTGTTTTAAATTTTGTGGTGTCAATGGTAATAAGATAAGGAGAAAGCGTAAGAAAAAGAGGAAAAGGCTTTTCAGTAAGAGAAAGAAACAAATTTTGTATGGTTTTGACACTATTAAATTATATTTGGGGAAGATGTCTGCATATAAAAATTCAAAGGCACTTTTGCAGGGGCTGTGTCTTAGACTGAAATGAAATTGCAGTTGAGTAAGAAGTTCTATTTGATGGCTACATTGGAGAAGAGGTATCTTAAAATATTCAAATACCATCCTTCAGTGAATTGGATGTGAACTTCACAGCCTTAAGTTTAGTCCACTGAGGATATGCTCCTAACTACCCTAGAATATCCAAAGAACTTACTGTGAGTGTTGAACACATTAGAATGATTGTGTGCTCAAAGACAGTCCACAGAATGTTATAGCATCTAAGCAAGCTTAGAAACTGCTGCTTATTCAAAGGTCACATGCATTAACTTTGTGTTTGTGCAGGCTGTATTCCATGTCAAGTTTAACATTCCCTCCAGATCTCTTATCATGCCATTAGCTATTAAAAGTGTGTTGTTGCAGTTTTACTGGGCTAAACAACAATGGAAATAAACCCTTGCCCTCCTACTACAATCTCTCCTACTAAGATATTTTTTAAAGGAGTCTTCTCAAGATACAGGGTTAATAATCACTGTAAAAAATTGCATTCTCTCTTTAAGGAACTTGGCTCAGGGCCTATGAGTTTTCACAGGACCTGACTCCTAAACTGATCTTTAGGATCAGTTCTTATTTTTAGCAAGTTCCAAAGCAAACTGTTCCTGTGGGCTTTATCAAAGACCATTAAGTAAAAGATACAAAAAAATTACTGGTTATTTAAGTACTTTGTTAAAGACAGCTTTACTTGTGGTTAGTGCACAGTACACCAATCTGTGATAACCTTTTTCTGACTACTTCCCATTGTGTATTTAAATTACTTGTAGAGTTCCCCCACCTACAATTTATTATTTCGGACCTTGGAACCCTTCTTAAAAATGCAAAAAGATTTTCTACTGATTTATTATAATGCCAGCCATTCTAGCCAGAAATTACAAATGGATCTGTTGTAATGGTCTGATCCAGCAGTGGGATGAAGGAATTCTGGATTGGAAGAGCTAGTAAGGTTAACATGAAAGGTTACAGTGGTGGTGTGGTAGGGTTATTGTAGATATCCCATATATCTTCCCACTAAGGTAAAATTGGTGCTACATCTGTTTGCAGGGTCCTATAGTTGTTAAGCCTTTCCTCTTCATCACAACATAATCCAAAGCTTGTTCATCATTTTCACAGGGAGTTGACTCAAAGCAGATTCACAGGTTGGCATCAGAAATAGTTCATGTTTTAAGGTTCCAAAAGAGTCAGAGGGCTTCAAGCACAGCTTTTCTGTGCTTGAAACTCAAGCCCATGGGATGCTAAAATTCCAGCACATTTACTTTCATTTTTTTTCCTCAAGTGAGGACCACAACTCAGATTTGCTGTACTAATAAAATCATGACCTAGGACAGATTTCTTCCATTCTAGATATTATAAAAAAATGGAATTATGATGAGGAAAATATATGTACTGCCGTGGTGCTTCAGCTTTTAATCACTAAGGTAACAAGCACTGTCATGAAGTAATATTTAATTAGGATACAATGGTATAAAGTCAACCCCAAAGTTATTCTACACATTCATTAATGCCACCATGGTATGAAAGAAATAATATGGATTTTTCTCATTCTTTGTTGTGGAAAAGGGCTAAAAAATCATTTATGAATTAAAAGGATACATGTAAAAAATGTTTATAAATATTTTTCTAGAAGAAAAGTACATTTTTAGTTGTTCTTGGTGATGGCAATCACACAGAATAATTAAGGACCCGAAGGCAGACCATTTTCAATGTAGATAGCTCATCAGCCCATAAGAAAACAGTTAATCCCAATTTTCTGGCTCAACTTAATTCAGCAAATGAATGTTGATTTTACTGCGCTATCAGTTTTTATTTTTCCATTTTACCTGGTCTTTCCACTAGAAACACTGTTTTGTGAGACTTGGCCTTTAATGAAGCCCCCTCCACACGTGTGTGATCGTATTGTCCTTTATTCCAGGGCAGAAATGGCCAGCCTCTGGCATGGGACAACCTAAAGAGTTGACCTGGCTCATTTGCTGTTATCCAATACCCTCTTTTCCAGGGGCTGCCAGGTCAGTGTCATGTATGTGGGAGCACATGTGACATGTGGAGCAGGAGAGCTCCTAGCTGTTAATTACATGACGCATTTCTGTCTGGCCGGGAGATTGGCGAGACACGGCAGTCTAAGCTCTTGGTAGACCCACGTGACTTCTCAAAAAGGTTTGACCACCCAAGTACTACAACCTGAGATGGATGTGTGATTGATAAATAGTGAAAGGAATGAAACCTGACTGGCTTAGAGAGCCAGATGTCAAATGCGAAACAAAAAGGCCCCATGGAAATCACTGTTATTTTTCTTTAGTCTCAGTATAATCAGGGGGTCCTTGACTCAGTATTATGTGAGAAAATTATTCACTAAATGTCTTGGCTTTCAAATTGATAGATTCTTCTTCATACCTACATATATCTGTACGGCGGCAGAATTTGAACAAATGCTCCATTTTGGATTGGAGTGGCTTGGAAATGTTTGTGAAAGTACTTTTGATGGAACAAAAATGTGTAGGCAGTACACTCAAGCTCTTTTTGTCAAAAAATATCACATTGCTACAAAAACTACCTATGCATAGTATCGACCAGATGGATTTCTGGTCCTGAGGAAAGGGTCCTGTTATCAGGACTAGAGGATTTTTTTTAAACTCTCATTCTTGTTTTGACATGACTTCACATGTGATTGTTAAGGCATTTCAGTCAGTGTGACTGTGATTTATCTTATCCGTATGGATACTACTTTGCAATTCTCACATACAAAATTTCCGATAAGTGCAGATAACATAATTATCATACAAAAAGGACAGCTGTGAATATCCATTTCTGACACAGATAGTTTTCTCAAAATACAAGAACTTTAATTTGGTGAAATGATGGAAGTAGTGCTGAGAATGACAGGAATTCTTTTCCTTTTTCAGCTCACGTGTCTCTTGTCCAAAGAAATGTTAGTTCATTATTTTTTTTCAGTGAGGAGTGCTTAAGATTCTGTAGCATAATCAGATTTTGTCACAGAACCACAAGGGAAAGCCAGATGTGCAGCTCTTAAGAGCTGGAAAGGAATGAATTATACTTGGGGGAGTATCTTGTGTGATAAAAGAAAATGTTGTAGTGCTGTTAAGCTTTAGTATGGAGACATGAAACATCTTAAAATCCAAACCCATCAATTTGTTAAAGACTACATTAAGCGCCACAGTTGTCATCCTGTGGGCTTGTATTTCTCACCCCTGTAGACACCTGGTATATGTTTGCCACTTTCAGGTCATCCTCTGTTTTAGTTGTGTTTATCTCACATTTTTGTAACTTCTTCTCCTGGTTCGTGTAAGTACTGCATGTGACTTTGGGTTTTCAGAAGTACAGGTTGGTTAGCAGCATGGTGGCATAAAATAGATTATTGAGGCTGTGCTGGCCTTTCCCTAAGCAGAAGCAGTGATTTAGATTTGGGTGAGGGTTTTTGTACCAGCCCTTGCTGTTCTCCCACTGTTGAAGTGAGTAAGTTCAAAAGTTACTAGGGCAGGCAGAGACATTAAAATGATGTGGAGGACACCCCTTGTCCAGGAGTCAATTGCTGTCAATACTGCTATTCACCTAGAGACAAAAGCAACAGCAAAACATGAGAGAAAGCTGTATTAAAATATTATGGGCTGTATTCTTACAGACCAGTAGCCTTTTCTAAACGGAGGAAAGTTTAACAATCCTCATTTCTGTGTAAATGCCAGCTGTACTGTGTTTCAGTCTTTTGTTAAGTGCCTATGCAGTATTTTCACACGTATCCATGTGCAAATCTTTTGTGCACAGAGTTGATACTATTCCTTTAGTATCAGAATCTTTTAGGTTGGAAAAGGCCTAACAGATCATCAAGTCCAATCACTAACCCAGCCCTGCCAAGCTCACCACTAAACCATGGTCCTACGTGGCACATCCATGCATCTTCTAAATACCTGCAGTATTTAGAAGAGGCATGCATGTGGCATGCGGGGATGGGGACAGTGACTCAGCCACTTCCCTGGGCACCCTGTTCCAATGCTTGACAACCTTTTGGGTAAAAACATTTTTCCTAGTGTCCAATTTAATAAGCTACTGTTAGATATTTTTCCTCTTCATTATTTGTCATGTAATATTACTGGTGTTACATGTCTTTTAAACCCCTCTTTCAAGGGAGTTACTCATTTCTTTCTGACCTTGCCTGTGACCCCCATAACTACATTTCTGAGTGCTTAGGAAACAGTTATTAGTTTATGTTTACATTATCCTCCTGAAATGTGGCTTTTGTCTTCCCATTTCACTGATAAAGATGAGGGAGATGTTTAAAGTGTCTGCTAGAAGGTTAGTTTGGAGAACAGATTTGATGGTGGCGAGTTAAAGATGCTTGGAAATAGATACTTAGAATTATTAAAATTTTGTAGCAGGAATTCAAGCAAGCTGCAATGTTGACTTTTCAGCATTTAAGACAACTCCAGGGGATGATATATCAGAGAAAAAGAGGAAATTAGTATCTTTTACTTCATGGTTAATTCCAGAAGAACTAAATTTCTCCTCATGAGCTAATCCTCAGAATTATCAGATACAGCCTGATAGAGCACATTGTGTAGCATCCATGTGGGATAAGACTGAGGCCCAGTGGGTACAAATGGTCAGTATTTGAGCACGACAGGGTGCAAGTCCCTGCTCAGGCACTGCAATCCTGTACAACTGCAGAAGTTTGGTCAGACCACCCTCTGAATGATACGAAGTCTCTCCTGAGGGTAGATATTTGTTCCAGCCTGCAGATTGGATACTTAAGGCTCTTTGATGTCTTAGACAGAGTGCCAAGGTGCTATCATGATTATCTAGCATAAAATACACTGCAAGCCAAGAAAGGTTTTTCTCATGTAATCTTTCTTGTGGGGAAGGGCTGACGAATCATTTGTGGTGACTGGGAGTAGAGAGATTGTGTTAGAGCAGTTAGGCTTGCTAATCACAGAAAGTAACCATTGTTTGGTGTTTCCATGAGAGAGCCCTCCATTAACTGCAGCTGAACTTGACTGAGTGTGAAATTAAATAGGAGACACAGATTTCCAGACACTCCCTCAGGTGCTCAAAAGTATGCTAACTGGCACTGTGGGAGACCTCCTAAAACAGCTAAGGATACTTAAAGGAAAGGGGCCACAGACAGTGTGAAAAGAAAACCTTTGTATTATCACTGAACCCATGAAGTTGGTCAAGATCAGTCACACTGTATTAACTGTTAAATTTTAGGCTTACATGAAATGCTTCTTTCTGCCAAGGTCTGGTTCCAGCTGTGCTTGATGAGCATCTGCACTCCCAGGAACTGGAGGTGTTCAATCCTAGGCAGAAAAGTCTGTGAAAATAAATGTAAGAGAAATTGTCAGGAGACTTCATATTAAGGCATTGCCTAGCTTTAAGAAAATTATTTTAAAACTTCAACTCGACAGACTTAAAAGATTTTACAGGCTGTGTTGGCTTCTGCTGGCAGCTGGAATTTGAATTGTAGAGACCTGATTGCTGACTTGCATTGTGGCACTGGAGACACTTCAATCTTCTTTATTTTTTTCTCTCCTTGTAAAATGAGGGAGGCATATAGATCCTACCGATACCTACTGGAATGAAATTTGAAACTCTGGAACCAAGTATCATTGCAGAGTATTTAAAATGCTGTTTTTAAACCATGTTTATTACCCACGACATTGAAGTGTGAGAAGGGCTGTATCCTTTGTCTCTGAGGTTGTTGTATTATATAAGTCTCTGTGGGATATTCCATTTTAATGCTTGGTTCTGTAGGAAGAAATGAAAACACCATAAATTCAGGATTATGACATATTCTAGGATTAAGAGGGAGGCTTTAGCCAGGAAGATGTACATATATCAGTTTATTCTACTTTGCTGTATGTGAAAGATCTTTGAAATCTCTCCTGATTTTGAGAGACAATGTCCCTTGAGTAAAACCAATATTATTCATTTCACTGCTGATATGTGAATATCATTCAGTTATATTGGTGGTTCTTGTGACATGAATATACATTTTCAGATCTAGCTATTAATTTCACTGGGGTACTCTTTCTGATGGAAACCTTTTGTGTCTTTGCCTGTAGCTACCATTGACCTCCACATAATTGTCACTGTTGTTTCAAGATTTAAAAGGGAAGCAGAGGGGTGATGGTCTCTGAAAGCTTGTGCTGTAAAAAAAGCATATCATATTTCACTTAATATTCTCACTTGTAGAGCAGACTTTGAACATTGATAAAAAAATCTTAGCGATCCTTTGAAGAAGGAGCAAGCTGGAATCCTATGGAATGGTATCTAATAAGACAGGCTGTGGTATGCACACCCAAAAATGATATCTAGTGTTACTAGAAGTTAATGTACATCCTGTAATTCACTGCAATGTATTTTCAAAGCCATGAAGCCTGTGCTAGTGATCTCTAGGAAACAGATTTGTCTGTTAGCCAGCTAATTACCAGATAAGTGCCCAGAGCAAGTACCTGCCATCTCCTTCATAAAACTGTCCTATGCACAGGGAGATAAATAGTGACAGGACCCCATCCTGAATTTGTCCACGTTGGGCTGCTATGTTCATTCTTCATTTCAAGTCATTGCTTGGGTGACTTGTGATTTTTGAAACGCAAACTTTTTCTGATTAGAAGATCTCTCAGGTCTGTTGTGGTTGCAGGTGCTGGCTGGAATGCTAGCTGTCATGTCCTTTGATTCTGTCATAGTGCTTGACACCCCACACACCTCATTGCAAAAATAATAAAGCTCAGAACCCAGGCATCACACTGTTTTTTAAAGATGTTGTGTCTGACCTTGAATGACATGTTATTTTGACAGTGCATTGTTTGTGTAGTGGAACAATACTGAGTCACTAAGTTTAATAGCAGCACAAAATACAAATATGTAAAAAGAGAGTCAAGTCCTGGCTGGAAGCATTTAATAGGTAAAGATAAAGAAACAGGGTAAAACAAGTGGGTATAATGAAAAACAGCACAAGACTGTGTTATAAACATTTTGGAGGTGGTTTTTGGCTTGTGTTTTCTCAATTGGTTGTTTCTCTTGTTTTTGTTTCTTTTGTTAGTTGAGCTTTTTGGTTGTTTTATTCCTACTCAAAGTGTACATCACAAAGGAAGTTATTTAATAAGCCCCAGTTGCTCAGCCTTCTGTCTAGCATCTAAGTGCTTTTTGAATTTTGAGGGCTGATTGAGGGAATAATCTGAAAGACTGGGGGAGGAAAAAGAAGTAGGTAGGCAAAGGACTACCCTTAGGTAAGAAAATGGAAGAGAGCGGGGAGATGTCTGCCAAGAAAAACACCAATGCAGCCATACAGTAATGATGGGAATTTACAGAGAGAAAATTAATTCATTTTATACTCTTAAATAGGAATATTAAAATTTGAATTTAATGTTAATGTAGGAGGAGGAAGTTCCAGATGTGTTTCTGTCTGACATGATGTTACAAATTTGTGTTCCTAGTGGCATCTCTGCCTTTGTTTATTAGAGAGGCTGCATGGTCACATGATGCAAGAGAGAAATGAGGAGAAGTAGAAGGAAAAGAGAATGGACAGGAGGAATTATTGTAGTAGCAATCAAGGTAAAAGCTGCGTAGTGAGCAAAGTGGTTTTTTCTATGCTGATCAAAGGACCCAGACAGATCATGCAGGTGTTACTGGAAAGAACACAGACTTTGCTGACTTGCTGTGCAGGTCAGGGAAGGCCCTAGTTAAAGATTGTCTCCATAAAGGATGATAGCTGGAAGGAACTGTCAGATTTAATGCAGATGAACTTGAGGTCAATCAGTCTCTACAGCCTCCCATTATTACCTGTATAGTTGTATTTGACCATGGTCCAGTCTCTGGGAGTATTAGCGACCTGCTTGGACTGGGTCATTTACAGTGATCTTGCCGTAAATGAGGAGCTGGGAACTGTAAGGAGTTCAGATGTGTATCATGGAGTTGGTCAGGGGCTGGAGCAGCTGGACTGTGAGGAGAGGCTGTGGCTGAGACTTGGTCAGGGCTGGAGCAGAGGTGGCTTCAGGGAGCCCCAGCAGAGGCCTCCCACTGCCTGCTCAGGGAGGGGTTCCTGGACAAGAAGGAGCCAAGTGCCTCCCATTGGCCCATGGGGAGGGATGAGACACTGGGCCTAGGTTGAAATGAGAGGTTCAGATGGATATAAAGGGAAGCGTTTTCCTGTGAATGGGCTCCAGCAGGGGAACAAAGGCACACACAGGTTGTGGTGTCTGTCACTGGATGTTTTCAAAGCCCAAAAAGAAGGAATAACATGAAATTCCTTTGCAGAAGGAGCTGGGTGCTTTATTTTTCTTTTCCTTGAGGTTTCTCATTTTTTAAAATGGGTAAGCAAACTCTGCATGTATTGGGAATCAGCGAATTCCTAGGAATGGTGTACAGCTGATAACACCTGACACAAGCATGCTTGTAGACAGCATTTTCTTTTAACAGCATCATTCTGGGCATTCATTGGAATACATGATGACAGGGATGCTTCTTATAGGAATTACCATGTTAATTCCATTAGGAAAAAAAATATTTTCTGTGCCATTTATTTTGTAATTTAAGGTCAGCATTCCACATTTGCAGAAGGCTGATAGAATTTTTAAAGTAATAAATCAAAGGAGTTCTCTGAATACCTACAGAGCTAAATGTGTCTTCAAGACCTATTCAATGAAACTCAATTTACATATTTTTTGGATGTGTAATCTATGTGACCTTCAGTAACTGTTTGTTTTTTTAAATCTGAAAAATGCCTTTCAAGAGTAATAGCCCAGAGTTTCAAATAGTGCAGCAGGAGATGTAATGCATATTTTAACATGTTTTCTTTAAATTTGTCACACAGACTTGTGCATGATTATGTAAAAGTCCATGTTTTTAAAGCCAGTAGTACAAGTGAGTGATGTACTTGGTTGAGCTAAAAAATTCAGAAGTCTAATTTATCTTGAGATATGCTCAGTCAAGAAGTTTTTCACAGCAGTTAGCTAACACTTCAAGCTCTAACAGTGCCCCTGAGCCATAAAAGAAATTTGCATGTAAGAAATGTTTTGAATCTATTAAAACCTCAGCTCAGAGCTAAAGAGTTTCTCTTATGTCTTTGTTGACTAACATGGAATGAGGTCTTACAAAAAGCTAGGCTGTGATCGACAGATGCCAAATCTCAGGTTTTGATGTGATTATATATTTCTTTCATGCACAGTGGTTTGCTCTGGGACTGGAGTTTCAGAAAGACAGCAATCGATGGGTCTGTGCAAGAGTACACAAAATATATTACTCCTGGCAGTTGTCAAGGCAGAATTATTCAAAAAATAATCTGAAATGCATTTGATCATACACTAGAAGTTTTAATAATTTATATTACACCTTATTAGCAAAGTCTTGTGTTTACTTTGTGACTGCCAAAACAAGATGAAAGGCTGCCTCCGTGGAAATACAAGATGCTTAGCTCAAAGTCTCTGTCTGTGCATTTCAGTTTGGTAATTTCCCTTCCTTCCCTCATTTTGATTATAGTATATCATTTTAAATCTTAGAGTACCTTTTCTTTCACTGTGGTCCTATTTAGTGAGAGCAATGCTTAACAAGTCTACCAAAGAGTTTGTGGCCTATCAAGACTGAAACTAGTACAAACACATATTTTTGAAACTTCTTTACCTTAGGGCTTCCTCCCAGCACTTTTTTGTTAAAAGAGGCTTTGAGTTTTGTTCTAAATTCCACTGAAATGAGTCATTATGGTAATCTTTCTAACTGTTGCAGCTACAAAAGTGTGATATCTGTGCTCAGCTTAAGGAACTGTTTCACTATGACTAGTGATTGTATGTGGTAAATATCACAGGTATATCAGATCAGAATATTACAGAAATTACTTAAGGATTTCCTTGGAAAGCTAATGCACTGTGAATAGTGTATCTAGAAACAGAGATACAAATAAGGACTGTTCAAAATTAATCCTTCTGTTAAGTGAGAGCATAGTGAGTGGACAGTGTAAATGCTAGTTCAAAAAATTAATTTTTTACCTCCACTGAGATTTTTACACCAAATGTGCATAGAGTCATATATAGAGTGTTTTTCACTAACGCAGCTGTTTATAGGATACTCGTGTGCCTGGAGGACCTGCTTATATTCTTGACATGCCCATTACTGTTGTCCAGGCTGTGGCAAGGGCAGCTCAGCCCTTACTCAGGAGGGAGAGGATGCAGTGACACCGTCCCTTTAGCAGAGCTCCTCTTCCCCCTGGGGAACTTGTGCCATGTGTCACTGAGCAGCACAACGGACTCTGAGCAAGAGGCATCCACCTGCAGGTGTCTCTGAGTGATTATCCTGGGCTTAAAAGCTCTGTATGAATCTCAGGATGGGGACAAAAAGACTGTTATTTTCTACGGGAGCCTTTCAGTCGCAGGGAGCCAGATGTACCTTTTTTTTTTTTTTTTTTTTTTTTTTTCGGATGCACATTCTGTG
>JAYDZK010000113.1:60741912-60754120 GCA_034509185.1 Euphonia xanthogaster | reverse complement strand
GGGAGCCAGATGGACCTTTTTTTTTTTTTTTTTTTTTTTGTGGATGCACATTCTGTGATGATAATGAGGGAAAATTTAATGGAAGCCTGTGGTATTACTCATGTATCAGGCAGAATTTTGGGCCAAACTAGAGAAGAGTGCTTAGAAAACTTGTATCAGATGAATACACTCTTTACTTTCCTTGGAAGGAAATATTTGGCAGGATCACCTGAAGAGGTGTACGCTATCAAACAGAAGCACAGCATGTTTAAGTGGTAAGCTGTGATGTCTTTAAGAAAAATGTCACTTCAATTTGCAAATTGAGATATTTTTGTCTTTCTATCAAAAGAAAAAAAACAACAACAAAAAAAAACCAAAATGGGTTTACTATATCAGTATGATCATCTCATTTATTGGAAATATGATGAAGTAAGGAAAAAACAGATTTCACAGCTGTACAGGCTGACTTAGATGAAATGCTACTGGGACAACTCACCAGCAGCGTTCACCGCCACTGGAACTTGGTAAACCTTGCCAAAATCTCTTGTGCCATTCTGTCCTACCAGCAGTATGCAGCACTACCTAATGCATATGCAGTGCATGTTGCAGTAGAGGTGTAAGAAAACAGTATGGTAACCAAAAAAAGCAGTATAGGCATGATCAAAATTATAGCAGTGAAATGAGACTCTTTAGTTTTATGTTGGAAAACAGAAAAACTGTATAACATAAATGAAATGCCAGTGAAACCACTACTGTAAACTATGTTACAGAAACATGATTGAATGCATGAAACACTGATGTGCTTAACTGTTAGTGAAGGAGAAAACTTAAAAGAAGTCTCTCAAAACATTTTACAACTCACAATTCATGTTTGGGGCGTTTTGCTGGCTGTCCCTAGTCTTCCTGAGACATGTAGATAGGAACTGAAGCATTGAGGAGAAGCTCCAACATTATTTATGAGGTACTGGCCCTTTTTATCTGTTTGCCAAGGGACAGCATCTAGTCTTGTCTGAGTAAATAACTATGATTTTATCATGCAGTGTAGAAATATTTAATTAGGAGTCAATAGGCTGATTGTAGACAGCCAAATTTTAAGTCATGATTCAGGGAAAAATAAATATCAGAAGAAATAAGACTTTAGTTGTACTGATATTTTTACATCCTTATCCATCCTTTAAATCACTTTAGCCTCAGTGTTAATGTACCAACAAAACATGCAGAAACAGATCATTATAATAAATTAAGCACCTTACATTAGAGATTTGTGAGACCTGCAAAGAAAAGAAATGCTTTATAAATGTCCAGAAAGAATAAATTGCGAAAGAATTTCGATTCATTTGTAAAAAATCCTTAATACTGTTCATTTTCCAGTTTCATCTTCAGGCAAAGGTTAATCAGCTTTGATTTGGGAGGACAAAATAGCACTGTGGCCAAGTGCTAAAATTTCAGACACCTTAGAAATTGATTGTTATTAATAACTTAATAACAGTTTTTGATTAAGGTAACATGTTCTACGCAATATAGACTGAAGTTCTGGAGTGGTGCTGTTACTGTGCCTCACACTGTGGCGAATTACACCCCAGTGTGCTTACCCGTTTCCTTTCCTCTGTTTACCCAGTTGACATTCTTCTAGGTGCTTTTGTGTGAGAAGTCATCCTCATTTCATCATTCACTTGATCAGTAACCCTTTGCCTGTGTGAATTGGGATCTAAGTCAGCAATAACTCAGTTGTTAGAACAGCATTTACTCCAGGCTGTCATTTGCCCCTTTGATGCTTACTTACCTAACCAGTAGTAATCATTATTTTCCTTCTACAATTACTATAATGGAGCTGATTGCTGAAATGGAAAACAGGAGGCAGTTACAGAAGGTTTGAATTGCGCTGTCACACTTTCATGGGCAGGCACCTTTCTTGGAGCTTTGATATTTCTTTGAGTTTGCCCAGAAATATGTTTGGTAAAAGACAGAGCAGGCATCTGGTCTGTATTTTCCTGTGGCCCTGTTTCAGCTTCTTGGAAATACAAGATTATCCATATAGGTATTTTCTCGGTTCCTGATTTATTTCATACAAAATGTGAAAGAGAAAAAAATAAAATGGTTTGATCAAAAACCTTTTTTTAACTGGAAAATTTCAAACCAATTAAAAATCCAGCTGAACTCCATTGAATTCCCAAGAGATTATTCAAACAGAGGGAGGAAAACAGAAATGATCAACAGAAATATTGCATCTTATGATGCAGCATTGTTACACCTTTGTTTAATTACACCTTTATCACTTACACCTCTTGCAAATGTCGTCAGAGTTTCACTGAATGTTTTTCCTTTTGAGTGTCTACAATACTGAACTGAATAAGGAGAAAAGAGAGAAAAGAACCTTTTATTCTTTTCACTTGGATTTTCTGCTGAAATAGTGATGCAACATCTGTAACTTGTGCTGCAGTTAAAAGACATCATATTCTTGGGGATCTTGGTGCTTGCAGTCAGGTTGGGAATGGTAATGGCAGGCACAGCAGGGAACTGGGATTCAATATGCTGAATGAGAAGGTGAGTGTTTTAGCACAGCTGCCTCCTGAGGGTCAGGGGAAAGGAAAAGCCCTTTGGGAGGATTTTCAAGCACCACTGAGCTGGCACACCAGGAGTCAATGATTGACTTCAGAAGATCCCTGCTGTGCAAGGGATTGAGTGCTGTGGTCCCCTTTATCACTGGTTAGACATTTCTTTTGGAGAAGCTAAAAATCGGAAAGTAGTGAGACAGCAGCAAAACAAATTAAAAAATAACCATCAAACAGCTGTCTCTGATGGCAGTGAGGTCTGGAGATTTGTTACTGTTGCTAACAGCTGCATTGACTCAGCAGTTAATTTCATTAGAAATACTGATTTTGTATGGCATTTATAAGATTCCTGTACAAAAAAACTGATGACCTGGTGATGATGCAGTGCGGGTTGAATTGTTGGTCTTGAAAAGGACATTAATTTGAACCTCAGTACAAAGAGGAGAGTGTATTTTTTATGTGCAATCAGAAAGACAGAACACAGTTTCAATCCTAATGTGTGCATTTCTTCACAGGAGTTCCGACGTTCAGCACAGAATGGCACAAAGTGGAAAGCACAGCCTTCTGCTGAGATCCCAGTGAAAACACGGCTCAGCTCCTGGATGGCTTTGCAGCTGCCATGGCAACAAGAGGGAGGTGGACTGAAGATCCTGTCTGTCAGCCTGGCTCTACTGGCAGTTCTTGTTATGTTTTACTACGGAGGAATGAAAACAGAACTGTGAACTGAATGGGGCTTTTATAAAAACAATGAAACTGCTGTTCAAAATCTTCAAAGGAAACACTTTTACCAACAATTTTTTTTTATTTTAGGAAAAAAAAAAGAGCTAATATAAATTGAGTAATAATTTGTACTCACTCTATGTCTTTCTTGTCATTCAAAGGAGAGAACATTAATAAGCTGTGGGAAGGCCTATCTTGCCAAAACCTTAGAGCCTTGGTTGGTAGAACAGGTTGTTGCATCTTTCCTTTTCTTTTTTTCCTAAATGATGAAATGTTTGCATTACATGCGCTTTTCATATTTGCTGTATCAGGTAAAATTGCATTAAGTTTATAAGGTATCTTTCTATTGAGTGATATTGGTCATCTTTTATCAGTAGATTATTTAAAACTTTCCTAAAGATTTTGCTTGATGCAGTGTGATCGTTTGGTATCTGTCTTTTTACATTAGAATGAACACTGCAAGACCATTAAAGTTTATTTGTTGCTATTTATTTTGCTGTCATGTCTGAAAGAATTTTTGCCTGCTGTCCTGCATCTCTCAACTTCACAATGAGTTATTAGGCTTTTTTAATATAAGAAGAATTATTTTTTACATAGAATTAGTTCTAAAGGTGTTGGGCTTTTATAATTGAATGGGAAGATGTTGTTCTGGTGATAGAATTCTGTTAAAAGATGGATTTAATACTGTCTGTAGATTTTATACAATCTTTAGAGAACTGCCTGGGAATCTCTTAGCTTTGCATTGGCTCAGTCGAACAATTACTACTCTGTTAGAGGTTGCATTTTGCACAATGAAAATTTCTAATTACTTAATTCAAGCCATTTTGTCATGACAGGATCTCCACACATCCTGTGGGTGTGCTGGTGAGTCAGGGACTGGACTGTGTGCCCAATTCTTCCAGCACCTGACCTCATCATATTGTGGGTTTGTTCATGCCTTGTCACCTTTCTGAATCTTCATCCAAACTTCCACTTGCAGACTGTTTAAAATCATAACACAGGCACTGTTGAGGGGTGTTTTAGTGTTTGTGTCACATCCAGATGGAGTTGAGCTGTCTTACATGGCTGTTGTGGTTTAACCCCAGCAGGCAGCTGAGATGCTTGCTCACCCCCCTGCAGTGGGGTGGGAACAAGAATCAGAAGGATAAAAGTGATAAAACTTAGGGGTTGAGGTAAAGACACTTAGATAGGGGAAGCAAAAGCTGCACATGCAAGCAAGGCAAACCAAGGAAATAAATCATTTATTACTTTGACAGGCAGGTGCTCAGACATTCCCAGAAATGCAGAAGAGGCCTTGTCTCTGTGTGAGCCCTCCTCAGCAGCAGAAAATCCAAAACATAGCCCCATACCTGTTGCAGTTAAGAAAATTAACTATATCCCAGCCAAAACCAGTACATTGCCTCTATAGTACAGAGGAATAATCCCCTAGTAAAAGTGCTTGTACTTTATAAATTTGGGATTTGAAATAATTACAGACAGTTAACCAGGAAGCTCCACCATGATGCTTTCAGCACAGCCTGTAAATTATAACAACAGATGTTACTGTCTTTAGGAAATCAGGTGTGTGATCAATCAAAAATTAATTTTTTATAGCAACCACTGAAGGTCATAAGCCAAGACTCAAAATCTACAAGTTTTTAAAGAAAACAAAACAAAACATGCCCTTAATTTTCTTGTGTTTGTTGGTATGCTTTTTTTGTCAGGCTTTTCTGTACAACAAGGAATATATAACAATCAGTAATTTACTTTTTTAACAAATCTGAAAAATTCTCAGAAAAAAACCCACCAGCATGATTCTGGGAGTTGAAATTTTCAGGAAAGTACCACAGATTGCAAGATTCTCAGGAAAACTGTGGATTGGCAAAATCATTATATCCGAGCCAAATTTTCGCATGTGATGGGAATAATCTATGCAGATATGTTGTGTGCCTCTAGCATTATCTCTGTCAGCCACTCTAGCTTATCTAATCGTGGCAATTACAGACTCATTGCATCAGCTATTACAGAGATTTACCAAGCTTGTGATTTAGATTCTGTGCATCGTTGATTTTAATGGGACCAGCTTATTTTCTTAGAAATACTGCAATATAGTGAAAGAGGCCAAAGAAGACTTTGTAAATGACATTGCCTGCAGTATATTCTTAAACTGAGCTTTAATCTTGTCACCTTTCTGAATCTTCATCCAAACTTCCACTTGCAGAGACTGTTTAAAATCATAAAGTAGGAAGTGTTGTTTATCACTTTTGTTGCCTTCCTTTAGATTTTGAGAGAGGTTTTTGACACTTTGTGTTGTAGAGCAGCATTGTGTTTGTCACTGCATTCTGGTTATGTACAAATAAAGCTTCCAAAGCCACTGAGCTGAGCAAAACAGTTCTGGTCAAACAGCTCACCTGGACCAAGCCTGGACTGCCTGGGGCTACTGGTGCAGCTTGGGAAACCTCAGTGAGTGTGGAGTGAGCTGTACAAGTACATCCTCCTCATGGAATGAGTTGACCTGAACATCTGATCTGTGATATTTGATCCTTTTTGGCTCCCTGAGTGCCCTAAGTACCCTGCCAGGCGGCATTTTTAATTTTTACATCAACATTATGTTTGAGACCTGTTTCCAAGTATTCCCTCTTTGCAAGCCATCAGGGTGGGTGAGAAATCTGCTGCACTCCAACTTAACAAGGTCATTGCAGGAAAAGTTACCTCATAGTCAATTGATCCCGCTTTCACACATGCTGAACACACTCATCACTAGAGAATGTGTCTGCTAATAAGCAATCTACGTTCAATGACCTTTTGTCAGAGAAAAAAAGAATATAATTTCCATTTGATACCAGGAAAGCCTCAACTATTTTTCTTAAGTGTTTGTGGTAGCTCTGAGTTCTCTTTGGCTGTTTGCAATGAGGAATCTTGCAAACCACGGAAACCTGAGCAGCAAAGACATCTTAAATCTGTTGTGAACAGCATTAAGTACACACATTTTATTGTCTACCTGAGCATTGTATGCTGGAGGACTTTGTCATTTAGGCTTTTCATTGTAGCTTTCTAGTAATACTTGTTTAGAAAAAGAGTATGATATAGAAGAAGTGTTTTACGTGAAGCTTGTTCTATAAAGCAAGAGAAAAAAGAAAAGGTGCTTTTTGAGGAGACTCACTTCTGTTACATCATTCCTTGCACATCTCTGAACATCTGACAGCTACTGTTAATCTAGTTTCGCTTCCCAGTTCAACTTCCCATATGGAAAGCTGGAGTGATTTTTGAATAACAGCAAATAATATCAGAAGTGGCAGCAACTGGCAACTCTGACACTGAGCTTAGCTGTGGCCATTACCCAGAATCCTCCTGCTCTTCTTGAGATGCAATTACAATTTCACAGGTTGGAATTAAAATTCCCTGCAGTATGCAGGAGAGTAACTGAAACTGTCAAAGTGATTTCAAGCTGCTAATCTCTCCCTGCTCCAAGAGTGAAAATAGAGCCCCTCTTAGCCAGGCACAGATCTGACAACTTAAAAACTCCAGCCTTCCACTTCACTTAAATACATATGGAGAGTGGCTTGATCTGCTCACAGAGGATATCTGTAAAGATGTTATGTCTATGAACATTTGTGTGTTATTAACAAGTCTATCTTTTTTAACTTTAAGACGTGTAACTTCAGGGACTAAGACGAATATAAAAGAAGTCTTTTGCAAGAGCTCTGACAGTTTGGAGGAATGAGTAGGCATGTGCCTGTTTGTGTGAGGCTTATTAAAATCTTTATTTATGTCTTCTCAAACATGTATTTTTTTGCTAGAAAAATTGCTTGCAACTTTCCCAGATTTTATTTTCACAGTTTTATATCCCACATTATATTTTGTGTGCACTGTGGTTGATTGTATAGATAAAAACAGAGAGCATTTAGAAACTAAAAAGCAGAGGAAGAAATGAGGGGCTGTAAAACTAGGGTGCAAAATGAAAAATATTTGTGCAAAAGTAGCAAAGCATGTTTGGTCGAGGAGACATGGACCACAGAGTTAGGAATTGGCTGCAAAATACCATTGGACTTGTTCACAGGCAGAGTTCATCCACTAGATAATTAAAATCAGAGTCATTGCTGGAAAGTGTTTGTGCAAGTATCATTAAATGTCTTTTAGTTCCATATTTGATTTATGCATGCTCTTAACATTCAAGTGAATGCTTTTTTCCTTTAAATGAAAGTTCTTCAGTTGATAGAAGGGAGATGAATTGTGAATAGTCTATTTTTATTTTAAAGAAGCCCAATACCATAAAAAAAATCATGTCACTGCAACTGCTGGTATCCCAGAGTCCCCGTTTGGGAAGTTGTGGTTATGGATTTGGATCATTAATGCTGTCCAGTCATGTCCCATGAATGGAGAAAGAGTAATATTTGAGTATCGTTTCAACAATATTTTATGGGAAAATATTTAGCAATTATAGCCATTCTTCTTAAAAAGTGGTCTCAACGTGATGTTTTATAGAGGACAATCTGTCCTGCATGGTCTGCTTAATGCTGGTTGTAGGTAATGGGGTGAATTTCCATGTTGGTGACCAGAGTGTGATGCAGATTTGTGCCTACAACTTGCATGCTTTAAATGCCCCATCTGTCTTTGAGTGTGAAAACAGGATAGTTGTGCTTAAGTGAGCATAAAATATTGTGTCTACTCTCTTCCTGGGTGGTGTTTGTGGGGAGTGATGTACAAATGTTAGTTGCCAGTGGGTTACAGATTACAGGAGAAGCTTGGAGATGTTAAAACACAAAGGGCCGTGATTGTTTGGCACATAGTAAGAGTTGCAGATCTGAGAGAAATTAGTGTGATGAAATCATGACATGATGGGAAATTTGACTTCTCATGGTTAGGATATTGTTACAGTATAATCTGAAAAATAAAATGTTAATGGTGCTAGGAAGGCTTTGCTGCACAGACACCCTTCCCAACTGCTCATGGGTTCTGTGCTGTGTTGGAGCAGTCTGTTCCACCACACTGGTACCACAGCCAGAGAAGTGCTACCCGGCTCACCTGGCCCCTGGCTGTGAGCTGGGCACACGCACTTTCCTGGAGGAGGGCATCCCAACTCAGTCCCCTCTCACCCTGCTTGTCAGTGGATGTACTGCTTGTCAGTACATTTCTTGCTGCTTGACAGGGGAGATGGGTAAACTGTGGCCAGCTAAGAAACTTGCTCAGTCCAGTGGCATGCATTAAATAATGCACACTCTTTAGTGCTTGAAAGCTTCAGCTTTTTGTTTGGGTTTCAAGTACCTCCATTCCACTGTGAGCCTGCATTCTCTCTTAGCCTTTCTCCCAGCTGCCTCAACTAAGCTATCAGCACCTCGTTTTGTTTTGTGGAAGATGACATGTCTTCAGAAGGGTAAGTGTTAGTCTGAGTAAGGTGGCTTCTTCCCTGAAAGCAATAATGCTGCTTCTCCAGTGGGGCTCATTTGCCAGAGGTATCAGTGCTTGGAATCCATTGTGTTGCAGTGTCTGTTCTTCAGCTGTGTGGTGTCTGTCTGCCAGAGCCTTTGGGTTATGTCAGAAACTCTCATTTGCTAACAAGCAGGATTAAAAGGCCTCTTCTGTGGTGCTGTATTAGTTTTGAACTTGGAAACCCCAGAAATGCTGTAATTCAGAGCGAGAGATACAACACATCATTGATGTTGGCTGAACATATTAAATTTGATATCCACTAGTGGCTTTATGAGCTATAAAAGCCAATATCTAGAAATCACCAACTACAAGTCTATACAGGAGATTACAAAGGGCTGTGTGTGACATGGTCTGCAGAGTGCAGGAGGAAACAAGAGAGCAAATTACCAAGTCAGCTGTACAGATAACTAGTGGCTGAGAGAAAGATGTTCACACTCAAGGGACAGCTTAATCTCCAAGTATTATAGTAATATTAAGGAAATTTAGAAAAGACAGATAGCAGCTTGGACATGCTGCAGCAGCATTATTTTGCTTCTGTCCTGCTCGGATTTAGTAGGGGAAAAGGGCAGTCTGAATAACATTCTCCAGCAGAAGGATAAAACAGAGCCTAACAGCAGATAGCAGCTCTGGATCTGTGAGAAGGAAATTATTTAGAACAAATATGCACTTCCACATCTCCTCCCTGTGCTGCTCTGAAGGGACACCTTGTTTTGATTTGGTTTTATTTGGCATTTTTTTCCGGAAACACGTATTCAGGTTCCCAAACCTTTTTTTATTTTATCTGACTGAAATAATACTGAAAAAAATCACTTATACTTCAGGTTTTAAGATCAGACTTGTTTGCATTCTTTTGCATGTCCTGTGAGCCTGGCATCAACCAGCATCTTACTTGTGGAAGGGATAGGATTAATTTTTGTATTGATTTGAACTTAAATTGGAAGTTTTCAGTTGGTTTGTGAAGTACTACCAGGGGTATCAAGAAAATTAGGCCTAGCTGGCAACCAACTTAATATATTTACTGTCTCTATCTACAGATTTGCTAGTATTACATACTAAAAATTGTTGAAGTTAACTAATCTAAATCCAGTGATAAATTCTCTGTTTCTACCAATTTATAGTGTCATTAAAGTCAGACACAGACCTGATTTGATAGCCTTGCCTCAGCATATATCTGCTGTAAGAATTGCTGCTGCAGGACAGTATTATACATTGCTTTCACCACACCCTCCACAACATCTGCAGTGCAAGAGGAAAAGCAAATGATAATCAGCACACAAGAGCCAGTTCCTAAACTTTGTAAAGAAGTGACTGTCTTGAGCCTCAACACAAATACTCATGAAAGGATGTGATGAATTGTAGATTCTGAGTTCAGAAAATTCCAATATAAGAAGTTTTCCTGCCATGATAGGAGGACAGAGGATCTCGTCTCTTCTGTGACTGTGTAGCAGCAGTCACCTACCACTGCAGAGGTAGGTGACCCTTATATACACCAAATGTTGTATGTAAAACAGCAGCAAAGCTTCCAGGGCCAGCCCTTTGTCATCTGTGTTCCTTTCCAAAGTCTTTGAAAGCCATTTACTCACCATGTGTCCTGCAGGACCCTTGTATTTCTGATGTCCTTTAATGAGCTCGGAAGCTCTTGTGAGTGCATTCTGCAGAGATCCAGGGCTGCAGCTCCGGCTTTCAGAATCACAGAAGGCGGAATGAGCTATTCCAGCCTTTCACATCCAAGTTGTTGTCGTAAGAGAGTTCAACAGTATATTTCCTGTTCTTGCTACAGACACTGCTGCAAAAGTTGAGTCATCAGCATATAAATACTTTCTCGGCCTCAGAATATCTGGGTTTTTTTGGTGTGTTGATTGGCTGCCCATTTAATTTCTCTTTCCACACTTACTGACTCATCTAAGAATAATGAAATTGGGTTGCTGCCAATCATATTTCATATTGCTTTAAATGTAGGAATGCTAAGGCAACTCATAAATATTATCTTATCTGCCAGGAAATCCATGAAACCGAATTTCAAGTCATTCCCATTCACAGCAGTAGCTTGAGCAAAAGACCTGGAATAGTGTTGGGAATAAAGTCTGATCCTGTGGACAGTCTTGTGCTGTGCTCTCTTTTCATGTGCTTGCGAGCAAAGAAATTAAATGAAAGTCTGCTTCGTGAAGAGAACAGGTTTTATTCTGTTTTCTTGAAATGTTTATCAATCTGTCCAAACTCACTTGACAGGTAGAATTGACAAGGTCTCCTTGCTTTAAAAAAATGACAGTTCACTAACTAGTCTGATTTTTCTAATTGTCAGAGTTCAGTTATCTAGACATGTTATTCGTCTTTCAGGCAGTAAGAACAAGCTGGTGTGATGGCCAAAGAACACATAAAACTTCTCTTTTCTTAGACACTTCATAGTTGGTTGGAAAGCAAAAGTTTTGGCCTTATGGAAGAGGAATGCTAAAGACAGTTCTTTCCATACCTTGTAATTGTTAATATGGGACAAGTTTTAAATAATACAAAGACCTAAGCAAAGGAAGAATTTTAAATAAATTACTCTATTCTGGTGTGCCATATGGTTTTAAATTAAACTACAGTTTAACAGTTATATCCATGAAAAGTCCAATGATGGTATTTTGCTCACTTTTTCTCTCTTTTTATTTTTAAATGTTATGTTTCCTCATAGTTCTTGGCAGATTAAACATTTTCATTTCAAAATAGAATGGCTGTAACTCACATGGTACTCTTACAAAAACAAATTTTGAGTCTCCATAGTTTCTATAGGCTGAAACTAGTTTCCCAGAAAGGAGGATCAATGTGGTAGCCTCAGGAAGTGAGTACAGTGGCCCAAAGAGATTTAAAACTAAGGATGCTGCCTTTCTGTCCTACATCCTTCTATTGACAGCTCTTGCTTGCACCAGCGGTGCTGCCATGAGACTGCGTGAAGGGAAGTGTGGGGGGCTCATCTGACTGCAAGTGTTTTGGTGGGGCTCATTTTGGAATGGCTCATGTTGCTGTGAGCATCTTTGCAAGGCAAGGGGTGGTTTACGTTGCCTTGAACTGCCAGAGAGGATTGTATGTCTTACAAGCTGAAGTGTCTCTTGCTGGTACAGCTGTGGAAAGGTCCTTACTCCACCACGTTATTTCCATTCCCGGGTTGCAGAGGCCACTGACACGCAATACGTGACTGGAAACACATCACTATTGGGCAAGCACTGTGCAGCAGAGCCATAAACTTGTGGTTTGAAGACCTCCCCATGGCTCTGAAGCTGTGAGGTGAGGTGTGCTCAGGAATTGCAGAGCCCAGGTCACAGCCCATAGGGCAGGCAGGGTGTTGCTAAATGATAGGATTTACTGCAGTGATGTTCCTGATCAGCTCAGGATTACTGCATCATAAAGGACATACAAAGTTGCTGTCAACCTGTCCTCTCCCTTAGGCTAGTAACTCCTTTTTGATATACAGAGGTACATACCTAATACAAGTTATCCTTTCCTTTCCTTTCCTTTCCTTTCCTTTCCTTTCCTTTCCTTTCCTTTCCTTTCCTTTCCTTTCCTTTCCT